>OY992881.1:22798733-23113733 GCA_963921405.1 Cepaea hortensis | reverse complement strand
CCGTCTTATATTTACCCCCACCCAAGGAATATGTCTTTGATAGGTCCAAAAACAACTTAAATCATTGAAAGCGTCGACATTCCTTTGATGTCTTGCTCAACAACTAGTGATTTCTCGCTAACAAAGTTATGTTTACGGTAATGGGGACCTGCAAATTCTGATGACACACAAAGGCGTATCCGGATTCGTATGGGAGTGGGTGCAATGAAAGAACTAGCTTAAAATCGACAGGGTCGGCTGCATTGCACCGGGTTTTTATCCCATATGGCTCAGTTTCTTTCCGCAGCGCGGAAAGCGTCGCACAAAGCACGAACTCCGTAGCTCCAGCGACGACCCTCGGGAGTCTCCGAAAAAATGCACTCGTGAAATGAAGGACGCGGCCCGGAATCGAACATACAACCTTCGGAGCCCGAGTCAGATGGCTTGACCACTTCACCACGGAGAATCCCGAGAGGGGTGCAATGTGTAATATTAGTAAAGACAGAGAATTTACAGAGGCACGGGGTAAATAATTTGTAAATTAACAGGAAAGTAGAAGGAATATATTTCTTACCTTATTTTTCATTTCCTTCTTCTTTCTTCAGCTGATGCTGATGCTGTAATGTTTAGGGCCTGCAATTCGTCTGAATAGTTGGAGCAAAATATCCCAGTAAGTGTGTACGTAGATTAAGGTCTGCGATCTGCTCAGACCTTAATCTGTGTCGGACGATTCCAGTAGGTTGATGATTGCTCTCGGTTGCATAAAATTCAATCCATCCTTTCTCCATAGCCCTCTTCCTCTTTCAACACATGGTCCTGACGTTTTTTCCAGTAACTTTTATCAATATTTAATAGCGCGGACAGACAGACAGACAGACAGACAGAAAGGTAGGTAGGTAGGTAGGTAGGTAGGCAGAAAGGTAGGTGGGTGGGTGGGTGGGTGGATGGCTGACTGGCTGACTGGGTGGGTCGGTCGGTGTGTGGGTGGGTGGGTGGGTGGGCCGGCAGGCAGGCAGACAGACAGACAGATAGATTAGATAGATAGATAGATAGATAGATAGATAGATAGATAGGTAGATGGTAGATAGATAGATCGATAGATCGATAGATATATATCTATCGGTAGGTCGGTCGGTCGGTGGGTCGGTTGGTCGGTGGGTCGGTCGGCAGGCAGGCAGGCAGGAAGGCAGGCAGGCAGACAGACAGACAGACAGATTAGATAGATAGATAGATAGATAGATAGATAGATAGATAGATAGATAGATAGATAGATAGATAGATAGACAGACAGATAGATAGATAGATAGATAGATAGATAGATAGATAGATAGATAGATATCTATTGGTCGGTCGGTCGGGCGGCCGGCAGGCAGGCAGGCAGGTAGGCAGGCAGGCAGGCAGGCAGGCAGGCAGGTAGGTAGGTAGATAAATTAGATAGATAGATAGATAGATAGATAGATATCGGTAGGTCGGTCGGTGGGTCGGTGGGTCGGTCGGTGGGTCGGTCGGTTTGGGTCGGTCGGCAGGCAGGCAGGCAGACAGACAGATTAGATAGATAGATAGATAGATAGATAGATAGATAGATAGATAGATAGATAGATAGATAGATAGATAGATAGATAGATCGATCGATCGATAGATATCTATTGGTCGGTCGGTCGGTCGGTCGGTCGGTCGGTCGGCCGGCCGGCCGGCAGGCAGGCAGGTAGGTAGATAGATTAGATAGATAGATAGATAGATAGATAGATAGATAGATAGATAGATAGATAGATAGATAGATAGATAGATAGATAGATAGATAGATAGATAGATAGATCGATCGATCCCCGCATACAGCCGGGCCGAGCCAGCTAGTTTATTTATATAATCACGTTTCATGAAAGAACCCACAGTTTGACGACACCTCTGAACTATAACACTCAGTCTGTGCAAAAACGAAAGACCGCCAGACAATTTTGAAAATAGCGCGAATGTGTCTTGCTGGAGCTATAATACTCTTAAAATTAAGGCATTAATGGAGGGGCCGTAAAATATATACCGCATATAAGCAAAAATTGAAATCTGCTATACAATCTCCAGAACAAAAATTTTTTTGTTGGGTGGACATAATGATAAGGTTATATACTAAATCTCATCATTTTCGCTCAGTTGGTTACTGAGATATTGAATTTTATATTGAGGCAACAACAAAAAAACACACTATAACAGAGCTGCCCGGGCAAAATTTCGAGTTAAAAATCTACCCAAAGTATTTCAGGATCCTCGCCGATGCAACGGAGTTCGTGCATTGAGCTGAGTTTCTCCAGACTCAGGTTTGAGTTAGGAGGAAAACGGAGCACTTATGGGGTAAACCGTGTGCCATGATGTTGATCCGACGACTAAACTAAAAAAAAAAAAACACTAAAACTAAGCTCATACTATCGAAATCGCCCGCGATTGCTTTTGCAACATGGTCTCGGTACGTGGGGGAATTGTGAAACACCGTTCACTGCTCTTACCCACAGGGCCGGTTTTAGTCGACTAATTATTCAACAACCAGCACAGCATATTTTTAAATATCTGGGATATACAATAACAGACGATATGTCTTGACAGGATATGAGAGCTCACGTTATTAAACTTCCGGTGCGTCGATGGTGGGGTAAGTAGTTCATCGCTTAGACTAGATAGTTGGATTTCTCATTTAGAAAGCGTTGGGAAGCTACTGTAGGTAACATTGCCTGAACAATCAGCCATGGGATATACACTGACAGTCCATGGACACCATGACACAGAGGTAAAGAAAAAGGCCGCCAAATTAAAAAAAAAAACCGCGTAATTACTGGAATAAAACAATATAATGAAAAACAGACATATCTAAAAAAGAATGGAGATCAGTGTGGCTGAATGGATAAGAGCGCACGCTCTTACACTTCCGATGTGCTGATGCCGAGGTAACGTGTTCAACCCGATACCGGCCAGCTGGACTAAAATGTTGACTTCTCGTCCTTGACTTTGGGATGTAAATTACAAGTACCTCTAAAGTCGGAGTGGGTTCGCCTATTGACGAGGAACATTGGAAAGCTAGTTCACACTAAAACATCAGTCCAGTGTACTAGCAGTAGTAGCACATGTATGGACTACCCTAGAGTTCAAAGCGAGCGGACCTAGAATAAAAGTTCTCTAGTGGTAATAATAGTAGGTAGATAGCAGCAGCAGCAGCAGCAGCAGTACCTTCCTTTGGCGTAGAGGCAGTGAACGAGTTTCACAATTCTCCGGCATACCGAGCCGAGGGTTGGAAACCGGCTGTAGACCATTTGGAAACAGCGTTCATAATCGGTGTACGGTTTTCTTTTGTTTCTTGGACTTGCTCATTTGGTTTTTCTGTAATACTGTGGTTTTTCTGTAATATGACTGGCGCCTTGCCGTCTTGACAGACAATAGTTTGTAAAATGGAGTTATACTTCTCCATAACACAAAGCCTGTGCTGAATTTAGAGACCATGTGTTGCCCATGCAGCATGATCCCTCTCTCGGCCTGTCTAGTTGTCTCCAGAGGAAAGGTAACACTAATGTGCCTGGAACAAGACAAGCCAACCAATCGTGAACAGGTCTACAAAGGGCTGGGTGTTTGTTGTTTGAGGATTTCTGTTCCACCGGGAGATGACAGACAACAGGAGTAGAATGTATGTGACATATGTTTGTTTTCTGTTGCCAGGAAGAAGGAGTAGAATGTGTGTGACATATGTTTGTTTTCTGTTGCCAGGGAGAAGGAGGTCGGAGCTCGAAACATCATCACTACCACCGGAAACAGCATCAGCATCACCAATGTCAAAGTGAGTAACCAATGGATAACATTATTGTATATTAGTTTAGTTTAGTTTAGTGTAGTCGATGGATCAACATCACGGCACGCGTGTGTAACCCATAAGTGCTCCGTTCTTCTCCTAACTCAAACCTGAGTTCGGAGAAAATCAGCTCAGTGCACGAACTCCGTAGCACCGGCGAGGATCCTGAAATACTTTGGGTAGACTTTTAACTCGAAATTTTTGCCCGGGCAGTGCAGTTAGGCTACTATTTTTAGATTTCCAACTGCCAAGGGATTTTTTACCCAGAGACCAGGGGGAATTTTATTGCTGGAAGTCCACGTGAAATAAATCCCGGTCCTCACCGGGGCTTGAACCCGGGATCTCCAGCACTCGAGGCGGACACCATACCTCGAGACCACGCAGCCCCCCCCCCCCCCCTGTATTTTTTTTTTTTTTTTTTTGTATTTTTGTTTTAAGGGTTAGCGGTTCCTCAGGGGCAGAGCCACCCCATGAGGTTCAAAATCCCTGTGTGTCATTCGGGTGACCGCTCTGCTGGTAGCCATGGCAAGATCAAGTGCTGATCATAACCAAAAGGTCTATAATTTAAAAAATAAATATGTTTTAAGGCCTCTTAGTTCTACTATGTGCCTTTCTCACCATTGTTGTCTATTTCCTGAAAGTGTTAGTCGACAGTGATTTGGTGATTAGAGTTTGCATTTTGGATGACCGTCTCTGCACTCTGGCCAGATCAGGTGCACACCTTGTCGTCTTGACAGACGTTAGTTTATTACATTGTGCTTTAGAAAAGTTATATCTAATTAGCACAAAGCTTGGACTTTGATCTTAGCCAAAAGGCCGAGAAACGATATATCGTTAGCGAGTGTTCAATAAGATAGCATATATTTAAATGTGAAATCGTGTTTCCATTACCTCTAGTATCTCCCGTTGACTGTAGTATCTCCCTTTAACTCTAGAATCTCCCTTTGACTCTTGTATCTATTGTTGGTATTGTTTTTGGGCATGTTATGAGAAGAACTGATTTGGAGAACTTAGTGACAACTGGTAAGATCGAGGGGAACAGACCAAGGGGAAGACCTAGAAGCAAGTACCTGGATGGCTTGGCCTTGTGGCATGGTCGAGACAGAAACACGGAGCTGATCCACGACTCTGGTGATCGAGTGAGATGGCAGAACATGACCACCCACGCTTACCGGCATGGCACATGATGGATGGATGGATCTATTGTTGACTTTAGTATATGTCCCGTTGACTCTAGTATCTCCCGTTACAGCGAAAAATGCTAGGCAATAAATTGTGCAATCTATTGTTTGTTTCTTCAAATTCACTACGGAAAAACATTGTTTTGAATTTGATGTACATGTTGCAGAAGAGTTTAAAAATTCATTAGACAGAAAGAACAAACAGACCTGTCAAACAAGAATTTGGTATTGAAGAAGACTGGTTATTAAGACAAACTAAGACGAGGAGAATGGAACACGTTGGGCATGTAAAAAATGTAAAAGTATAGAAAACATAGCCATAGAGATAAGTGTACCGGAAGGCGGGCAATAGGCACACCTGAATGCAGATATATTAAAGAGAGTTAAAAGGCGAAAGAATCGACTTCATTGCGCCGGGTTTTATCCCATATATCTCGGTCTCTTTCCGCAGGGCGGCCTGCCGAAAGGCGTTGCACAAAGCACGAACTATGTAGCTCCAGCGACGACCCCTAGGAGTCTCCGAGAACATTGCACTCGTGAATCGAACATATAACCTTCGGAGCAAAAAAGCAGGCGACCTAACTACTCCGCCACGGTGATTCCCATGTAGATAGATTCAAGATGCAATAGACGTTTTACACACGACAATTACACGACAATATCACGACAGTCACACGACAATCTCACGACAATCACAGAGCCAGGACATCTGGGTTATGTTATAGGGACATTTGGGGGGGGGGGGGAGAACTGGTATAGGAAAGAAGATCTGGACTGGCCAGAGAACTGGATGATGATGCTGGACGCTCAATGTTGCATGGCCCTGGCAGAATCAACCCCAGGATGATTGTCTACGCAGTTTTACCTTCAGTAGTTTGCCATTGCTTTCTGAACGAGAAGTCAACAGTCAATTCAAATTGACCAGTGTATTAATTTTAACCGCTATCCTGCCATCTGCGCACAGGAAGTTTAAGAACGAGGTCTCTTATCCTTTCGGCCATTCTGACCTGTATATTGGACACTAAGCAACGCAACGCGTGTATGAACAATGAGCTGTGTTCAGACCTACTTTCTTCGTGTGTTCGCTATTCACGATACACATGCTGCTTGTCCTAACTTGATCTACGAGTGCATTGCTAATATACACACTTGCTTATCACAAGTGCATGCCCCGTCCCAAGTACCGAGACTGCTGTTGAGGTAATTAATTGGCAATGAAGTCGTCGAGTGCGTGTAAATTGCTGTTTCTAGTGAGGTGTGTATTTTCTCATTGTTGTGACCTCGGTCTGTAAGGTGTGGAATGCGCCTGGCTCTGCAGCCAGCAGGGTTAGGATCGGCTAGCCTCTCCCAGGAGGGGTGAAGAGCGAAAATTAGTAGCCTGCCGATGACCCGCAGACTACACAAGTCAACCCCCACCTCCACGTGGTGCAGACCGGGCAACCATGACCGCGAGGTCATGGGCTAACGGGGCTATGGCTCGCCATAGGGGATGGACTCCCTGTGGTCAGATTAGTGTCCTAAACCTGCGACTGGCCTAGCAAGCCGGCAGGGGATCTTCATACTGCTCGTAGAAAAACTAAGAAGTATAAACGGAATATTGGTCTGATGGGAATAGCGGACACCAGAACAAAAGGGAAAGGATGCAAGGAGCTCCACCGCAGTTACACGTTTGTTTACTCTGGAGTAGAACAGCAAGAAAGGGCAAGACACGGTGTGGGAATAGTCATCGAACCACAGCTAGCAAGAGCAATACTAGAAATAAAATATATATCAGAAAGAATCATAACAGTGAGAATAAAAGAACAAACAATCACAACATATGTACAGATATACGCACCATGTAATGCAAACAATAATGAGCAAGAATGTGAGGACTTCTACGAAGACATACATGATGTGCTAAATAAAATAGATAAGCAGGACAACATCATAGTTATGGGAGACTTCAATGCAAGACTAGGACATAACAGAGGGGGCATAGAAAAACACCTGGGAGCATTTGGAGATCAGCAAAATGAAAGGAATGATAACGGAAGTAGACTGATAGAGCTTTGCAGCCAACACGATCTCTATATAACAAACACATTCTATAAACATAAAGATTCGCAAGTATACACCTGGTATAAATGGAACAATCTAGATACTAAAAGCCAAATTGATTTTATATTAACAAGAAATAACAGAAAGAGAAATATATTAGATGCAAGAGCAGTGCCCAATTTCAGTATAAACACAGATCATAAAGCAGTCGTTGCCACAATAAGAACCATTAGAAGAAGAAAACAAAAAGCAGGAAAATACATGCCATGCGAATCAGTAAACTTAAAAAACCTTAAAGACGAGGCAGTAAGGGAAAATTATGAGAAAGAACTAACTGAACTCTTTGTAAAATTACCTACGGAAAGAAAAACAGTGGAAGAAGAATGGGAGACGTTCAAATCAAGCGTTTTAAATACTGCAAAAATAACATGCGGAACCACGAAAAAATGCAAAACACGGATAAAGAAAATAACAAGTTGGTGGAACGCAGAAGTAAAGAAAGCGGTAAAAGAAAAAAAGGAAAAATATAAAAAGTGGTTGAAGAGCAAACAGGAATGTGATCTCATAGAATACAGAATATCGAGAAGACATGTGAGTAGAATAGTAAAGAGGGAAAAACAGAAAGACTGGGAAGAGTATGGAGAAACCCTAAATAAAAACTACAAGGAGGCAACCAGAAACTTCTACAAAAAGATAAGTGCAATGCGAACCAGAGGAGTACCCTTTGACCCAACTGAAATAATTAACAGCGAAAATGGAGAACCAATAAGTGAACAAAAACACATCCTAATAAGATGGAAGCAGTATTTCGAACAACTTCTCAACATCCCATCAGATGTCACAGGAATTCAAGAGACCTACACAGATGTCACCGAGGAACTAGAACCAGACATACTAAAAGAAGAAATTATAGAAGCCATCAGATTAGCCCCATTGAACAAATCACCAGGACAGGATGAAATACCAAATGAACTAATTAAAGCAGCAAGGGAAGTAGGAACAGCTTGGCTACATAGACTATTCAACCATGTTTGGGTAGAACAACAGACACCACGAGACTGGGGAAACGCCATAATTATCCCAATTTGGAAAAACAAAGGCAGCAAAAGAGATTGCACACAATACAGAGGCATTTCACTGTTGAGTCATACTGGGAAAATATTTTGCAAAATTCTTGAAAAAAGATTACGAACTACTTTAGAACCCCAGCTAAGCGAAACGCAGCTTGGATTTAGGAAAAACAAAGGATGCACAGACGCCATTTTTGCTCTTAGACAACTTATAGAAAAATCAATTGAATTCAATGAAACACTCTACTTAGCCTTTGTTGACCAAGAAAAGGCATTTGATAGGGTAGATAGAAACAAGCTGTGGGAAATCCTTAAACAATATGGAGTGAGTACACATCTAACAAACCTATGTAGAAGTTTATACGACAACAGTGAATGCATAGTGAGAGCAACTGGAGGACACTCAGAACCCTTCACCATAAGATCTGGAGTACGACAAGGTTGTGTCCTGTCCCCTCTCTTGTTCATAACATATATAGACAACATATGTAAAGAAACCAGCCAAGCAGAGACAGTAAGAATACCGCATGACGAGAACACAGAAGAAGAACCATCTGCAAATCTAACCATTAGAGAACTCCTGTTTGCGGACGACCAAGCACTAATAGCAAAATCAGAAGCTGAATTACAAGACCACATGAATAGTCTAAACGAAATGTGTAGGGAACATAACATGAAAATTAGCACAAGCAAAACAGAGGTAATGACTATAACTAAAGAAGAACAAACAGCAACAATTCACCTAAACGAACATCCCTTGAAACAAGTAAAGAGCTTCAAGTACCTAGGAAGTATAATATCATCAAATGGCAGATCAGAAGACGAGATCGAAAATAGGTGCAATAAGGCAAATCAACTCATTGGACAAATGGCACCAATACTAAAGAACAAACATGTATCAATAACTACTAAGAAAGCACTTTACAACACAATCTTCCTACCAACTCTGTGCTACCAATGCCAAACCTGGACAATGACAGAAAAAGAGAAAAGAAAAATCACAACAACAGAAATGAGGTTCCTGAGAAGAATACTCAACGTATCAAGAAGAGATAAGATCAGAAATGAAGAAATCAGGACTAAAGTGGGGGTTAAAGCTGCTCTAGATTTTATTAGAAAGCAGCAAGTCAAATGGTTTGGCCATGCAAGTAGGCTACCAGTCAACAGCATGCCACAACAGGCAATGACGTACAGACCAGATGGAAACAGAGGAAGAGGCCGACCACGTAAACGCTGGACGGAGGGAATAACAGAATCCATGGGAATGTCGATATACGAAGCCCATAACCGGGCACTCTCACGAAGTTTATACTTCACCTCGACACCGCAAGGTACAAGAGGAACATGATGAGATGAGATGAGATGTGACCTCGGCTAAGAAATATTTGATTGGCATGTCAAAGTGGAGAAGTCAAACAACGACTCTACAACGGTGGTTCTTCATTTATATTTAGGACCCCTTTGTGAGAGATTTTGAAGCCTGTATATTAAGTCTGGGCATCTAATCCTCCGTGCATTCAAGCTTACACAGTATTATGGCCTTGTCATATCACAGACCTGTAGCCGATTCCAGCCTTGAGGCATGCTTTAAAAAAAGCATATCTATTTTTGATTTATTTGGTTATTTCGGGATTCGAAGTTTTAAAGATTCAGCACAGCCCACATGGCAACACTGATCGTATTCCGGTACGAACCAAAGACCTTTCCACGTCACATATCAATGTTCCCAGGAAAATGGCAGCGGGTGATCTAATTGTTTCGTCATTGTCCACGCTTATGCATCACCCACTAGTGTTGATAAACATTTGATCTTTTTCTGCGTTCGTCCGGAATGTTGTTGTAAATTTAATTGCGTTGTGCCTGTTTACAGCAGAGCTGCGCTATTTACACCTTTCGGCCGACACAACCGACTTCTTCAGGCATTTGTTGACCGGGTTACCTTCCCGGGTATAAACAACATTTAACAATTTTCATGTTACACAGAGTGTTTATCTCTCTACACGTCTATATATTTTTTTTTTTTTAAATCGTGTTTAACGCATTTTTGTCCGTTCGTATTAAGTATCTGATTTGTATTTAACTTCTGCCACACTTGTCATTACCTGTCCAAGACAAGAGAAACACGTTTATTGTTCTATTGCTTTCCGTTTCATCTAGTAGCCATTACAAGAATACTGCATTTAATTAAACGATTGTAACTGTTGCGGAGTCTCCCCCCCCCCCCCACTCTCTCGCTTTGAACTCAAGCGTAGTCGACACACGAGCTACTTTCTTGGGAGTGCATTAGAGATGATGTTTGCGTGTGGATTAGCTTTCCCTATTACCAGTGTCCTTCGCCATAAGGCGAACCCACTCTGACTTCTGAGGTACGTTTAATTTACCAGAAGTCAACAGTTTAGTCCAGCTGACCGGTGTAGAGGATGAACCCGCTACCTCGGCAACAACACACCGGCAGTTTATGAGAGAGGGTTCTTATCCATTCGGCCATGCTGGCCTCATGTTCTGGCTTGATTGAAATGTTCTGTTTTGACCTTTGAAAAATTAATGGACAACAATTAACAGCAAACAGGTCCTGGAATGTGAACACAATCAACGCAGTTCACATCTTCCTGGTGCTGCTGTTTATATCAACGAGCAGGACAGCGCCCTGCCTGCCTGCGCGTGTCTGTCAGTCTGTCAGCCTTTCTGTCAGGCTGTCTGTCCGTTTGTCTATCTGTATACCTCTGTGTGTGTGTGTGTATGTGTGTGCGTGTGTGTGTGTGCGTGTGTGTGTGTGTGCGTATGTGTGTATGTGTGTGTGTGTGTGTGTGTCAGCCTTTCTACCAGACTCTCTGTCTGTTTGTCCATCTGTCTACATGTGTTTGTGCCATGTGTGTGTGTGTGTGTGTGTGTTTGTGTGTGTATGTGCGTGTGTGTCTATCAACCTTTGTATCAGGCTGTCTGTCCGTGTGTGTGTGTGTGTATGTGTGTGTGTGTGTGTGTTTGTCTATCTGTCTACCGTTTGTTAGTGTGTGTTTGTGTGTCTGTCAGCCTTTCCATCAAACGCTGTGTCCGTTGTTGTCTACCTGTGTGTGTGTGTGTGTGTGTATGTGTGTGTGTCTGTCAACCTGTCAGTCTTTATATCATGCTCTGTCCGCTTGTCTATCTATCTACCTGTGTGCGTGTGTGAGTGTTGTTTTCCCCCGTCTATGCGTCTGTCTATCAGTCTGTTTCTCTGCCCCTTCTATCATTTTCAGTGTCAAGTATTTGACCCCCCCCCCCCTCCTTTCCCCACACAAACACACACACAAGATAAACCGTAAACAGAATACACATGGATACTTGTTCATCATACCGCCAATACCGTATGTACCCTGTTAAATGTAGCGACGTTCTGTAACTAACTAGTCGAACGTATAATATGATGTTATTATACTATTTATTTACAGACTCATTATAGACTATTTAGACGTTAAAGCTACTTTATAGGCAGCGTAAATGTCTGGAAGAGAGCTTCAAGCCACATGAGCGAAAACGAATTCCCTTTGTTGTGATTACAGGAATGTGTTGACAGGACACCCCATTGTGACTGATTAATTTATCAAGGTGACCGATATATTAGTATAGTTACTCTGCCTTGTTGGGTTCTACGTAACCAATCAATAGTGATTTTGACCTAAATGTGCAGTAAATCTGGCATTCTCTACAAAGGCGTGCATAATGGGAGGGCGGGAATGATAGAAAGGTAACGGAAGTTGGGTCGATTTATCGGAGAAGAGTGTCAAAAATGGAAAATACAAGCGAATTGATTGATTTATTAAGTAGATTCAATGTCATTGCACTCCGGTGAGACTTGCACGTGTTCTGTCTCAAACAGCCGAGGGCGGAAAGTTCACGTTTCCGAAACTACTGATTGTTGAAGGACTCATAGAGCAAATAAAATGGGCTGATGAAGCTCATAAACCCTGGAAGGAAATCCATCAACGAAAAGGCCACACCGAATGCCAAACCACAACTGCCCTGTGGAAGTTCTTGTAAGAACAAAGACTAGGACAGCTAAGTCCGACATAAAATATGGGCAAGCAGAGCCCACAAGTCCAGGAAGACACTATGCCTATGGGAGAAGGAATCTAGATTTAAAAAAAACTCAGCCGTCAAAATCGGAAGGTGTTGGCCGAAGTGTAGGGTTGCCTGATACGTGGGCACCAAAAGGAGGACATAATAAGACACAAAGGAGGACATATTAAATGTTTCATTTAAATCGTTCAAGATTAAACACATAATCAGTACAATTTTATTACAATAGCTGCCAATAAATTTTTATCATAGCAGGTAGTTGGTTTACAGAAAGAAAATATTCTTTCAAAGCAGTAAACAGCCTCAACAGACTCTCAACAGCTGGAAACAAACTGAGCCATCTAGTTGTAGAGTGATAGAGTAGTTGCTGATAGTTAATGTTGACATAGTCACACAAATCCTTTAAAGTTTCTGTTCTGACAGTGTATGTAGACAAGTAATTGAGTATCTTCAAGACGATAGATTCAACGTCAGTCTGCATTAAATCTGCGCCGTGTTTGATGCAGCTGTGCAGAACATGAGCAGAACATCCAACGCCTACTAATGGCTTGCTCAAGGCTTCCTTCAAATGCGAGAACACATTTTTACCTTCTATTTCGTTAATGCCTCCAAAATTCACATTGGCATTGTCACCAGCAAAAGCAACACATTTGGAGTACAAATCATGTTTTTGAGGGTTGTCAAAATATACTGTGATATAGTTTCTGAGGTTTCATTTGGCGTGTTGTCTAACTCGAGAATCTTAGTTTGGAGTCCACCTGCTTTCCAGTCAAAGTACTGAACAACGATCGGAAATATTTTCTGTGAACCATGACTGCTAGCATCTTTCATGGCAAACTACTGAGCGTAATCTTGCCAATAAATCAACAATCACCTGAAAGATGCTGATGTTGACAGCGATGTCCTGTAAAGGATATGCGAACAAAAAAAAATATTTTTGATGTGGGAGATCAGAACACCTATGGACATGTGATAGCGCTCACTGAACTGAACTGAACTGAGCTCTAGAGCACTTACCACGGGATTAAATATGCCTCGTATACTAGGTGAGTTTGTGTAGGTAGTAGCGTGTGTCAACACCGAAATAAGACCTCCCCTGGTTAGCTCTCAGAAATGTCTGGCAGACTTGAGAAATTGACAGCGCCGTGTTCCGGCCCTATCAGACAATCCGCGAACACGGATATATCTCTACCAACTCACGTCCGTGGTATCAGTATGTAGACGGACGGTTCTATTGATTTCTGCTAAATAAACTTTTTATGTCGCTGGAGTCACAGCGTATACAAAAATTGCTAGTCTTAACTCGTGGAATATCAGAAGCAGCTTGAAGTGGCGTACAGTTCGGCCCAAATGTTTGTATCTAATAGCTAAACAACTCCGGTAACAGGGTTAAGCAGTACTTAAGGAGAACACCCCCCCCCCCACACACACACGCACGCACGCACGCACGCACACCACACACACACACACACACACACATACACACAAACACACACACACAACCCCCTCCCCCCGTCACCAACGCACCGGGAGTTTCAGAGATAGAGCAACCTTATCCTGACGACCGCGTCGACAGAACATGTAAAAATATAACAGGGGAAACGTTGTGTACAAATTCATGAGAACCAAAGGTCAAAGGAAAGCACGGTAAAAGCGACGAGAAAGGAAGAAGACGCAACTGTGTTTTGGTGTGAATTATGGTACAGGAAAACTGTCATTGCACATGGATATCTGCATTTGTGCTCCAGTCTCCGCCCACGTATTACACAGAGAGAATCTTATCACAGTGCACGGAATTAGTAAGAGCAACGGGGATTCATATATATGTATTCCGAACACAAAGTGCTATAAATATTCTTTCGGGGGTTGGTTTTCCCGATATTTGATAATTTGCACAGGCGGCTGTCTATTGGCCTGATCTGTCGACTTCCAAATCCAGTTGAGTTTTTTAACATACGGAATGTGCAGATAGATTCTCCGCGTTCTTCGCCTTTGTCCGAGATGGTTTGACTTATGATCCACTACCCCAGGATCAGAGAGGAGCTAACCATCCTGTTCCTATGTTATAAAACCCTGCCCCGTCCACACCTTAAATCGAACGGCCTGTCCCAGTTAGATAAGGACATCGCAGCTTGTAGCCACTCCACCCTTTAAGAATATCTGGATATAATAAAAGCGTGTGTGTGTGTGTGTGTGTGTGTGTGTGTGTGTTAGAGTGTGCATGATCGCACATCGACTAGGGGACAGGGTTATTGGACAAGAACAAAGGAACCTGCAGGTGAAGTTACTATGCAGAAACTGAATCATTCTACATTGATATAAAACTGTGCTGGGGCATTGCGGCCATGTAGGGGGGGGGGGGGGGTGTTGTGAGTCCATGCTCGTTGGCATTCATTATTAACTCTTTTACTTCGCAGATTGAGGGACACTCTGAGTATGGTGACAGTCGTGAGAGGGTTAAACACTTCACCTTTGATTACTGTTACGACGGCGGCTCAACGCCCCAGGACTCGACGGAAGCACCATCACAGGAATTGGTAATTATGTCTGTCTGTCCTTCTGTCTTTCTGTCTGTCTACCTACGCACATGTCTCTGTCTGTCTGTCTGTCTGTCTGTCTGTCTGTCTGTCTGTCTGTCTGTCTGTCTGTCTTCTACCTACTTACATGTCCGTCTGTATGTTTTTATGTCTGTTTTTCTGTCTGTCTGTCTACCCTTTTAAATGTCTGTCCGTCTTTCTGTTTGCATGCCTGTCTGCCTGTCTGTCTATCTCTTTGTCTGTTTAAGAGTCCGTCATTCCATCTGTCTATCTTTTTTCCCCGCCCGTCTCTTTGTTTAAGCGCCCATCATTTTGCCCATCTGTCTGACCGTTTGTCCCACTGTGTCTGTTCACCTGTCTTTATCTGTGTCCCTATGTGTCTATCCGCCTGTCTGTGTCCGCTTCTGTGTCTGTCCGCCTGTCTATGTCTCTGTTTGTCTTTCCGCCTGTCTGTCTCTGAGTGTCTATCCGCCAGTCAATGTATTTGTCCTTGTGTGTCTATCAGCCTGTCTGCGTCTCTGTGTGTCTATCAGCCTGTCTGCGTCTCTGTGTGTCTATCAGCCTGTCTGCGTTTCTGTGTGTCTATCAGCCTGTCTGTGTCTCTGTGTGTCTATCCGCCTGTCTGTGTATCTGTGTGTCTATCAGCCTGTCTGTGTCTCTGTGTGTCTATCCGCCTGTCTGTTTCTGTCTCTATCCGCCTGTCTGTTTCTGTGTCTATCCACTTGTCTATGTCTGTACTTTTGTTAGCATGTCTGTGTCTGTGTCTCTTTGTGTCTGTCCGCATGTCTAAGTCTGTATTTCTCTCTGTCTTTTATCTTGTATCTCCGTCATTCAACAAGTCTCAATCGCTACTTATACATACTTTTCCCCCTGCACTTCTACATTTTTGAAATAGTGATCTTGAAGAAGCCTGCAGTTTTATCACCCAGAAAACCGTAGCGTTTCCTAGAATTAAAGAGAATCAAAAGGCGCACGGAATTAGCCATTTAGCAATCTTCGGCAAAAAAAAAAAGTTATTTTTAAGTAATAGGAAGGGAGTTAATTCATTCGTATTTTATTTTAACTGATAGGAAAGGAGAGAATTCAAGCGTGTTTTATTAGAACAGATCCTAAGGGAGTTAGCTCAAACGATCAGATTTCGTTTGAAGCCAGTTTAGCATTAAAGAATGAAACTAATGCTTTAATAAATGAGTTCGTGTCAGCAGTTCAACTGTCCATCGATCATGTCAAACTTTGTGTTGTACTGTTTGGTTATAAAGCTTCTTGACCCTGATCAGGTCGAGTTGTCAAATTTCACCTTGATATAATTATAGTAACGCCATTACCCTTTATAAGTCCATTACCCCATATGGACAACACTCACCTTCAGTTTAATAGGAATGTGAGTATAAAACCATGGGCAGCTGCTTTGGTGGCTGACTAGTCACAGGGCTATCATTCTGAGCCTATGATGAACTCTGCTATAACCTCTCTTTGAGGTTGAAAGGGGTAGGGGTAATGGTGAGAATGAACGATTACCCCTCTGGAAAACAATCACCTTCAAATTAATAAGGCGTGCGACATTCTTTGAACACTCACAGTGATTGATCACTAAAGATGGTTGCTCAAAAGAAAGCGAAAAATACCTCAAATAACACCAATGCCCGTTTTGGCATTGGTTATGAAATCTGGCAAATATGTGTTGGGCTACAAGCAGACATTGGAGACCATGAGAGCTGGCCAGGCTCGGCTGGCCATCTTGCCAACAACACCCCTCCTCTCAGGAAATCTGAAATTGAATACTACGCCATGTTGGCAATAGCATTGAGCTGGGAACAGCCTGTAGAAAATACTTCCGATGCTGCACTCTCTCAGTCACAGATTCAGGTGACTTTGACATCATCCGCACCATGCCCCAAGAGCAACAATCAGCTGCTTAATTGACACTAATAAATGTTTCACAATAAAAAAAAAAGATGGTCTGATAATCCACAATTGTGATCCTCTCGACGACTACGTGGATACTGCAGTTAGAAACATTTTGTTGAGACAAGGTGTACTGGGTATCAAAATGAAAATCATGCTTCCATGGGATCCATCTGGCAAGATCGGACCACGACGACCGCTGCCTGACCATGTTAGCATTACTGAGCCTAAAGATGAAGTGGCTCCTGCATAGCCTTACAGTGAGGCCAAGACCAGCAAACCTACAGATCCTGTTCCACCAGCCATTGGGACTGCACCTGCATAGGTTTCCCACCAATTGCCAATAGTAATAAATATCAGTTGCAGCATGTTAGTCTGAAAAAAGCAGTTTAATATATATATATATATATATAAACAACTTGTCTTGGGACAGTGAAGCAATTACACACAAGACACGTATCATCGATATGGTGTACAACCTCTCTAACAATGAGTGTTTGCGTACACAAACACTGGTTTAGAGCTCCATCATACAGATGGACTCCACCCCATTCAGGCAGTGGTATGAGGTTCACTATGCCACACCCCTCGGCTGCAAGAAGGGGTCAAACTGTCTAAGGAAGATGCGGCGGTACTGAACAAGGTGAGCTCAAAAAGACTCAGAATAAATATAATGAGAGGAAGAAGCAAGCCAAAGTGGAACAAGACTTGGAAGAACTGTTTGCCATTGTCAGAGTCCTTGCCAAGATCGCTCTCGACCAGGACAGTGTGGGAGAGTGGATGGTGACATCCTTGAAGGCAAAAGTTATTCTATTCCAGGAAACTGAAGTCTAAGAAAGCTAAAGAAATGAATTTATTATGGGAAAAACAAATCAAAGTAAACATTTAAAAAAAGGGGTGACACCGTGGTCAGCCACTATTTGTGGCTGATTCAGTTAAATGATTCTTAATCTGAGCCAGTTGATGGACACTAATATAACTGCTGAGGTTGAACGGGGTAGGGGTAATTGTAAAATGGAATCGAATAATTCATCGCCATACACACATTGCTCTCTTCGGACACTAATTGGCCGTGGAACCTCGTGCGGCCGTTTGGCTAAGATCAAAGTTTAGTATCTGCACTTTGATCTGGCCAGAGCCACCACCAGAGGCGGTCATCACATGGTCGTGTAACCTCATGGGGCATCTCTGTTTACCCAGGGAATCGCGAGCCCTGAAACAAACAAACAAAAAACCAAGACAAAGAAAATTGCTGCACCAAGAAATGAATATACACATGTAACACGTGTTAATGTTTTGTTTTATGTTTGTTGCATCCTTATTTTTAAAAACATTATTAAACTAAATATTAATGGGGAAACATATAAATGAATACATTCTCGGCCTTCCAAATGCACTTTGATCTAGCCTTGGCTACGAGCAGAGCCGCTCACCGGAATGCTTGCTTGCTTGCTTGTGTTCGTTGGCTTGAGCTCCAACGCGAAGTCCTGTATGTCGGATGAAGGCATCCTGTTGTCCAACATCAGTGTGATGTCATACAGGACCTGAGTTTTGCGTGAGTATCCGTTGTCCCATGTCTGGCTTATTGGTCACCGGAATGACACACAGGGACTTGGACATCATGGCGCGGCTGTTGCTCCTGCGGAACTTTGAGCCATAAAAAAAAAATGTATATCTCCTGCCATAGACAGACTTTCGCCCACGACTCATGGCCCGTGCCCACAATTGCAGCCTGTCTATTGTTGTCTTAGTCTGTGTTCTTAAAAGAACTTCGGCTAGGCATAGTTTGATATGTGGTGTTACCATCACGCAGATGGATCGCCTTCCAGGCTTTAAGAGATCCATCAACCCATGTTTGATTGTAGTCAGAGAATCTCGTCACCAGAGTGTTGCGCGTGGAGCCATAAGTGAGATAAGTAAAGAGATAGAACCCAAGGAATTCTGGCCATCCAGATACGTCGTGTTTCTCATCTGAGGTACTATCCGTGTTTCCTGACACAACACCCCGTATTTGTATACCAGTTTGAGACATTATAGTTTGAAAAGCATGCCATTACCTATCTGTCACACCTGTTTCCATTCTAATCGTAATTTGTATTTGAGTTTATGTCCTTATCTTGGTCAGCAAAATAGATTATATGTTTGCTTGCCCTACACTGGACTAACAACTCTCAACGATTAGCACAAGTCAATAATTTTCTGCCCATTACAACGAAAGTTGGTTCTGGTTCGAAACGCGCATGTTGACAAGCGCACATCGATTTTTCTACAGGAAGTTACCGTCATGAGAGAAGTTGTGGAGCGCAGCAAATCTTACAATCGTGTAACAGCGACCAGGTACAATATGAATACAGAAAGGCTAACCTTTCAACTTCATTTCGTGGACAATAGACTTTGATGGAAATACAATGTCATAGATTTGCTAGGGGATTTTATATCAACTGTTTCTGGTATATTTTTAATGATTAATTGTTACATTAGCTCTGCGTAAATATTCCGGTGAAGATCATTCTCCGCAATTTATGTTTGTCAATCGACGCAAGGAAAAGACTTCTTAGAAGGTATATTGAGGCAATCCTGATGTACGAAGCGAATCATGGCGAGGAATTATATAGAGGCTGCGGAGAAGTGGTTTTAAAGAATAAGAATAAGAACACCGTAGTCAGATAGAAAGAACAATGAAGATATCTTGACAAAAGTTAACAGGTTATTCGCATAAGGGTGTCAGGTCTTAGCCAGATACGACTGAGCTACCGTATAACAGTAGACAGTGGGGGTCTGTTGTGTTGACATTCTGGCGGCGGCATTATGCACGGTGTATCTGTGAGGGCTGTTGTTTGTCGAGACTCCTGTCTTTTCCACTTTTCGCATTGGGCAGTGGGGAGTGTTTTGTGTGATATTCACTGGCACGGGAACGGAGCATAATGGGGACGACCCGTTGCTGTGAGGTTGGAACTGCGACTAACTAACTAACTAATAACAGTAGACGGTACTACCTGCTTTCTGTTAGCGCCGAACGTTGGGCGGCGCTTACCAAACCCGAAACCCCACATTGTGCCAACGGCTTCGGGCGGAAGAGCGCAATTTTGAGGGTACAAGCCTCAGCATAAGAAGAAGACAGTTCACATTCTTTGAGCATGTCGTGAAAAGAGGGAAAATTGGATTATGTCTTTACAGCGGAAACGTTGGAGGGAAGGAGATACAGAGGAACACCAAGGCAGAAGATGTTGGATAGTCTGGCATCATGGCACAGAGGAACATCGGTATCAGAAATGATTGGCAGCACACGGGACAGAAGGTCGTGGGCAGACACGAGCATAACGCCACATGACATGAACAAGGAGAAGTCGAAGAGACATTCTGGAAAATTCAAACTGGCGGAGAACGTAGAAGTAACTGCTGTCCAGTTAACGTGTTAATAAAAAGTTACACAGGAGATCAATTTGGGAACCAGATGAGGCCACTGAAACAGTTACATAAATAAACACACGTAATATTGTTTGCGCTCACCGAAGGAGAAGAAATAACTAGTCTAGAGGACGCACTAGACAACATAAAATCTGAAAGCTATAGATACCAACCGGGATTCGAACCTGTCACCTCCAAATGGCGGCAGCGCCTCACTGCAGGAACAAGAGTACTTCGACGCATTGGTTTGATTCGAATTCTGTCCGTATTCCATAGTTGTAGGTTCATGTGCATGATAGACATGACTAATGAAGACACTTGTTTTGGAGTGTCTAGTTGGCCATGCGTCGAAGTACACTTGTTCCTGCAGTGAGGCGCTGCCGCCATTTAGAGGTGACAGGTTCGAATCCCGGTTGGTAACTATAGCTTTCAAATGTTATGTTGTCTAGTGCGTACTCTAGTCTCTAATACCTTCTTCTCACTCCTGTGAGCGCCAGACAATACTACGTGTGTTTATTTATGTAACTAATAAAAAGTTAAAAGACAAGAGGATTGACGTTAAATTATAAGAAGATTATGGTCGTCACTGGGAAGAAAGAAATGCCATAATGTAATATACGGGTGAGTGGTAATATTCTTAAACAAGTGAATCAGTACAACTATCTCGGAACAGTCATAACATCTGAGGGGAGGTGACTTGAAGAGATTAGAACAAGGACCGTCATGGTGAAGGTAGCCTTTTGCAAGATGGAAAACATACTGACCAATAAAAAGCTATCACTTACAACAAGAAAAGAGTGTTGAGGTGCTGCATAGACTTATGGACTGTGCCCGCATTTGCAGCGGTCTTCTGTATGGATGTGAAACGTGGACAACGAACTGACAAGCTGAAAAACATTTAATGGCAATGGAAATGTGATATCTGGGAAAAATGCAAAGAATACCATGGATGGACAGAAAAACCAATGTGCAAGTGCTACAAGAAGCCATGTAAGGGACGTTTAACAAATAATCAAACTAGAATGCATAAAACATGCTCAAGCCTCTACATGGCTACACAGACATTTAATAAACTATTAAAATAGAAAGAGAATTAGACGCACACTCCCGACACATAACACATTTGATCAATTTGCGGCAGTCTAGTTCGATCAAACAACTCTCCGCTAAACAGAGCAGAAAAACACGTACACGCTTGGTTGAAATTTCCCGATAACCAGTCCTGAATGTATGGTGATACTTTCGTCTTCCGGCTAAGCCTTCGTGTTCTTTGTATTCGGTTTCTTGACAAAGACTTTGATGAAACGTCCATTACGGTATCTGCTTGTGTTTATCGTCTTTTGAGCTTCTCTGTTACACTTCAGGTGCAGTCGTTTTTAACATCAGTTCGATCGCACGATTAAGTGGGGGGAGGGGGGGGGGAGAGGAAGAAAGGAGGATGTCAGCAAACCCACGACACAACACCACCAAACCCACGACGCAACACCAACAAACCTACAACACAACGCCAACAAACCTACAACCTAACACCAACAAAACTACAACACAACACCAACAAACCTACAACACAACACCAACAAAGCACGTCACAACACCAAAAAAACTACAACAAAACACCAACAAATCTACACCACAACACCAACAAACATACAACACAACACCAACAAACCTATAACACAGCACCAACAAACCTACAGCATAACACCAACAAACCTACAACACAACACCAACAAATCCACGACACAGCACCACAAAACCTAAAACAAAACACCAATAAATCTACAACAAAACACCAAAAAATCTGTAACACAACACCAACAAACCTACAGTATAATACCAACAAACCTACAACACAACACCAATAAACCTACAACACAACACCAACAAAACCACGACACAACACCACAAAACCTAAAACAAAACACCAATAAATCTACAACAAAACACCAACAAATCTATAACACAACACCAACAAACCTACAACAGAACACCAACAAGCCTATAACACAACACCAACAAACCTACACCACAATACCAACAAACCTACAACACAATACAAACAAACCAACAACACAACACCAACAAACCTACAACACAATACAAACAAACCAACAACACAACACCAACAAACCTACAACACGATACAAACAAACCAACAACACAACACCAACAAACCTACAACACCAACAAACCTACAGCACAACACCAACAAATCTATAAAACAACACCAATAAACCTACCTCACAACACTAATAAACCTACCACACAACACCAACAAACCTTCAACACAACACCAATAAAGATAAACATAACACAAACAAACCCATAGCACAACACCAACAAATCTACAACACAACACCAACAAACCTACAACACCACATCAACAAACCTACAACATAACACCAACAAACCTACAACGCAACACCAACAAACCTACAACACAACACCATCAAACCTAGAACACAACACCATCAAACCTACAACACAATATCAACAAACCTACAACACCACACCAACAAACATTCAACACAACACTAACAACCCTAGGAAACAACACCAACAAACCCATGACACAACACCAACAAACCTACAACACAACACCAACAAACTAGGAAACAACACTAACAAACCTACAACACAATAGCAACAAACCTGCAACACGATACCAACAAACCCACGACACAACACCAACAAGTCTACAACACAACACCAAGAAACCTATAACACAACACCAACAAACCTGCAACATAACACCAACAAACCTACAACACTAGCGAATAAGTTAAACTACAATTTTAAATGACATGCATAATCCCTGCTTCAACGTGTGGATTTGAGTCATGGACTACTTCATGTTTGTGATCAAGAATGATCTCCCGTGCCGCTCGCCGAGGCACATACAGATGATGATAATTCTCTTCTGTATTTCTGTGATTCATCTTCCTCAAGATGTTTTCCATGTATCCGTACTATGAGCCTGGCACAAACTACCTTTAATTACTTTGATGCAATTTTAGACTACCCCCTAGCTCGTCACAAAACCCGCCAACCTATAACTGAAACACTGATTGGTTGTAGACTAATCCTTTTGTGGCGTTTTTCTGTATCGATTTTGTAATTAGTCACGGTGTGGAGGCCAATAATGCTTTTATTTAATTACACTGATCGGATAAAAGTCTGGCACTGTCGCAAGGGGAGAAAAGGATATTTCATGTCGTTGTGTAGTTTCACGTTTCGGTGATCTTTCTGTTGGGGGAATTAAGTTGATGGACACCGAGGATAGAAGAAGAGATAAGCGGATAGATATACAGACAGACAGACAGACAGACAAACAGACAGACAGACAGACAGACAGACAGATGGGTGATATATAGATGGGTAGGTGGACGGGATTTAGGTAGGTAGATAGATTAGATAGGTTCACAGACAGACATACAGACGGATGAATGAATGAATGGATGCAATTTGCGCAGGTAATAAGGTAGAGAGACAGACAGATAAACAGGCTGACAGACATGCAGGCAGACAGATAGACATGCTGGCAGACAGACAGATAGACAGGATGGCCGACAGACAGACAGACCGATTGATTGACAGACAGAAATGCAGACATACACGGATAGCAATGAATAACACGGAAAAGACATGGAAAGGAACACAATAGCCTACACAAATAAGCCCTTTGACGAAAGATGGCGAGAATCTAGCTCTAATTGGGGGGAGGGGTAAAGGCAGCAGTTGTTGCAAACTCAGAGCAGCAGCATCAGAAATAGAAGAAGAAGGAGAAGAAGAAGAAGAAGAAGAAGAAGAAGAAGAAGTGAGTGAGTTAGTGAGTTAGTGAGTGAGTGAGTTAGTGAGTGAGTCAGTCAGTCAGTCAGTCAGTCAGTCAGTCAGTCAGTCAGTCAGTCAGTCAGTCAGTCAGTCAGTCAGTCAGTCAGTCAGTCAGTCAGTCAGTCAGTCAGTCAGTCAGTCAGTCAGTCAGTCAGTCAGTCAGTCAGTCAGTCAGTCAGTCAGTCAGTTAGTTAATTAGTTAGTTAGTTAGTCAGTCAGTTAGTTTGTTTGTCGACAGATCTGGGAAAACAGGAAGCTTACCGCCAAAACAAAAGACCTTGTCTATCAAGCCTGTGTCCTTAGTACTCTTCTTTATGGCAGTGAAACCTGGACAACTTACTCACACCAAGAGAAACGTTTAAACAGCTTTCATATGCGGTGTCTGCGAAGAATTCTTGGTATTAAGTGGCAAGACAAAATCACAAATACTGAAGTATTGGAAAGATCAGGTTGTGTGACAGTTTATTCCATGCTCAGTCTTCGTAGACTTAGATGGATAGGACATCTTAGGAGGATGGATGATGGTAGAATACCAAAGGACATCTTTTTTTTTTGTGAATTACAGATGGGTAAGAGATCTCAGGGTCGGCCTTTACTACGATACAAAGATGTGTGTAAGCGGGACATGATTGATACAGGCATAGATAATGCACATTGGGAGCAAGTCGCCGCTGAACGTGTTGCATGGAGGGCAATCATAAGAAATAGAATAAAGACAAAGGAGAAAATAATTGCAGATAAGTCATACACCGAGCGTGTGAGACGTAAGATGGTGCACGATGGTGGAAATGACAATGTGTTCACATGCACCCACTGGGAACGAACATTTACAGCGTGAATTGGCCTTATAAGTCACATTCGCTACCGCCATGGGTAAAAGTTATGTCTTTTTTGAAGCACAAACTATCGTCTGTCAAGACGGCAAGGTGCCAATGATTAGTCGACAGTTCATCCTCATTACACATCGAACAATTCAGTCAGTAAGTGCTCCGATCCCCTCCTCAGTAAATCCCGCAGCGTGTAGCGGCTCACGACACCTGTTGTTTGTTGTGTTATTACTCTTCTTTGGCTTCCTGCGCAGTGTTGCCATCTCCCTTTGATGAAAAAGCACCAAAATCGACCCAAAAAAGCACTAAAAAGCACCAAATTTGTTTAGGAAGCGCCAAAAAAGCACCAACTGTTTTTATTACAAATGTAACAAGGTAGCACAGTATAATTTATTATTATCATTTCATATTGCAATGAAGTTTATTCCAGATCCGCCAACTCCCAATCAGAACTACTTTCGAGCCAAATAAGCACCAAATTGCAATACTATTTTTTGGGAAATCACCAAAACAAGCACTGGTGGTATACATTCAAAATGTTATAAAGTAGCACATTATAATTGATTATTATCACTGAATATTAGAATGGAGTTTATTCCAGATCTGCCAAATCCCAGTCAAACAACTCCTCTTCAGTTTCTGTAGCTATTTCCTGCTGTGTTTGCTCCTGCGATGATGAGGATGAGGAGGATGATTGAAAGAAACATGTACATGCCTCTTGTGATCCAATTTTTCGCAGAATATCCTTAGGTAGTTTATAATCATGACAGCATTTGCCATATCTTTTCATTCCATATCTAATAGTCAAAACAGCTGTCAAACTCTTGATGCTCAGTCTGTTCCGCAATTTTGATTTTATGACTCCCATCTGACTGAAAATACGCTCCACGTCCGCATTAGAAGGAGAAGGAGGTAAAATGAGCACAGTTAAAGCTAAATCTGTAAGATCTTGGAAAGGATTTTCACCGGTGGCACCCCTGTATGAGGATATTTCTGCCCACAGTCCAAGTGTGTCAGAGGTCTGTGTCCACTGCATATGATGACGTTTTCTCCACTGGAAATCGATGCGGGTGAGAGTAGCTGCATCTTCTACAAACATTTTAGCAAGATCCAATATACAGGGCTTCATTGGCTGTAGACATTCACTTCCAGTAAGACATGACACTCGAACGTTATCGGGTGTACGTAAACGCAGCTGTGTCAATAGCTCTATTAAAAACTGGGTGAGAGTAGCCAGGTAGACGATCTCATCATCCCACGGGAGTTCTGTCCGTGCATGATTGAATGTGAGTCTGTAAACACAGGGCAATGACACTGTCACCTGATCCTGTATGATGCCTTCGGGCTCTTCCACACAGCAACAGCCCACAGCACTCGTCAACCGCAAATAGGCACCCCGCCCATAGCAAAGGACTTCTCAGATCACTTCAGGTTGACCACAGCACTCGTCAACCACAACCGGCCACTAGCAGCTAGGCAACCACAACCGGCTACTAGCAGCTAGGCAACCAGCCGACAGCAAAGCGCACTCAGCCACAACACACAGGAATCAGTCACAGCAAAGGGCAGTCGCCGACTGCTCCCAGTTAACAGCAAAGAGATTCCTGCAAGCAAGAACAGGACAGGTGTACAACTCCATCATACCCTGGCATAATACATACTCCATCAATTCTCAGCACAGATTTCCCTCCCCTCAGTGGTCAGCCCCTCGAGCTCAGACCACTATCGTATGTCTGAACTCCCAGACATATCTCATAGACAGATTAGGTTACATCATTTAGTAATCCTAACTTAAGTCCGGTCTCCCTGGTTGAGGCGTTAGCAGCTTTCTCCGTAACCCCGAATACTCTCGTTGTTGACGTGAGCGCACGAGAACTTGAAGGGGTTCGAGTATGGAGCCGGTCGCTTAGAAAGTCGTGGCGTGCTGATGAGCGTAATCTAGCCTAGGAATCAACATACAGCTGAAAGATGCTGGTGTTGACCGCAATATCCTGAAACAGGATGGAAACGCGGGAGAAAAAAAACAACTTAAGTCCAGTAGCTTTTCAGCCACGCGTCTCATCCCTGATAAATAGTAGATAGGATGACACACCCCCTACCATCTCATATCTAGTAGATAGTAGATATAGGACAGGGTCCCTTCCTAAGGATGGTAAAGTTCCATACCTCCTATGAAGATCCTTAAGTGTAATGGTCTAGATCATCTTTCTTAATCACAATCTGTCTCATCAGAAAAGTAGATAAGCATATCAGGATATCTCAGGTAAGTATTCTATGCCACCTCCAAGGTTAAGGGACGATGCTCAGACTGCAATGGTAACTAATCTGAAATACTGAATTAAAGACCAGATAAACAACAAAAGAGCTTAGTGTTCTTGTGTTTGTCGCTTTCCGCCTTTCTGCCTCGGATACCTGGATTTCTGTTGTGTATGGGTGTATGTGTATATAAAGATAATCATCACATGATTACATTTCTTTGGCTGCTTAGGAATTGTGTCAAATCCACCATCCCAAACAATCTGGTTCCAATGACAGTATAGAGACAATAGATGATAGACCCGCCTGACAATTATTCCATTCTCATCAAAGGACGAATGGAGTCAGACAACATTGATGAAATACCCACGCGTTACATGAATGGGTGTCTCCCCACCGCTACACTGGCCCAGGTTAAATCCCTAGTAGGTGTGAAGATATCTTTCCCCCTTCAGACTAAGCCCAGTTAAATAACAACAGGCCTATGTGGCGATAATCACTTCACAGCTTATAGCCTCCTACATATTTGGGTTTCACCTTAACGAGAAATACATGTGGTTCTCGCGTGTCACACGAGGCTGACTGACAAGTACTTGTTTCCTAAGCCACCTGATGATGATTGAAACCTCATCCATTAAGGGAGTCAAATTAAAGCGCTGTTCAAGAGGAATTCTTCTGTCATAACAATAATTCCCTCATTTATCATATTATTGAGATAGGGCGCCGAATGTATTAATAATTCGCTTCAACCAGACTGTTCCACTGAGCTGGCTCGCTCAATACATTCCATTCCGTCTTGTCTGCTGAACACTGGCCTCCGCTTAATCTAGGTCAAAACACAGGCTCACTACACTGGCTAGCCTGCATGGTCAATACTTAACGTACAGCTGGTGTCCCCTGACCCGAGGTCAACTTGTACATCTCGGTCAGAACACAGGCTACGACGCAACCGCCCGGCCTGGTCAAGAATTAACCCACAACTGAAACACAAACTTTAGTTAAGCGACGCCAAGTATAAAAGTGTGTTACCATTAAAACTTAGGAACAACTATACAACAGACAGCGACCCGGTAGGTTCATCAAGCTTTGGGCTGTAGGTCCACTCTCTGGATCCCCAAAGGTACAAAATGATACAGCTGGTCAAAAACACGGCCTCTCGTCTGAAGGACAACAATGTCACCACTGTAGATCAATCCCTGATTCCATAAGAGTTGCATAGATTACAGCTGGTGGACACGGCCGTGAAAGGATAGCTTCAAAAGAAACAACTTCCGCTGTAGAACATTCTCCGGCTCCCTGTGATGCCAATTATACCGCTGGCTATAGAAGCGGCCTCCCTTCTTGATGACTTGCTACTGAATGGCCTCTTCGTGTCAGGTTCCGGAAGGACACACTCACGGAACCTGCCGAAGATCTCCGAGCATTACCTCACGACAGTGAAGGCAACTCAGCATTCCCCGAGTTTTATCTGAATGTGCGATTTACAACAGAAAAGATCTACGCACACTCAAAGAGTTGAGTGATGATTCTCGGGACCGGTGAAGTTCATGACAATCCCGATACATAACATCTCAAGGACCCAGAAGACGGTCCTAGCTCTTTTTTTACTCGGAAATCCCCCCTCACCCGCCTTAAATTGTGGACTAGCCACCGAGACGGGGTGGGACAGAGTGGGTACTGTGTTGTCCCTCTGAGACCCACTTGCGTTTCGCGACAGGAGTATATACAACATTAAAATCCGAAGCTCCTCATCTGGTACTAGTTAGGTGTGTATGCCATTCCCTTCAGCTGGCAGTGCCACATTTTTGTAAAACAATTGGCACTCAATGGGTGATGTGGTCAATAGCGCACACAACGCCTTTACTTTCCAGAACATTTCATGGTGCTTAGTTTCGGCTGAGTCAACCCGGGAGCAATAGTGGGGACTCAATTACATGATCTACGGGCTAACCATTAGCTATCGTGCGTACTCTCGACGGCGTGCACTTGGTAAGCGAAATTTAAGGGGACACAAATACCTCTTTTTCATGGGAACATAATATTCATTTTATTGTTTGCAAGGGACATAACTCGCCAACGTTTTTTCTATAGAAGCAATTAGTTGCATTAATTGTTAAATGTTTAATATAATGACACCATTTATTAACAGTTAACACAATAATTTAACATCCTAAAGTTTCAAATACTTTTACTGCTAAAAATGAATAAAGTGTACTTGTTAATGCAATATATACAATGTTTCAACACTGCAAGCTCCGTGCACGATGTTAACGACTGTCCCCCCAATTGACGCCCTGATGTCTGGTTTCTCTTCACAACGTATTTGTTCTTGCTACCATCTATTGCTAAGGCACAAACTGGCAGATAATTGTTAACTATTCTCCCCCATGGCCTGACCTTGGTTACTCTTCACAACGTATTGGTCATTATCGTCCAGGTATCTTGTTGTAGTCAGTTATAAGTATCCCCTCTGGGTTCTCCAAAAACCCCATAAGTAAACGGTGCTGAGAACAGCTCTTCACAAACGAATAAATCTTTCGCCTTTTACTACCGTTTATACTGACCGGAGCAGCAGTGATCATTTTCATAATAAACATAGTGGTTTTCTTTGTGCCGAAAACATATACTGTGTGAAATTCATTATATACGGAGTTTACGTATTGAAAAGAAAGTTTGTTATTCAAGTGTGTTATTCTAAAGCAGTGGTTCTCAACCTTTTTTGGTCCGTTCCCCCTTCACCAAATTTTTAGGACGTCATTCCCCCCCCCTCACCATATTTTTAGGACATCATCCCCCCCCCCCCCTTTACCATATTTTTAGAACGTCATTCCCCCTTTTTGTATTTCCTCCCTAAAAATTTCCCCCTGCCCCTACACAGTGTACGTAATAATTGAAGCTAAATTTAATAGCACATACTAAAACAAGTCTAGACATGTACATAAAATGTGATTTGCGGATCTACTTACGTTATAAAATGAATTTCAGAAGGGTGATGCATACAGAAGCGTAAAGTATGAAAGGAAAAACAAGATCAAGTAATCGGTTCTTGTATTAACGCGATCTTGAAATAATCTTCACCCCCCCCCCTGGAAACCCCCAATTCCCCCCCCCCCTGGAGGGGGGAATTTCCCACCGGTTGAGAACCACTGTTCTAAAGGATATTGATAGAAAATGACAAGTTCATCTCTAACACTGGCGTCAGATGTGCTCAACGGAAACCTCCTGCACCGCTCAGGTACAATTGTTGTGTCACTGTCCGGCCCTGGAGCCGCCGCCAAGTCGACGCCAGCGTTCATAGCGAGCGCACTCGCTGGACTGGTTGGCGGGCCGCTAGGCACAATAGCCAGTCTACACAGGTATGAGTCACCGACACGGTGGTTCGTGACTTTAACAGAAGATGTGCATGTCAAACTGTACGATAAGCTACATCGGGTACAATTACAAGTACCGAATTCGGACATCAATATTTGTCTGGAGCATGTAGACAAAGAAAGGCAAACACTTACTTTGCATTGGATCTCAGCTTCAATGAAGATAGTGTTAAGACAATCGCGGTACATGCCACTGGGGACTCGAATGTGGAAGTATTTTCACTAAAAGACTCTGGAGGTAAATGGGGAGCCTTATGTAACCCCGTCCAGGACATCCCCCATTACATAAATCTAAACATAACAGGGGTTACCAAAAACACTCGCAAAATTCTGATAACATTGCCCAGCAGGAGAACTGTTTGTCATGTGTGTTGTATGGACGACCACTGGTCCAACAAATGTCCAGCCAAACATACAAACAAGCCTGTTGTGGCACAAGAAGATGTAATAAATTTTCCACCTCTGAGAAGGCAAGGACCAGCACAACATCAACAAAACGAACAACGCGGAAAACAATTTGAACAACAGCCCACGCAACAAGAAAAACAACAAACGGATACGCCAACAGACAATCAAGAAAACTTCAATCTGGAATCGTAAACAGAAGAACCCTTTACAACTGTTTTCCACTCCAAAACCAGAAAAAGACAACTACGAGGATTAAGTCCATACTCAACAAGCAGACTAAGGAAGAAGAAGAAGAAAACTCACCAACCAAATCAATGCCAAAAAAGAAGGAAAGACAAACCGAAAAAACTGACGAACCCATCAGCAACGACACCTTTGATGATAAAACTAAATCAGAATTGACATCTAAGAACACTACTGACACTGACACTGACACCGAAGAAGATGGCCTACTGATGTAACACCTACAATCAGATCACGTCTGCACCAAGACAACAAGAAAAAAATAACTATCGTAACTAGACAACCTCGTTCGTCTCTGATTTCTTATTACTGTTAGTCAACAATATCATTTGCTTGTTTTGATTAATTTATAATGACTAATGATATTTATTATTATTAGTCTGAACATTTCAGGTTTAAGCACAAAACAAATACACATCGTCATACACAAATACAACCCCAACTTCCTTCTCCTACAAGAAACAAACATATGCGAATACACACACGCAAAGCAAATCACTACACAATTAGGGCTCAGACACTCATGCTTCAGCCTGTCGACATATCGTAGGGTTCTGGAACCGCCATACTGCAGACGTCAGGCAAATGGGAAATTACTGGCATACACAAGGACGACCAAAGAGTCATTACCATCATACACGCTAGAAACAACACACACACATACGCTTTAGTCAACATACATGCCCAGAAAATTGCAGCTAACAACCACAATTCTTCGAACGCTTAGAAAACCTATTAGCACAGACATTCAGAGGGAGGCATGTTGTTTTAGCAGGTGATTTCAATTGTTGTTTAGCTTCGACTGACACGATACGCGGGGAAGTGAAAACGCAGTTAAGAAGAGCCGGCCGAGACGACATGAATCAACTTGATACATTGTAATATATAACTGACACACATAACCTAGTAGACGCATTCAGGCACAAACACCCCAACAGTCACGATACAACGCACAGAAACCATGCCCATAACAGATCATCCAGTTTAGATAGAATATACGTACCAACAACACACCACATAACACAAACTAAACACCTACAAGAAACTCTCCAGTATACAGACCACAAAGCAATACTAGCACACATCACTATAAATAACACACTCACACAGCCTTTTAACCGATCACCACACTGGAAGTTTAACAACACATGACTCCAAAACACAGACTATATACAATATATGACATACCTGATACATTCATACACTGATAGTATACCGACTGACAACATTAGGCAATACTGGGACTTACTGAAAAACACAATAAGGAGCAGGATACAACAACTAGCATCCATCATACACAAGCGTAGACTACAACAAGAACAGATCATACAGACAGCAATTAAATGCATTTATCAAAGCAAACCGACAGACACTCACCATACTTGCATGCATTAGAAATGCAACTGGAACAACACCAACATCACAGATACCTGGGTGCACTAATTAGAACAAAACTCAACAGCATCACACAAGAGACACCCAGCAAACAATACATGGCAATAGAACAAAACATACAGCGTAGAAAACAGATAAACACAATAATAGACATGCAAGGAATCACATAAACAGAAACCACACGTATAACAGAAGCATTCCAGCAATACTATACACACTTATTTACAGCAGAGACAGTAAACACACAAATACAAGATAGCTTCTTACAATATACAAAAAAGATATCAGACACAGACAAAGAGATATTGGACACACAATTGACATTAGAAAACATAACACATGCACTTAGTAAAATGAACAAAGACAAGACACCAGGACCAGACGGATTAACAGTAGAATTCTAACAACAATTCTTTCCTATCATAGGTAACCTTCTTCTAAAAGTCTATCAAGAAGCCTTTGACAAACAAAAACTCCCTGATAATTGCAACATATCTTACATAACACTTATACACAAAGCAAAGACAGACAAGACACAACTGAAAAATTGCAGACCAATTTCATTTCTTAACACAGACTATAAAATTCTGGCCAAATCACTAGCACACAAAATCACACAATTCCTACCAAAACTAGTGCACCCAAACCAGCAATGTAGTGTACAGCACAGGAATATACAAAACCACACACACCTCATTAGAAACATTATAACGGCCACACACCAGAAAGACTGTCAATCCTCACTCTTGTCTTTGGACCAAGAGAAGGCCTTTGACAGAATCGCACACTCCTATTTGCACAAGAGCCATTATTAGAAAAGATCAGACAAGATACCAGCATTAAAGACACTTTCATACAGGGAATAGGAGAGCAAAAGGTCATTGCTTATGCAGACGATACTGCATTCTTCCCTACAAGCAACACATCCAACAGAAACATACTGCACACCTTGTCCCACTTTGGGAAAGGCAGTGGAGCCAAAATTAATATACAAAAATCACAAATTATGGGCCTGGGAAAGTGGAAACAAAAGTCTGATTTCCCTCCAGACCTAACACATACACACAATATGAAACTGTATGGGATCACATTTCCATGTGACCCCAGAGCAACACACAGAGAAACATGGCTACAACTATCACACCAAATCACAGACATGCTACACAGGTATAAATACAAAACATCAACAATATTTGGTAGAAGCATAATAGTTAACACATACATCATACCAATAATAATATACTTAGTGACAGTGTTAAACCCTCCAAAACATACAATCACAGACATAAATAAACAGATAAGACAGTTCATATTTAGTAAGACAATACACAGCATACAGCATAAAACTCTCATTCAGGATAAGAAACAAGGAGGGATAGCACTTCAGGACATACAAACAAAAATACAAGCACTTAGAATCGGCCACATAGGTAATATTATTAGACATCCAGAACAACATAGATTAGCATTATATTATATAGCACACAAAATAAAACATCTAACAAAACTAAACAATGCAGCAGCACATTATCAGGGCATACATGTTAGCCTTTTGTATTCTACAACAATGTTTATATTCGTGCTGGGGAATCGTGTTGAATTTAGGCAGAGGGCTCCAGAGACAGCAGCCACTCTCTTCGGACCCACCCCATCTCTATGTTCCCGAGCATACTCATTGGGTCACTAAGGACACATGCCCGATTGAATGTCCGTGTCTCGAGCCATGTTATTGCTTTACTTACTGTCATGACTTCCATAGTCAGGCTGCTTATGGTCAAAGCAAAAGCGCCAGACTCTTCCTTCACACTTTTCCCTCCGGCCTGAGCCGTAAAGGCCCATGAACTTCTCATTCCTCGGACGACCGACCCATCTGCGTAAATGACAGCATCATCCTCTAATGAATTTTCGAAGATCAGAGCCTGTACTTCCGCCTCCACAACAGCTGGATTTTCTTGTCTGCATTTCTTGTCTAGTTGGATGCACACTGAAAAGGATGTACAGAACTCTGTTGGCACTTTTACCTACTCCTCGTCAGATTCTAAGTCCTCAAGTGAACACACCTGTTGAAGAATGTCTTCGGCTTGACCCATCTACGACTTTCCTCTTGTTAACCTGCTGCCCTTTACCGTATTAATCTCGCTGTGCAGTGGATGTTTTGTGTTTGCATTGACACTGAGATAGGCACATGCTTGGCAAAATTGTATTCTGTTCCTCATGATTGGAAAATCAAGAAGGTAGCGCATCGCCCTGCAAGCTGTACCGCTTGTATGAGGGCGAGTCAATAAGTAAGTCAAACAGTTCTGTGGGATGGCAGGTACACGTAGTTGGTGTTTTCTACAAGTATCATTAGGTGACAGCAACATCGAACTTTATATTCCCGATCGTCAGGTGGCGCTAGGTGTCTCATGCGCATGCGCAGTGCATAAACAAAATGGCGACTGTACTTACGGAGTGTACAACCAAAGAGCAACGTGCTGTTGTGCGTTTTTTTTTTTGGAGAGCAAAAGGACTGCTGCAAAGGAAATTCATAAGGGAATGCTTCCTGTTTATGCTGACAAATGTTTGTCCCGTAAAGCGGTGCATAGCTGGGTAGAAAATTTTCTCAAGGATGCTCTAAAGTTGTTGATGAAATTCGATCTGGACGTCCTGTTGAGATTGCAACAGAAGCATCCGTGCAGCGGGTGGAGGAGATGATTAGAGGTGACAGGCGAGTAACGTCCACCTTACAGCCCCGGCTTAGCCTCTAGCGATTTCCACCTTATTGGTCCACTGAAAACCAACCTAACCGGGAGACATTTCGCGAATGACGCCGAAGTTGAATGTGAAATGAAAACGTGGTTTAGCAAACAGAGCACGCAGTTCTGTACAGCCGGTCTGAGAGGACTGATAAAACGATGGGATAAGTGCATCAATGTTGGTGGAAATTATGTTGAGAAATAAAGGGACAATGTACGAGGGGCTTCTCATAAGTCTTTAGCCTTACCACGACGGAGTAGGCGGAGAAAATTGAAATTTGGCACATGTATAGGCCTTGTGGCATGGTCGAGACAGAAACACGGAGCTGATCCACAACTCTGGTGATCGAGTGAGATGGCAGAACATGACCGCCCACGCTTACCGGCATGGCACATGATGGATGGATGGATAGGTCATTCAATTGGTAACGGACATATGAATTAACAATTTCCCTCCTCAACTGGTTTTCCCGATATGGTGCATGGCACAACACACCCAACTGACCAGATCTGCATATCCAACGGTTTGTCAGAACAATGGAGAAATCAGACGCCAGGATAGTGATAAAATTCTTGATGTTACAGGGAAAAACACCTACAGAAATACACCGGGAGATGGAGCCATTGTTTGAGGAAGTCTGTCCTGCGTATGCTTCTGTTAAAAAATTGGTGTTTGCAGTTAAAGTGTGGCCGTTCCCAAGTTGCTGATCTGCCAAGACCAGGACGACCGTCCTCAGAGTGCAATGATGCAAATACTGCAAAAGTGAAGAAAATCATAGACCAGGTTAGGAAAATGACAACTGCAGAGATATCGGGCTCAGCAAAACTAAGTAAGAGTACAGTTTTTAGAATTTTACACAACAGACTGAACATGAGAAAAGTGTGCGCCCGCTTGTTCCGCGCCTGCTGACATGTGAACAGAAACAAACACGGGTTTATTGCTGTGGCCAGTTGCTCAACATGTGGCGGTGGAAAAACGTGTTGACAACCATGTCTGGTAGATGAGATTTGGATTCACCATTATGTCCTAGAATCCCAAATTGCCAGCATGCAGTGGAAAAAAAATCTGCAAGAAAAATGATGCTGACTGTTGTTTGGGACGTTTATGCATAAAAATAAACTGGTTTCAAATTGTTATCATATTTAATTATCTTTCTACAGCCATTTGTGACTTACTCATTGACTTCCCCTCGTACAAGCAAGAACAATGCTCATATCTTCGTTCTGTATCCTTTCCATCCTTTCTATCTGCTTATGGTTGAGAGTCAGGATCGCCATCGTATACTCCAAAACAGAAAGGACTAGACCCTCGTAAAGAAGACATAGATGGCGCTGCTCACAGTTTGCCGCCGCCACCACCCGCATAGCAACCAAACCCCGCTTCGCCTTTGTTATCACATGGTCTACATGCTCAGTATAAGCTAGGCTCCGATCAAATCGTATCCCCAGGTAATTCATCGCCTGCTTTCTTTCCACCGTCTCTGAACCCAGATTTACAGTTGGCGTTGGGGTGTTGACAATATGGTTACTCAAAGAGAACCATGTCACTATTGCCTTTGTTGGGTTGACCATTGTCCCAAGCTTCAACACACCAAGTGCTTAAGCGATTGAGTTCGGTTTGTAGTTCCACAGCAACCTGATCTCTGTCCTTACCCTGACGATACAGTAAAGCATCGTCTGTATACGACAATATCCTCCCCGGTCCTATGATTTGCTCGCTTATGATTATCACAGTGTAGGCTTTCAACAGCACCGGGGATAATGGTGATCCATGTGGTAGGCCAGGATATATTGTTGTTGGTTCCGAAGTCCAACTGCCACATCTGACAACTACTTTGCGTTGGAAGAGGGCTGCGGCGATCCAATTAAGGAGGAAAGGACTTATCTTGAGTTCAAGAAGCTGAAGCATTAAAAAATACAATGGTACTCTGTTGTACGCGTCCTCAAGGTCAATTGCTGCAGCAAATGTTTCAATGCCTGAGTGGAAACCTTCATAGACATCATGGGAAAATAAACTGCTGCATTGGTCCATGTTTCTCTTTTTGGGCGGTATCCTCCCAGGGTAGGTGGGAAAACACATCTCTAGCTGGCTTGATATTTTTCTGGCCATTAACTTCTCCAGCAGTTTGCCTATTGTATTCTGCATGGTTATTACTCGATATCCCTGAATTTTTGTGTGGTTGACAGGGGAATCAGATAGATGTGTAACCACTCCTCCTTTATGCTAGCACTTCCTATACTGTTGTTGTACATGTCTGCTAATTTCTCTAGCTCGTCGGTACACATATTGATGTCATATCTTATGCCATCTGGCCCTGGAGCGCTGTTTTTTGAACGTCGAAGCACAGCCTTGATTTCTTTCACTCAATGTGTCTTCATCCGAAATGTTCTGGGCCTTGCACCTGTCTGAGGAGACCTTCTAGGCGAGATTTCAGCCTTCCATGTCTGTCTGGTTGCTCTGCTCTAGATAGCTTTCAAAGAGGGTTTTGCCCTTGTTCTCGTCAGTCCTCTGCCAGATGAGGTCAGCACCTTGGAAGTCAGGAATACTCTTATTCTTGACTACCCCACTCATGCTTTCATGTAGTCGTCAGAACAATTTCAGTAACTTGTCTGTGCTTACTCTGTGACCCACCTCTGCCCATTTTTCACTTTCAACCACCGTAACCAGTTTTCTGAAGTAGCTTACTTTTGTGTGCATCTCTCTTTCTAAGTGCATGTAGGGACTAGGATAGGAAACTCTGTTCTTTTTGGCGTTTTGCCATTTCCTTACACGACTACGCTTATCCACCCAGGCCTTTCTCACCTCATAATTCCACCACGGTGGCTGCTCCCAGCCTTTTTATTCCTGCCCGGAAGCTTTCTGCGCTTGTCGCGCCTTATTTTACTCACCACATCTTGCCCTGTACTGTTATACTGGAACGTCTTCACCGTTGACTTGTGTGTATGGTTCTGCCTTTCTCCACCAATAAGCTGCAAGGGTGGTGGTCACGGCCGTGGTACCCTAGGACACCCATCTACATACTGTAGTGATTGAAGTAGAAACCAGCGCCAGATCAATAACACTGTCCTCTTCACCTGGACGACTTGCTGTCCCGGTGACACAGCCACTGTTGATACAAACCTGATCAATGGTTTCAAGGGCAGTTCCGAGCTCCCCCCCCCCCCCCACTGTGTTTTGGGGGGAAATGTTTCCCCGTGATTTGCCTTTAGCGTTATAATCGCCACAGAAAATAACATTTCTCTCGTGACCTAATATGTCACTTAAGCACTGCCACTTCTGGGGATCCACACTCGCGTTACGGACATAAACATTAACCAACACGAATGGTAGACCGGATTGAACTCTAACCGCCTATATTTGTATGTCGTTACTGTCCGAACTAAACATGTCTAGCTCTGAAGCCACCATACTGTCGCGGATAAGAATCACCATTCCCAGGTGTCGCCTGTTGTAGAAACATTTAAAACCGGCAATTTGGAGTAACTGAGCACCCAGTCTTGTCTCTTGAAGTGCTACAATGTCGTTCCTGTATAATAGGTTTTCCAGAATAGGGACTCGTTGTTTTACACTGGCACAGTTCCAATATAGAATACGAGTATTCCTGAGGCCCATACGGTCACACTTGAGTCTAAAACGCCTTGCCCCGCCACGCCTGCCTTGCCTCTTACGGCCTCCCCGCCGCTGTGTTAGGTTGACTTCCCACCGCACGGAGCACAAACTTTGTTTCGCCATGTTGAAAAAAACCGAACACCACAGAACACACACGATGCGAAAATTCACTCAAGGATTGCTTCGCTCAATGCACGATCTCCGTAGAATCGGCGAAGATCTTGAGAAAGAAACTCATGGTTTTACATTCTGACGCACAAATTACACGCAAGAGATGAAAACATCCATCTCCTAAGCGAAAAAAAGGAACGATCATAAAACAAAACGACCGTCCGCCAGAAGAAGAAGAAGAAGAAGAAGAAGAAGAAGAAGAAGAAGAAGAAGAAGAAGAAGAAGAAGAAGAAGAAGAAGAAGAAGAGAAGAAGAAGAAGAAGAAGAAGAAGAAGAAGAAGAAGAAGAAGAAGAAGAAGAAGAAGAAGAAGAAGAAGAAGAAAGAAGGAGAGTAGGAGGAGGAGGAGATCGAGAATAATAAAAATAAGAACAACAGCAGCAGCATAAATGAACGAATATCATTATGGGAATGCTGTAATAGTGTTTAATATTGGCATACCGATGTACACTCTGCAATACCTAGTACTCTAACACTGACTAATCCGCGCCACAGGAGATTCAGATTTCAGTGACAGTTAGCGAGTAACTAAATGATTATAGAATGTTGATTTGGTATCTAGAGAAGCCAGCTTGCTCGAAAAGATTGTACTGATGTTAGAGTGTTGTTGACGAAACAGTTACACACAATTAACGATGAAAAAAAAAACAAAAGGCAAGCGTAGTGCATGCATGTGCTAATATATTAGTTAACTGGGCTGATTTTTGCTTGCGTATTAGCGTTCCCAGCCGGTCTCTCTGGCTGTGGGGTTACAACACTTTCTCTCTGTAATCCCGTTTATCACGCAGAGTCTCGTAGCGGAGCGAGAGCTGAGGCGGTTCGACCCCCGCTCGTGACTTGCGGGATACTGAGCCGGCCGCTCAGAAAGCAATGGCAAACTACTGAGCGTAATCTTGCCAAGAGATCAACATACAGCTGAAAGATGCTGGTGTTGACAGCTAAGTCCTGTAAAGGTTATGCTAAAAAAAAAAAAAAATTAGCGTTCCCTATTACCTATGTCCCTCGCCATCAGACAAACCCACACAGACCTCAGATATAATTTACGTCCCCAAGTCAAGAACGACACAACACCACCAAATAACAATAAACACCAACAAATCCACGACACAACACCAACAGACCGACGACACAACACCAACAGGTGTGTTGGTGAGAGAGACCACGAGACGTCTGCATTTGAGTCCAGCTGACCCGTGTATGGATTAAACCCTCTACCTTGGCATCAGCACACCGGATGTTTAAGAACAAACAACCTTATTCATTCGGCCATTAATTTAGTTTAGTTTAGTTTAATTGACGGATCTACTCCTAACTCAAGCCTGTGTCCGGAGAATCTCAACTCAGTGCACGAACTCCGTAGCACCGGCGAGGTTCCTGGAACATTTTGCGTAGATTTTTAACTCGAAGTTTTGCCTGGGCAGCGCCGTTAGGCTACTCTGTTTCGATTTCTAACTGCCAAGGGATTTGTTTACGTGCGCAACAATACACATGGGTGTCCGATCTCACTACCCAGAGACCAGGATAAATTTTGTTACTAGAAGTCCACGTGAAAAAATCTCGGCCCTCACCGGGGCTTGAACCCGGGACCTCCAGCACTCGAGGCAGACATCATACCTCGAGACCACTCAGCCCCCTTTAGTAACGCTGATAAATACAACAGAGTAAAAATGCAAAACTAAACCATTGGCTTTCGCTAATTGTGGCCAGTTTTAAGAACAAATACTAAATTAATGAATGAATGAAGTTACTTTCACAGTATATGGGAAGTGAGATAGAGAGGGACGGTATACAGAGAGTGAGAGAAAGAGAAACTGAGAGAAAATTAGCAGGAGGGAGGGTAGGCAGAAAGAGAGAGAGAGAGAGAGAGAGAGAGAGAGAGAGAGAGAGAGAGTGAGTGAAAGAGAAATATATATAGAGAGAAAGAAATAACTAAAGAGAGAAAGAATGGGAAAGGTGGAGTGTAAGAAAGAGAGAGAATGAGAAAGAAAGAAATATAAAGTGGACAGTGATCGAGAGATAAAGATAAATTGAGAGAGAGAGAGAGAGAGAGAAAGAGAGAGAGAGAGAGAGAGAGAGAGAGAGAGCAACGAAAGAGAGAGATAGGAGAGAGACAGAGATAGAGAGAGAGAGAGAGAGAGAGAGAGAGAGAGAGAGAGAGAGAGAGAACCGAATGTATTTCTTAGAAAATGTCTTAAACTAAACCAAGGAGAGTATTCAGCGCCACAAACCCAAGAAGTTGAATTGTATTAAACGTTCAATTACCTAACGTATTTGCTTGGCTGGTCAACCCGTGTATCAACAGTCCCCTTCCACCATCTATAACCTGATGAACTCGCCGTATGGGCTCACATTACAGCTCTCCCATCCTCCTATATATATATATATATATATATATATATATATATATATATATATATATATATATATATATATATATATATATATATATATATATATATATATATATATATATATATATATATATACAATCATACGTTCATTAGTTTGCCATTGTTTTTCTGAACGAGAAGTGAACGTGTAATGTTTATTTGCGTTTGCAAAGAACCAAAACTTGTATATGTTGAAGTATGATCAGAAATACGTGCTCTGTAGTCTGTAGCAAGGGAAGTCCCCTGGTTGTGACGACACACCAACGAAACTATTGCAGCCGGAGGAGAACCCAGCGAATCTTTCTTGTACTATGTGTGAAGATCTGAACACAGCTCTGTCTAGCAAAGCTCACGGTAGAGAGCAATCTGCAATACTTGTCAATATCGCACTAAAAAGTCACACTAGCAACAACAAAAGTTAGTTGCATGTCTTTTCCAGGACGTCGCAGTCAACCCCAACATTTTATGGCAGTTTGTGATTTCTTGTCAGGTTTAGGTACAGTAGTTTGCCATTGCTTTCTGAACGACTGACACTCATACCATTGTATGACACACCAGCTCATTGTGGTTTACTTCCATATCTCCCGCAGCTGTGTTTCGATCGTGGTGTGCGGATTTGTGAAACCCTTCGCCACAGCTCCTGCACTCTAGTAAACATCTCATGTAAATCCTCGTGTAAATCCTCATGTAAATCCTCACGTAAATCCCCATGCAAATCCTCGTGTAAATCGTCATGTAAATCCTCATGTAAATCGTCGTGGTAAATCCTCGTGTAAATCCTCATGTAAATCCTCATGTAAATCGTTGTGTAAATCCTCATGAAGAGGACAGAAAGTTATTTATAAAATGGTTTATAAAATCTACAGGCAGGTTCGAAATTAAGTAGAGAAACTGAAAGTAAGTTAGAGAATTCTTTACAAAACCTACAGGCAGGTTGAGATTAAACAGAGAAACTGAAAGTAAATTAGACAATTATTTACAAAAACTACAGGCAGGTTGAGATTAAACAGAGAAACTGAAAGTAAGTTAGACAATTATTTACAATAAGTTCAGGAGGGTTTGAGATCTCATCTCATCATGTTCCTCTTGTACCTTGCGGTGTCGAGGTGAAGTATAAACATCGTGAGAGTGCCCGATTATGGGCTTCATATATCGATATTCCCATGGACTCTATTACCTCCGTCCAATGTTTACGTGGTCGGCCTCTTCCTCTGTTTCCATCTGGTCTGTACATCATTGCTTGTTGTGGTATGCTGTTGACTGATAACCTACTTGCATGGCCAAACCATTTGACTTGCTGCTTTCAAATAAAATCTAGTGCTGCTTCTACCCCCACTGTAGTCCTGATTTCTTCATTTCCGATCTTATCTCTTCTTGATACGTTGAGTATTCTTCTCAGGAACCTCATTTCTGTTGTTGTGATTTTTCTTTTCTCTTTTTCTGTCATTGTCCAGGTTTGACATTGGTAGCATAGAATTGGTAGGAAGATTGTGTTGTAAAGTGCTTTCTTAGTAGTTATTGATACATTTTTGTTCTTTAGTATTGGCGCCATTTGTCCAATGAGTTGATTTGCCTTATCTGGGAGAATATTTTCGATCTCGTCTTCTGATCTGCCATTTGATGATATTATAATTCCTAGGTACTTGAAACTCTTTACTTGTTTCATGGGATGTTCGTTTAGATAAATTGTTGTTGTTTGTTCTTCTTTAATTATAGTCATTACCTTTGTTTTGCTTGTGCTAATTTTCATGTTATGTTCCCTACACATTTCGTTTAGACTATTTATATGGTCTTGTAATTAAGCTACTGATTGTGCTATTAGTGCTTGGTCGTCTGCAAACAGGAGTTCTCTAATGGTTAGATTTGCAGATGGTTCTTCTTCTGTGTTCTCGTCATGCGGTATTCTTGCTGTCTCTGCTTGGCAAGTTTCTTTACATATGTTGTCTATATATGCTATAAACAAGAGAGGGGACAGGACACAACCTTGTCGTACTCCAGATCTTACGGTCAAGGGTTCTGAGTGTCCTCCAGTTGCTCTCACTATGCATTCACTGTTGTTGTATAAACTTCTATATAGAAGGGTTTGAGATAAGCTGAGAAATTGAAAGTGCTTGCTTGCTTGTGTTCGTTGGCTTGGGCTCCAACGTGAAGTCCTGTATGTCGGATGAAGACATCCTGTTGTCCAACATCAGTGTGATGTCATACAGGACCTGAGGTTTGCGTGAGTATCCGTTGTCCCACGTCTGGCTTATTGGTGTGCAGACTGGTGGTTTCTCGCCGTACAGGCAGACACTCTCCGACTTCGGAGGAATCAGCGATCCTATTGACTTTAGCCAGGACCCCGAAGGGACCTGTTGCCCAGGACGCTCGACGAGGACGCGTCAATAGGTCTTGGCCAGTATATAACCCGGCCCTGGTGCCTTGGAAACACCTCTGCGTCCCAGAAATTGAAAGTAAGTGTAAAAGATAATTTACAAAAACTACAGGCAGGTTTGAGATTAAGCAGAGAAACTGAAAGTAAGGTAATTTACAAAAACTACACGCAGGTTTGAGATTAAGCAGAGAAACTGAAAGTAAGTTAGACAATTATTTACAAAAAGTACAGGCGCGTTTGAGATATGCAGAGACATTGAAAGTAAGTTAAAAAAATAATTTACAAAAACTACAGGCGGGTTTGACATTAAGCAGATAAACTGAAAGTAAGTTAGACAATTATTTACAAAAACTACAGGTGGGTTGGAGGTTAAGCAGAGAAACTGAAAGTAAGTTAGACAAGTATTTACAAAAAGTACAGGCGGGTTTGAGATATGCAGAGAAATTGAAAGTAAGGTAAAAAAAATAATTTACAAAAACTACAGGCAGGTTTGAGGTTAAGCAGGTAACCTGTGTCTATATATTCGACATTGGAACCATCTTTAGGAATACAGAGTGCAATGTAAATCTTCATACGCGATTAGTAGAATATATTTAATTGATTATGTGCAGAAGGATAGTATATCGCCAAGTATGACTTCCCATTTAAACAGAAGGACGATATATAGCAATACCAGGGTAATCGGGTTATGTGTTTCGTTTCGCGGTATCTTTCTCAATTTAACGCGCAATGAATGGAAATTTACATTGTAATTCTTGTTCATTTTACTGTGCACCATGCTTGGTTCAAGCCTATTTTGTTTGGCCCCGAATCAGTTAAGACTGTGTTCAACATAAGAAATTGAGGAGAGAAATGGCGTGTCCAGCACATCTGACCCACTAAACTGAATTATTATTTCATGAACAACAAGCAGATGTCAGATTAGCTGGTGAAACATTAAACTAGCTTTTATAAATCACTAGCTGACCCGGCCCGGCTTCGCCCAGGCCCTGGAGGGGATCTAACTATCTATCAGTCTGTCTGTCTGCTTGTTTGTCTGTCTGTCTGTCTGTCTGTCTGGCTGACCCGGCCCGGCTTCACCCAGTCCCTGGTGGGGAGCATCTCATTTAATTAATATAAGTAGTCATATAAGCTCTCCCGTTCCCGACTATCTGTCTGTCTGTCTATCTGACCCGGCTTCACCCAGTCCCTGGTGGGGAGCATCTCATTTTATTCATATACGTAGTCATATAAGCTCTCCCGTTCCCGACTATCTGTTTGTCTGTCTATCTGTCTGTCTGTCTGTCTGTCCCGGCCCGGCTTCACCCAGTCCCTGGTGGGGAGCATCTCATTTAATTAATATAAGTAGTCATATAAGCTCTCCCGTTCTCGACTATCTGTCTGTCTGTCTATCTGACCCGGCTTCACCCAGTCCCTGGTGGGGAGCATCTCATTTTATTCATATACGTAGTCATATAAGCTCTCCCGTTCCCGACTATCTGTTTGTCTGTCTATCTGTCTGTCTGTCTGTCCCGGCCCGGCTTCACCCAGTCCCTGGTGGGGAGCATGTCATTTAATTCATTAATATAAGTAGTCAAATAAGCTTCCGTTCCCGACTATCTGTCTATCTATCTGACCCGGCGTGGTTTCGCCCAGCTCCTGGCGCACAGTAACTTAAAAGAATGTCCTTCCACACACCATTCATTATTTTTAATGAAAACTGTTTTTAATCACCGACATGACAGTTGATAAGTTTTGTAAGCAGAAAAAGATGGGTTAAAATGTTATGCATAATACATTATTTTTATGCAAACTTTAAAAGTACCTTAAAGATTATATCATTATTTAATATAACTCATATGCCTAAAAATAACTATAGACAAAGAGTTTAACAATAGTGCTGGTAAGTCCAACAATATGACTATAAAGTATATAGAAATGTTATTAAAAGTTATGCCCCTTGAAATAACTTTTCTAGAGTGAAGTCCCCCTGCTATATAGACATTATATAATGAAAATGGAAAAGTAAATGTTATTAAATAAGTAGAAGATTTTACATTAAGAAATTATTATAGTCGGTTGCACAGGAATGAAAGGAAGACGTGTAGAAAATTTCATCTCAATCGGATGTACCGTTATCGAACGCATCCAATACATAAATCCGCACAAACAAACATACACTCTGTTTTATAGATATAGATTAATCAAAGGCATTATTCAAACAACGAATTTAACTAACCAATCAATTAAGTTGAGTTGAGCTGAGTTGTGTTGAGTTGAGTTGAGCTAAGAACTGACATCACTGCACTCAGGACATTCCCCTACGCACTCCGTTCCCTCGTTCAACAGCCAGCGATGAGTCACATTACTAATCGTTCCCACCGTCATCTGATTGAAAGTTCAATCTCATCCTTTCCACATACAGGTTCTCATTCTGTCCCCCCTCCCCCTTCCCCCACCTTCACCATCTGGTTCCACAGGCGCACGAACACCTCCCCCTTGTCCGTAAGTAATCTACCACCAAGAGGCGCATTTCCTGCCAGCCTATCAGCCCGTTCATCCCCCACCCCCTCTACCGCATGGCCAGAGCAAAACATCCATACAATTCTTACAATATGTGACCTCTGAAGCAAGGTGAGCCATTCCACATGAAACATTCTTTTCTCCCCCTTACTGAGCATACTCCTTGAGTCCGTTGTGAAGACAATGTGTGTTGCAGTGGACTCCTCTAACCAACGGAATGCCACTGTGACTGCCTCCACCTCCATTCTCATGCCGGAGGTCGTAGCCTCATATGCAAGACTCTCCTGTTTTATCAATCAATGAATCAACCAAAGGATCAATCAGTTAACCAACCAACCAACCAACCAACCAACCAATCAACCAACCATTGAATCAACATATGGCATTCATTCTATGAGTCTGGGCCGGGAAGAAATATCAGCCATCTTTGGGCCTTGAACCCATGGACCGCATTCTCGGTAAGCTACAGTTCTAGCATCTCTATCAGCACAGCTCTTAAAGTGCATCAATGATGGGACTAAAACTAAATAAAGTGCTTCGGGCTGCAAGAAAGTAGTGCCAGGTTCTTGTTTGTCCTAATAACATCTGAGCGATGAGCTTTACATCGATAACCTTAGATCTTCAGACGGCCATGTTTAGCCTTGTAAATATTTACATCTTCCTGAAATTCATTACGGGTACTTCTTTCTTTCTTTCTTTCTTTCTTTCTTTCTTTCTTTCTTTCTTTCTTTCTTTCTTTCTTTCTTTCTTTCTTTCTTTCTTTCTTTCTTTGTTGGTTTGTGTGTTTTTTTTCTTTGTTTTTTTTTTATTGTTTGTTTGTTTGTTTGTATCTTTCTTTCTCTTACAATGTTCCTCTCAAAAGTAGTTCGTTCGCTTTGAACCAAAATCTAGTCCATACACACTACTTCTAGTAGTGCTAGACTGAATTTTGCGCGTGGATTAGCATTTTTTTTTTTTTTAAACTGGTGCATATCCCTTACAGTACGTTGCAGTCAACACCAGTATTTTTCATCTGCTGTTGATGTACTAGGCAAGTTGTTTACGTTCAGTAGTTTGCAATTGCTTTCCGAACGACCGGCTCACATACCCCCTAAGTTACCAGCGCGGCGCGAACCGCTGCCGATTCTCGAATTTACTGTTTTCCCCCACGTGGATATACGGGATTACGAACAATGTCGTTAACACTTAGGCCAGGGAAACCTCGCCATCAGGCGAACCCACACCGACTTCAGAGGTATTTGTAATTAAATTCCCTAAGTCAAGGACGATAGGTCAACATTTTAGCCATACTGTCCAGTATAGGCGTTGAACCCCTTACCCCGGCATCACCACGCCGGATGTTTAAGAACACGCGTTTTTGTCCATTCGGCGACGCTGACCTACTGACGTTGAAATGATGATGTCACCCAGGGAACGTCATTAGTGGATTTGAACCCTTAGACGTGTTTATTTATAAACTGCCTTAGTGGCCTCAAAGGATTACCCAATTAATATTTCTGTGTAATACATGTACAATATTAATACCGACCAATCATGTCTCTTCTTTAAATGTTCGTTATAATAATAGCATTATGGTCTGATGTATTTGTGTGCTGGTTATTTGACCTATGCTGGTTTAATGTAAAATTCTAAGACCTATGGTGCTATTTCAATGGTAAAATAGGAATTCTGTCCATATTCCATGCTTGTGAGTTGTTGTGGACGACAGGCCTGGCTAATGAAAACATCTTGCTTTTAGGGGTGTCTAGCTGGTAACGTGTTGAAGCACAATTGTTTCTGCAACGAGGCATTGTGGAGGTGATAGGTTTAAATCCCGGTCGATAACTATAGCTAGGGGGTTGAGTGTTCTAGAGGTATGGTGTCCGCCTCGAGTGCTGGAGGTCCCGTGTTCAAGCCCCGGTGAGGACAGGGATTTTTTTACGTGGACTTCTAGTAATAAAATTTCCCCTGGTCTCTGCGTAGTGAGATCGGACGCCTGTGTGTATTGTTGTGCACGTAAAAAATCCCTTGGCAGTTGGAAATCGAAAAAGAGTCGCCTAACGGCGCTGTCCGGGCAAAATTTCGAGTTAAAAATCTATCCAAAGTATTTCAGGATCCTCGCCGGTGCTACGGAGTTCGTGCACTGAGCTGCGTTTCTCCAGACTCAGGTTTGAGTTAGGAGGAAAACGGAGCACTTATGGGTTACACCCGTGTGCCGTGATGTTGATCCGTCGACTAAACTAACTAACTAAACGATAACTATAGCTTTTAATGTTTATGTTGTCTAGTGCATCGTCTAGTCTACACTTCTACTAGCGCCAAACAATACATTTGTATTTATTTATGAACTGCATGACAAATTATAACGTTCGGTGGACGCGCCAAGATACGAACTGACATCGGAAATATAACTTATAAACAACAACATAGATAAGAAGTTGTGGATAGGCGTGAACATCTACGCCCGACGACACTGTATTGTATGATACAAAGTTGTTTCTACACAAATAGTATGACACAGAACTCTCCAACTAAGAATTAAAACTCAGGGATCCTAAGCCATGTATCCCAGGACTCAGTCGTACTTCTTGACCCACAAATCAAGAATCCCTCTTCTAGATGGTTTCATTATCGCGCAGTAAATAGAATATACGTAGAACTTTCTAGATCCAACTAGAGATACTTCTAAATAAAGATATTTCTTGAGGTCGCGTAATAAAGCGCTTGCAATGTCACTGTGTATTTATGTTATAGCGAAACATTTTCCCCGACACCCTAGCTTGAATGCTTCTTTTATGTTCACTAATAGATATTTGATAGAAGTTATATATAAATAAGTAATATTCAAAATCGAAAACCAAACCAAAACCAAACGTTACTTGTTAAAGTCCACTGATGGTTGTCTTTGTGCTCCGAATAGTGCCAACAGCCAGCGCTTATGGGTAAACAAAGACTGCGTCACGCGTCACAGACGTTCTGAAGAAAATGACGCCAGGGCTTCAGGAGTGCAATGGCATCAGCTGACTTGGAATCAACAGGTTTTTAATTCACGAAGAATACACGGCATGTCTAATGCTGGTGGGCCAGTTTAAAGGTCAACTGTAGCCAGTATTGAGCATGCAGAAAGTTCAGACTGTGCGGTAGAATCACCAGTGCTAAACTCCCGTAGTGAATGAAACATATTTAAGTCACATTCCTGGATAGATTAAACACATTTAATTCACATTCCTGGAGAGATTAGACACATTTAAATCACATTCCTGGAGAGATTAAACACATTTAAATCGCATCCCTGCTAAAGGCATGAAGAGATTTCTAAGCACTAGGAAATGTGTAGAAGTTAAAGGAAGTTAAACTTAGCACTAATCGTATACTTGTTTACTCCTATGTTAATTCGGTTCTAATGTATGGGTGTGGTGAGTGAGTTGAGATGGAGATAAATATCCTCAAATAGTGGTTGCTGACTACTAAAAGAAAACCAGAAAACGGCTCGCAAGACTCCATAGTGAACTGGATCAGACAAATCTGGTAGGATTACACCAAGGGATCAAGCAGGTTTTCAGGTAGACGGCTAAGAGAGCACAGGAAAGCACTGCCGTCAGAGAGGAGAATGCTCACTCTTCACAGAAGTATAAACTGAAGACTGGTATTCTTCCTGTGACACATCTTGCCTACTACTATTGACGGAACCCCCAGACAGTGCTGTAGCACTATCGACTTAATATGTAACACGGTTACACACGCGGAAATATGATAAAGAAGACAGTAACTCTTTGTTAACTTGTTACAAAAATTATTATAATGGGCGATTGGGATGATATGAACAATGGCTACATCCCAAAACAACACAATTACTAATAATACACGGGATGATTATTGTCAGTCACCATAGTCCTCCGCTGCAACATATAGCCGTCTTGTCTTCACAGAGAATTCCATTCCCTGCCATCTTGTCGTCACAGACAATCCCCTTCCTTGCCGTCTTGTCGTCACAGACAATCCCCTTCCTTGCCGTCTTGTCGTCACAGACAATCCCCTTCCTTGCCGTCTTGTCGTCACAGACAATCCCTTTCCTTGCCGTCTTGTCGTCACAGACAATCCCCTTCCTTGCCGTCTTGTCGTCATAGACAATCCTCTTCCTTGCCGTCTTGTCACAGACAATCCCCTTCCCTGACGATTTGTCGTCACAGACAATTCCCTACCTTTCCGGTTTTCCGTCACCGCCAATTCCCCCCCCCCCCCTTCTTACCGTCTTGCCAGATAATTCTAAAAACTATCCGATAAGAATGACGCCTCACAGGTCATGATGCGTGTGTTCGGTAATCCACGGAGCTCGAGGATTTTTGGGTAAATATGAACCAGTACACAATGAATGAATAAAACAACAACAACAAGCAAACGAAAGGTAGACGGCAAGCTGCGTTATTAGAACACGATCACAAATGGTAGCAAAATGGACGTAGCGCCCAAAGCCTTCATCAGCACACACACAACAAACACACACCGTTACAACTACATGAAAAACACGTAATGAAAATATATATGGAAGTTATTCACCTGTTCCCATGTTGTGGACTGGACACTTATTAAAAAATATATATAATCGAATCTGCGTGTATGATTGTAATAAAGCGGCTAGACGTGCACACACGTGGCGGCTGATAGGATAAGCGACCATTGAACTGGGTTCTGAGAGAACTGTCTCGACACACAAGAGCAATAATAGGGATGCCATGGGGGAATACAAACAAAACAAAATCCATACTACGAGGCTGGGCTAACACCAGAGCCGTCCGTGCGCATTGGACACATGTATCCTGCCACTTCTGAGACCACTGTCTCAGTGATATGTCACTGTCATAAACTGTCATTACTGCCTATAGAACCTTTGCTGTGTCGGGTGAGGAGGAGGGGGGGGGCTGGATAGGGATGGGGTCTTGAGACTGGGGAATTTCAGCGGCCTGGCTAGTGCAGTCGCCGCGGACTGTGCAGGTTTGGGTTGTCATTCCCCCCCCCCCCACGCCCCCGCCCCGACATAAAAAAGCCACCACTTTACCGACGATACGTACCTAAATCTCCCGAATAGGAACCCAGCGTTCTAGCCACTCTGCTAGATGTTCCTCGTCTTAGTAATCAAACGCGCTAATTACTCGGCCACTCCGCTTGGTAACAACTAAACAGTCAATCAGGTGCCGTCACCAGGATGATGGTTGGCTGCAACGGATCTCCAACACTGTTTGTCTCTCTCCTTGATTGTACATTCTGTAAGATTGCTGTTCGTCCATCTCCTGATGTTATCTTCCCTTCTTGTATCATTGTCTACCTCTTGCTCACTCGCCGTCGGCTTTACCATCCAGTATGGTTTTTATAAGACAGTTAGGTCTGTTAACGTGGTCGAAATATTTCACTTGACTCTTTTAATACGACATAATCTTCTGTAAATGCACATCTCTATTCGACTTTCTAATTGCTTGTTCAATGCCCAGGACGCCGCACCATGCAGTGGTGTTGAATATACATAAGATTTGAATATTCTCATATTTAATGCTTTGTTAATCTCTCTGGATGTTTACACTGACTAGATGACGTTGAAAGCATTTTTGGCTATTCCTATTCTCTTTTTGATTTAACTTCTGCCATAATCTGTTATTACATGTACAAGATAGGAGAAACTTCCTACTTGCTCTAGTATCTCTCCGCCTACTGTGATGTTCATTTATTGTCTCTCATTTACACTTATAAGTATAACAGTTTTCGTTCTTTGGATATTATTATCTAAGCTACATTCTGCTCCGTGTCGACTCGGTGACGAAGGATTTACGGACACAGTTCGTAATCCCGCATACCCGCGTTCGAAACACAGCTGCGGGACATTTGGCAGCCTTTTTTTCGGAAATGGTATGGGTGCCGGTTGTTCAGAAAGCAATGGCAAACTACTGAACGTAAATTTGCCAAGAGATCACAACAGCAAAAAAAAATAAAAATGCTGGTGTTGACTGCGACGTCCAATGAAGGATATGCAACTAACACATTCTGCACTATACCTGTTTCCTTGTTCCACTAGGTTTTGTAACTCTGGCTCGCTTTCTGCTAGTAACACGGTATCGTCAGTTTGTGGCGAAGTGGCCAAGCCGTCTGCCTTGGGCTCCGAAGATCGTGGGTTCCATTCCGGGTTGCGTCCTTCGGTTCACGAGTACATTTTTTCTTGGGCTCCGAAGATCGTGGGTTCCATTCCGGGTTGCGTCCTTCGGTTCACGAGTACATTTTTTCGGAGACTCATGATGGTCGTCGCTAGAGCTACGGAGCTCGTGCTTTATGCGACGCTTTCCGTGCTGAGGAAAGAGAATGAGCTATATGGGATAAAATCCCGGTGCAATGAAGTCGACCCTGTCGACTTTTAAGCGACTTTTTTCAGCATACCTAAGATTGTTAATGATTCTTCCATTGATTTAAATATTGAGCACAACCCACTACTGGCAACGCCGATCGCATTCCGGCACAAACCTAAGGCCTATCCACGTCACGGAAGCACTATACTCGAGTTTCGCCCTCGTTTGAGCTCGTCAGTAGTGCATCAGTAGAGCTCAAACGAGGGCGAAACTCGAGTATAGTGCTTCCATGACGTGGATAGGCCTTAGGTTTGTGCCGGAATGCGATCGGCGTTGCCAGTAGTGGGTTGTGCTCAATATTTAAATTTCAAATCCCGAAACAACCAAATAATCAATCTTCCATTGATGTTAAGTCCAGGCATTTCGACTTGTTTAAAAATTCTTTTTGTGTATAGGTTTGAAGAGGCTTGAGGACAACAGACATCGCTGCCGTCCTCCTCTTTTTATATCTATGAGCGATGAATAATTAATTCCGTATCTAATTGTCACCCCTTGTTCCCAGTGCAAGTTACTAATAAGTCTGATTGATTGAATCTCCCTGAATGTTAATACTGATCTCATGTTGTTGAAAACATATTTGCCCCCTGGCTCTTACAGCCTTGCTTTAATCTCGCCCAGACCCAAGCAGGTTGTTTGCAACCAACAGGTTCGGGAATGTACAGTTTATAATGCTGGTGTTTCTTCTATGCCAAGTTTGATATTGATTTCACTTGTCCACTTTGAATAAGACAGAGCCTGTAATACGCCAATGGTTCTCAAACGGTGGAGTGTTCTACACGGGTGCAGTACAATATATATGTGACCAACTTTGGGGAAAACAACTCCGATGCACATGTCGCCGCTAAGATATGGTCCGAATGAAGAAATAGGGCATCGTTGGCCAGTCTGAGGAGACCTTTCTATATAAAAACAAAAGATAAAGTTCTAGCACGAGTCAGACACACAGACAGACACAGGCAGACACACAGACAGACACATACAAACCGAGACAGACACACAGACAGACGAAGAGACACAGACAGACACACAAACAGTCACACACAGATACAGACAGACACAGATAGACACACAAGCAGACATCCAGACTCAGACAGACACACAAACAGTCACACACAGATACAGACAGACACACAGACACAGATAGACACACAAGCAGACATCCAGACTCAGACAGACACACAAACAGACACAGGCAGACACAGATAAACACAGACATACAGACTCAGACAGACACACCAACAAAAATAAACACATACACAGAAACCGAGAGACAACGGCAGACACAGACAGATACTCATACATAGACAAATACACAGAAATAGACGGACATAAAGACATACACAGACACACACAAAAGACAGACGCAGATAGACACACAGACAGACACACAGACAGTCGCATAAATATACGAACGGACAGAGTTTGGTAGAAAGACTAGATTCCACATGCCTTCTAACATGCCTTGCCATGGCGTGTGTCCACAGATCTACCAGGACCTGGGCACGGAGATCCTGCAGGCGGCCTTTGAGGGCTATAATGCTTGTATGTTCGCTTACGGTCAGACGGGCACAGGGAAGACCTACACCATGACCGGAAACCCGGTAGGAGCCACTAGATTATGACCATGTCTCATCACCATCGTCGTCATCATCATCATCATCATCATCATCATCATCATCATCATCATCATCATCATCATCATCATCATCATCATCATCATCATCATCATCATCATCATCATCATCATCATCATCATCGTCGTCGTCGTCGTCGTCGTCATCGGCATCTTCATCCTCATCGTCATCATCATCATAATCATCATTATCGTCGTCGTCATCACCATCGTCATCCTAATAATCACCATCGTCAACGTCGTCGCTGTCCTCGGCATCATCGTCATGTCGTTATCATCATCATCATCATCATCATCATCATCATCATCATCATCATCATCATCATCATCATCATCACCATCATCATCATCATCATCATCGTCGTCGTCATCATCATCATCGTTATTATCGTCGTCATCATCCGTCTTTGTTGCCGTCATCATCGTCATCTTCGTCAGCATCAACTGTCTTGCCGAATGTCGTGGGCGATGTTGCCTCTCACTTACATTATGTTTCACTGACCTTTTATCTACTCTCCTGTATTTGAATGTTTTATATCTACGAGTCCATAATACATTTTGTTAGCTTACCTACGCATGTACTGGTCTGTCAGCCCGTCTGTGTTAACTTTAGACGTTGTTATCTTTTTGTGTTAATAATCGACGCTGTTATCTGTTTGTGTTAACTATAGAAGTTGTTATCTGTTTGTGTTAACTATAGCCGTTGTTATCTGTTTGTGTTAACTATAGTCATAGACGTTGTTATCTGTTTGTGTTAACTACAGACCTTATCTGTTTGTGTTAACTATAGACGTTGTTATTTGTCTGTATTATTTACATAAGTTGTCTCAGTCAGGTCTTAGTCAGATATGACTGAGAGATAAGTTTTGTCAGGTCTTAGTCAGATATGACTGAGCTACCGTATAACAGTAGAGGGTACTACCTGCTTTCTGTTAGCGCCGAAAGTTGGGCGGCGCTTACCAAACCCGACACCCCACATTGTGCCAACGGCTTCGGGCGGAAGAGCGCAATTGGGAGGGTACAAGCCTTACCCTGGTGCGAGGAAATGCAACCTAAAGACAAAGTGTCATGGCAGGGCAGACCAGGCCTAAGCCTTGGTTGGCGGCTGGTCTAGGATCGAAGCTCCGACAGACGGACAATTAGAGCATTGCTTTGCTGATCCGGCAGCTTCTGCAGCTTGTCTTGATCCAGATGTAGGAGTGTTACCTTTCCTCTGGAGTGAACTAGGCAGGCCGAGAGAGGGATCATGCTGCATGGGCAACACATGATCTCTATATTTTAGCCCAGGCTTTGTGCTATAGAGAGGCAATAACTCCATCACTTACAAACTATCGTCTGTCAAGACGGCAAGGTGCCAATGAATGTCTCTGTCTGTGTTAACTTTATATTTTGTTATCTGTGTGGTTTAACTATATTCGTGGTTATATGTCTGTGTTATCTATAAATTGTTTCGTATGTTTGTGTTAATTTTATACTTTGTTATCTGTCTGTGTTAACTATATACACTGTCACCTGTCTGTTTTAACTGTATACAATGTTACCTGTCTGTATGTTGTTACCTGTATTTGTTAACTTTATACTCTACCGCCCATCTGTCTGTCATTTGTTTTTGGTTGTGCATATCCTTTACAGGACATCGCTGTCAACATCAGCATCTTTCAGCTGTATGTTCATTTCTTGGCAAGATTACGCTCAGTAGTTTGCCATTGCTTTCTGAGCGGCCGGCTCACATACCCCGTAAGTTACCGACCGATTCGATCCACTGCTGATTCTCACCGTCGTCACGATCTGTCTGTCTACGTTAACTATATACCGACACGTGTTGTGAGTATTTTGATTGAAAGTATTCATCACCATACTTCATCTTTGATCTTATGTTGAACTTTGTATTTTGCAATATACACCTGCCAAGATACAGCGACATCTGCCTATAAACTGTGAAATAAATCAGGCAATAAATTGTGCAATAAATCAATGCAATAAATCAGCCAATAAATTGTGCTATATATTTTATGTATCGTCGTCATTGATGTCGTACATTATGTTAATGTCGCACTTTACGTTAATTTCGCACTTTACGTTAATGTCGTACGTTATGTTAATGTCGCACATTACGTTATTGTCGTACATTATGTTAATGTCGTACTTTATGTTAAGGATCTATTTGTTTGCTCTCTTGCAGAATGAGATCGGAATAATTCCCAGAATATGTGAGGTAAGTAATCTTGTGCAAGTAGATAGCTCCCCCCCCCCCCCCCCCCCGGCCTGTTCACTTTGCTTTGGACTGTTGTCACCCTTCCCTTACACGACTAAAATTCATTTTCGGGGGGGGGGGGGGGGTGAGGGGGGATGGAGTTAGTTGCATATTCATTACAGGACTTCGCTGTCAATACCAGCATTTTTTGGACTGTTTGTGATTTCTTGGCATATGTTCCGTAGACTGTCATTGCTTTTTGAATGATTGGCACTCATACCATTGTATTAAAACCACACGAAGGAAAAGATTGACAAGATACAGATAAATAGACAGATAGACAAGTCGATGCCAGCATTTCTAACCCAGGTAAGAAGTTGATAGACAAATTAGTGAAGTCAGTTATTTAGGTGATCTGGCCAGAGAATCTGGCCGACACTCAAAACTCCGAGGAAAGGCCAAACGGACATGCAATCAGACTGCTATTGGCACCATTAGTATTGGGACTCTTCGCTGACTGTTGCAAATGAGCACGGTGCAAGTATGGGAACGTCCTGATTCAACTTAACTCAACTTAGGTGAAGTGAGTTATCTAGGTGAAGTGAGTTATCTAGGTGAAGTGAGTTATCTAGGTTAAGTGAGTTGTCTAGGTGAAATGAGTTATTTAGGTGAAGTGATTTATCTAGGTGAAGTGAGATATCTAGGTGAAGTGAGTTATCTAGGTGAAGTGAGTTATCTAGGTTAAGTGAGTTGTCCAGGTGAAATGAGTTATTTAGGTGAAGTGATTTATCTAGGTGAGTTATTTAGATGAAGTGAGATATTTAGGTGACAATATTCAATGGTGACACAATGAAGGAAACTAAAAGACGAATATCTATTGCTCTTTAAAAACTATAACAACTGAATACATTGTGGAAGGGAACAGATAGAACTACAAAAATTATGTTTTTAAAAGCATGCATCTTTCCCAGTGCAACATAAGTTTGGAGAGAATAATCATGGAGGGGTATATGCCTGGGAAGAAAGGAAGAGGAAGACCAAAGAGAAGATGGGTGCAGGATGTGGCAGATGATCTCCAGATGGGTGTATCGGACACTGGACATCTTGCTTATGACTGAGAAGTTTTCCGGACGATTGTTATGGGAGCGAGGTTCTGCAAGGGACATGCTACTGAATGAATAAATGAGATATTTAGTTGAAGTGAGTGATCTAGATGAAGTGAGTTATCAAAGTGAAGTGAGTTATTTAGATGAAGTGAGTTATTCAGGTGAACTGAGATATTTAGATCAAGTGAGCTATCTAGATGAAGTGAGTTATCTAAGCGAAGTGAGTTATATAGGTGATGTGAGTTATATAGGTGATGTGAGTTATCTAGGTGAAGTGAGTTATCTAGGTGAAGTGAGTTATCTAGGTGAAGTGATTTATCTAGGTGAAGTGAGTTATCTGGATGAAGAGAGTTATCTAGGTGAAGTGAGTTATCTAGGTGAAGTGAGATATTTAGGTGTAGTGTGTTATCCAGGTTAAGTGAGTTGTCTAGGTGATGTGAGTTATCCAGGTGAAATAAGTTATTTCGGTGAAGTGAGTTATCTAGGTGAAGTGACTTATCTAGGTGAAGTGAGTTATCTATGTGAAGTGAGTTATCTAGGTGAAGCGAGATATTTAGATGAAGTGAGATATTTAGGTGAAGTTAGATATTTAGGCGAAATGAGTTTTCTAGGTCAGTGGTTCTCAACCGGTGGGGAACCCCCCCCCCCCCCTCCCCACCAGGGGGGAATTTTAGGGTTTCCAGGGGGGGGGGGGAATTAAGATTATTTCAAGATATCATTAATACAAGAACCAGTTACTTGATATTGTTTTTCCCTCTAAATTTTACGTTTCTGTACTTCTCCCGCTAATGAAATTCGTTTTATAACGTAAGTAGACCCGCAAATTACGTTTTATGTAGATGTCTAGACTTGTTCTAGTATGTGTTATTAAATTTAGCTTCCATTTTTATGTATACTGTGTAAAAGTGGGGAGGATTTATAGGGAGGGCATTCAAAAGGGGGGAGGGATTGACGTTCTGAACATATGGTAAAGGGGGGCATGGGCCAAAAAAGATTGAGAACCACTGATCTAGGTGAAGTGAGATATTTAGGCTAAGTGAGTTTTAAATATCTAGTGACATTTATGACATCAGACGGAAGATGCACAACAGAGATTAAGAGAAATTAAGAATGATGAAAATGAAGAATATCTTATGCAATAGGTCACTATCCTTGAATGTAAGAAAGAGAGTGATGAAGAGCTATATAGAACCTGTTTTGCTGTATGGCTGTGAATCTTGGAATATAAATGAACAAATTAGGAAGAGATTGGAAGCAACAGAGATGCGGTTCCTGAGACGAATGTTGCGAATTCCTTGGACTGCCAGAGTAACTAACAACAAATGCCTGAAAGAGGCTAATGAAACTAGAACACTATATACAACAATAAGTAATAGACAAACAGCTTTCTTTGGTCATGCGATGAGAAGAGACGCATTGGAGAACATCGTGACAACTGGAAAGATCGAGGGAAAGAGAAGCAGAGGCAGACCAAGAGAAATGATGCTGGATGGATTGCGTTTATCCAGAAAACCAAAGACCGAGATCTGTGGGGAGTCATGATCTCCTGCGTCAGCCGGCACGGTACTTGATGATGATGAGTTATCTAGGTGATGTTAGTTATCTAGGTGAAGTCAGATATTTAGGTGAAGTGAGACATCATCATCATCAAGTCACTGCCAATAGGCGCTCGGTGAAAGATTTAGACAGCAGCCGCCTTTACTTCGAAAGGCATTTCCTGGTACCTATTTGGTCAGGCTGGATGGAACTGGGAGACCAGATCCACCTCGATACGGATTCGAACTCATGACCACCAGACCGGGAAGCGAGGGTCTAGCCACTACACCACTACGGATCCCTAATCCGTGAGTGAGAGTGTGCAATAGTACATAACCATTTGCACTAAGGTAGCAGGGTAAACGTATCTCATAGACACACAAGTCTACACTCATAGAAGGAGGTTTGGCGTAGCGGAGTGGTTAAACTATCTGTATCTGATAACACAACTAAGTAACTGGCGGCAGAAGTTCAACCCTCGATTTTGGATAATTATTCGGACTGATATATTCTGTTGGGGATCGCAAGATTTGGAGAAACGTGTTCGCACGTGCCAGTCGGCAAGGGACGTCATGATGATGGCATTCTTTAACACAGTACCGGGCCCTTGTACACGTCAACATTCGCACAGGGAATACGCAGCTAGACCCGTGTGTTTATTGACCAATCAGCGCTCGTCGGGTAATGTGTTGGTATTCACTCCGGACTCCTTTGCCTCCCAAAAAATTTCTTGGTGTCAGTTTTAGGCGGGCTCGACCTGGGAGACCATTTTTAAAATCGAAGACGCCCCAAATTCGGATGGGACCCTTGACCACCGGTGGCTAGCGAATGACATACTTATTCTCAGCCAATCGTCCCCTCACTCCCTTTACCGTCCACACTCCCCTTATTCCCCTCACTCCCCTTATCCCTTCACTCCCCTTATCCCCTCACTTCCCTTATCCCCCTCACTGGAGTCGTCTTTACAACAAGAATTAAATAATGTAGTTAGGTGGAGCTATTCAAACCGTATGCAAATTAATATCACTAAAACAAAATCAATGTTATTAACAACCAGACAAAGACTTCAAACTCTAAGCTCACACACATCACTTCAACTTCACATCGATAACATGCCAGTAGAAAGTGTAATTGAGCACAAAACATTAGGCCTAATCATTGATAGAAACCTAACCTTTAATTCCCACGTTCAAGCGCTCATTAAACAAACAGCGAAAAAGGTCTACCAACTCGCCAAAATTAAAAACTTCCTTGATGAGGACACAAGGAAACTATTCTATACTTCTCATATTCAGACACATTTTGACTACTGCTCTACAATCTGGGACGGTTGTTCTAATTCAAACACCAAGCGACTTTACTCACTCCAGAAACGGGCCATGAGTCTAATTTATAGCAAAAATTTATCTGACAATCCCAGCCTGTATAAACGCCTTCAGTTGCTACCACTCCTCAAACGCCTGCTTTTCAATAAAGCTAAACTAATTCACAAAATCTTGCATCGGAATGCCCCAAATTACCTTTGGCCATTGTTTAAATATAATGCTAGACACAGTAAACGTTTAAATATATTACACATTCCGAAGCCTAGGATTGACTTATACAAAACAAGCTTAACGTACTCTGCAGCTCAGCTGTGGAACAATCTTCCACAAGAAATAAAAGACATCACCAATCCTTATTCATATAATCGCAAATTACTCGAACACTATCTCAGTACGGATTACCTTCCCCCATAATAATAGTGATAATAATAATAATAACAAAACCCTAGTATAACAGCCAGTCCCCTTTTGGTAGGCCAGTATATTCCACATGGCTAATAACAAGTGTCAGACCATTATCTAATTTTACTGTGTCGTGTAGTTTTGATGTTCGCATTTTGCCAATGCTTTTATAATGCATAAGTTTTATATTGTTGCTGTTCTCTGTTAGCCTTGAATGACGTGTGAATGAAATAATGTATGGAAGAGAGTGATAGAAGGGCAGAATGTTAGACGGGCCTGCGTGCCCAATTCTTAACCCTTTGAAAATAAAGTTTGTTTGTTTGTTTGTTTGTATCTCCCTCATTCCCCTTATCCCCATCACGCTCCTTATTCCCATCACTCCCCTTATTCCCTCACTCCCCTTATTCCCCTCACCATCCTCACTCTTCTTATCCCCTCACTCCCCTTATCACCTCACTCCCCCTTATTCGCCTTATCCCCCTAATTCTCCTTACCCCTCATTCCCCTTATCCCATCACTCCCCTTATTCCCCTCACCACTCTTATCCACCTCACTCCTCTTATCCACCTCACTCCCCTTATCCACCTCATTCCCCTTATCCCACGTATCCCTTTTATTCCCTCACTCTTCTTATCCCCCCTCACTCCCCTTATCCCACTCACTCCCCTTATCCCTCTTATCCCTCTCACTCGTCTTATCCCCTTGTAGCGTCAATAATTAGTTTCTTGTGTACTCAACACCGCCGGTGTGGCAAGGGGTTATGAACGAAATTCGCAATCCCGCATACAGCGGGCGCTTTCGAAACACAGCTGCAGGCGATTTTGAAACAGACCGCCTTGCGCTGATTTTCATACAATGATATGAGCGTTGGTCTGTCAGAAAGCAATGGCAAACTACTCAACTTAACCGTGCTTAGTAAATCATAAACAATCAAAATTCTGGTGTTGACTGCGACGTCCTGTAAAGGATCGACAACAAACTAACTCAACATACCGCCTTTCTTCCAACTTTACTTTCACTTTATATTGTTGTATTATCTGTTGCGAGAAAGCAAGCCAGTTAAATTATTAATCCGCCAATTATTGAACGAAAATCTTGACATGTCTGTTCGCGGCACACACTTTCGCACATTCGCGCCAGAAACAGGTCTCTACAATTCTGACTTACTCCAGTATAGTCAGATTTCACGGAAAACTGTAGTTTCAATTCCCCACTATAAACGGGTTTCAAACCAGGCACGTCCGGAAATACGATATTGCCGGATTGTTAGCTTCCATTCATGGTGATTCCGTTTCCACAAAATGTCCCAGGGGCGTGTCCGGGAAGTAATGTACAGAATATTTACCGGGTCCACACTGTCATGAACTCCTGTAGCCAAATAAGTTCAGGGTTGTCCAATTAGCGGCCTGCGGCATATGCGCAGCACTGAGAGCCGTTTTACTTTCCCGATTTGCCGGACATGCACACATATAGGCATGCATACGAAACTAATTGAACTTTAGTAAGCCCACTCGTTACGAGTCAGAGGTATACCAATAATTCAGCTTTAGTAACCTCATTCTTTTCGCGTCAAAGATGAAACTATAATTCAGCTTCATGAACCCCACTCGTTTCGAGTCAGAGATGAAAATATAATTCGTTACGATAATGTAAATAATAGTACAAGTATATTAACCGTCACGATAATGAAAAAGAATGAAAGTATTACCGATGTATTGAGAATGTATATAAGTGTACTCAATTCCAAATGAAAACCGTATGCTGATTAGAGAAATGAAACGCAAAGAGTCAACCTTTTTTGGGCACGTTATGAGAAGAAATACACTAGAGAACTTGTTGACAACTGGCAAGATTGAAGGAAAAAAAACAAGGGGAAGGCATAGGTAAATATCTGGATGCCTTGGCCGAGACAAGAACACTGAGTTGATACACGACTCTGGTGATTGTGTGAGATGGTGAAACGTGACCACCCACGCTTATCGGCATGGCACATGATGGTAATGATATACATCGTAATTGATTTATCGTCGAGTATTGCCAGTAAATATCATTTGTTCTGGAATCTTCTCTTTCAGTCCTTGTTTAGCCACATTGATGACTGTTCCCCGGAAGAAAACACCACGTTCAAGATAGAACTCAGGTAAGAATCATGGGGGAACCACGGGTGTGTGTGTGTTCAATCATTGTTTACCAGAACACTCACTACTTGCTGCTATTTCAAACACAGACACCACAAACATTATGTTGCACGATTTATTGCCTGGCGTATTTCGCTGCATCTCGTCAGGTGCTGCTACTTCTAGTACACTGGACCGACATTTGCGTGTGCATTCATTCATTCATTCATTTATTCATTCATTCATTCATTCATTCATTCATTCATTCAGTAACATGTCCTTTGCAGAACCTCGCTCCCATAACAACCTTCCGGAAAACCTCTCGATCATAAGCAAGATGTCCCGCGTCCCATCCACCCATCTGGAGATCATCCGCCACATCCTGCACCCATCTTCTCTTTGGCTTTCCTCTTCCTCTCTTCCCAGGCAAATACCCATCCTTGACTGTTCTCTCCAAACTTTTGTGATGTTTCAAGTGACCAAAATAATTCAATTTTCTTTGTTTTGTCTTCTTTAATAGCCAACCTTCTTCAACATTCAGCTCTTGAAGTTAGTTAGTTAGTTAGTTATCAGTTGGGGTATCTTCGTTGCACTCCGGACATGTCCATAGGTGCTCAGATCCTCCCCCCAGCATATGCATCAGCGTCCGGTGGCTAATAGTGCCAGTTCTGTGTTGGTTGACGAGGCGCTTTGTTTTCCCGATGTACCTCTCGCGTCTGGCTGTGCCGATTCTTACTCCCAGGTCTTTCATCCTGGAAAGCGATGTGGAATCACTGGCGTCAAAATCCTCTGTTCTCGCCATATCTTTAAGGGTACGTTTGTTCTTTTCTTTATTCAAACTATTCTTAGAACTTGTCTATAGCATTTATATTCAATGGCATTTATGCGCTGTTCAGCTTGTTTAGAAAGTGTCCAGGTCTCACGGGCATATGTTGCAATGGGAAAGATGCATGCTTTTAAAAATCTAATTTTTGTAGTGTTATTTGTTCCTCTCCACAATTTATTCAGTTGTTTTAGTCTCTGAACAGCAATAAATATTCGTCTTTTAATTTCTTTCATTGTGTCACCGTTGTTGGTAATCAACGTGGGGATTAGCTTTCCCTATCAACAGTCCCCCGCCATCAGGCAAATTCACTCCGACGTCTGAGGTGTTTGTAATTAACGCCCCCAAGTCAAGGACGAAAAACCTGAGTCCAACTGACCGGTGTATGATGTTGAACCCGGTACCTCGGCATCAGCACAATGGATGTTTAGGAATGAGCGATCTTATCCAATCTGCCATGCTGATCTCCGTCTGAAGTGAATAAATGAATAATACTTCAGGTGAAACAATTAAAACATATAGTTACTGGTGTTGTTCGAATGTGGAACATTTGTTCTCCCCTACATCGTGCAGGGATATGCTGTGTGTTTAAACATTGAGCACAACCCACTACTGGCAACGCTGATCGTATTCTGGTATGAACCCAAGGCCTATCCACGTCAATGTGGAAGCACTAGACTCGAGTTTCGCTCTCGTTTGAGCTCGTCAGTAGTGCATATCCCTGACTGGATCAGGGATGGAACTCCAGATCACTGGCGTGTGAGGCTGGTGTGTAATCACTTGACCACGCGGCTCACGGTAGACGTGACCAAATTATCACACTAGAATATCACAACGTCACCCATCGTATGCTATAGCTCAAAATTTGCCCGACCGCCGCGATTGACATCCGTCAATCGATGTGGCCCCGAATGATCAGGTCTTCTCGATCTGGGAGGTGCACCAGGCGCCCGAAGTCCAGCGAGCAATGATCAAATTGATTTATTTGGTTGTTTCGAGATTTGAGGTTTAAAGATTGAGCACAACCCACTACTGGCAACGCTGATTGGATTCCGATAAGAATCTAAAGCCTCTTCCACGTCTGTTGGTTGTGCTCAATCTTTAAACCTCAAATCCCGAAACAAGCAAACAAATTAATATTCTGTTTTCCATTCACTTGCTTTGATCTAGAGCGTAATCCACGCTGGAAATGATTTTTGCTTTCGGTCTATTACCAGTGTCTCCCGCCATCAGGCGAACCCACTCTGACTTCTAAGGTACTTGTAATTTACATCCCCAAATGAAGGACAAGAAGTCAACATTTTAGTCCAATTGACCGGTGTAGGGATTGAAACAGTTAATGTAATATACCTATTTATCATCTTCACTGCCTTCATCTCATGCTGTCTTTATAGGGGAATTGTGCTGTCTTTATAGAAATCTCGCTAGTCATTTCTGTATGCACTTTTTTATTGAGCATCTTATCTTGTCTGTATGGATACGTATACTGTCTTTGTTGACTTTTTATAATGTCTTTATAGACATACAGAGTTGTACAAACCCCATATGTCGCATACTGTCTTGATATCTTCATAGTTTATATACATATATTTAGTTTATATAGTGTTTAGGTGGGTGACTGTTTGCCATAACTCGTCGGTGTGTTACTGGTTTAAAAAAAAAGTTAGTTGCATATCCTTAACAGAACGTCGCAGTCAACCCCAGTATTAATTCTTTGACTGTTTGTGACTCATGGGCAAGTTTCACATTCAGTAGTTTGCCATTGCTTTCTGAAAGACCAGCATGGCACTCATACCATCGTACGGAAATACCAACGCAAGGAGGTCTGCTTCCAAATCGCCCGCGGCTGTGTTTCTAACGCGGTATGCGGGATTACGAAGTGCATTGGTATCCCCATCAGCACAGAGCTGGTGTGTATATATAAATGTGGGTATGTCTTTATGAAACTCATGAATGGGTTACTGGTATTTAGGCAAGTGGGTCCTTACCAGTCTAATGTATGGGTTATTAATGTTTAGAGGGCTGGGTGTTTATGAATTTCATTGAATTATTATTTGTTTTAACGTGGGTGGGTGTTTATAAATCTCGTAGATGGGGTACCTCTGTTTAAATAGATCCATCCATCATGTGCCATGCCGGTAAGCGTGGGCAGTCATGTTCTGCCATCTCAATCGATCACCAGAGTCGTGGATCAGCTCCGTGTTCCTGTCTCGACCATGCCATGTGGCCAAGCCATCCAGGTATTTACATCTCGGTCTCCCCCTTGGTCTCTTCCCTTCGATCGTGCCAGTTGTCACCAAGTTCTCCAATTCATTTCTTCTCATAACATATCCAAAAAATGTTGACTGTCTACGTCTAATGACTCTAATCAGTTTACGATCTTCATTTGTTTCTTGCAGGACTTGCTCATTGGTTTTTCTGTCTGTCCATGGTATTCTTTGCATTTTCCTCAGAAACCACATTTCCACGGCCGTCAGCTGTTTTTCAGCTTGACTCCTTATTGTCCACGCTTCATTGGCACCTTGCCGTCTTGACAGACGATAGTTTGTGCTTTAAAAAGGCATAATAACTTTTAACTATGGCGGTAGCGAGTGTGACTGATAAGGCCAATTTGCGCTGTAAATGTCCGTTCACAGTGGGTGTCCACGCTTCACATCCATACAAAAGCACAGGTTCTATGTAGCACCTCAACACTCTTTTTCTCGTTTCAATTGATATCTTTTTATTGGTCAGTATGTTTTTAATCTTGCAAAAGGTTACCTTCGCAATGGCAATTCTTGTTCTAATCTCTTCAAGGTATCTAGGTTTAAATAGATGGGTCTTTGTGAATTCTAGTGTATGGGTTACTGGTGTTTCTGTGCATACGTTCTTATGAATCTCTAGATGGGATAGTGGTGTTTAGATGGCTAGGTGTTTATAACGTCTCATTGATTAGTTACGTGTTTACGTGTTTTTTTTTGTTTTTGTTTTTTTTTACGTTGATTAGATTAGTACGTTTGTCTCGGGCTCCGAAGGCTGTGGGTTCGATTCCGTGCCGCGTCTTTCGGTTCACGAGGGAATTTTTTTGGAGACTCCTGTGGGTGGTCGCTGGAGCTACGGAGTTCGTGCTTTTGCGATGCTTTCCGCGCTGCGGAAAGAGACCAAGCCATTTGGGATAATAACCAGGTGCAATGAAGTCGACCCTGTAGACTTTAAAGCGACTGTAAGTTATTGGTATTTAGGTGGATTTGTCTTTGTGAATCTCATGCTTATGTTACTGATCTTTAGGTAGGTGAGTATATATAAATCTTAATGCATGGGTTACACATGATTAGCTGTGAATTAGTCTTTGTGAATCTCATGGACGGGTTACTGGTGTTTATATTGACCGGTCCTTATGAATCTTATGCTTCGGTTACTGATGTCAAGGTGGGTCCTTTTAAATGTCATGGACAGGTTACTAATGTTTAGGGGTGAGTTTTTGTGAATCTAATAGATAGGTTGATAATGTTTAGATTTGCGGGTTTTAAAGAAGTACCATCGGTTACGTTACTGTGTGATTATTTTCTGTTGCAGTTACCTGGAGATCTACAATGAAAGAGTCAGAGACCTGTTACACAAGTCAAGGAAAGGTGGACGCGACAAGTACACGCTCAAGGTCAGGGAGCATCCTCAGACGGGCCCTTATGTGCAAGGTTCGTAACCATGTATGATGATAGTTAATACGCTCTGATTTGTATGTCACAAGGGAACTTCAAGACGTGATTCTGACCAAGAAACTGGGGATCGAAGATGGAAGGCAACACTCATCACAGAGTTGCGATGGGGCCGCTGGAAGACGCAAATATCGCAGGTTCGCTGTTCAGGAGCACATCGCAACACCGCCCTTTTAAGAATCAACGAAACGAGGAGGAGGAGGAGACGAAGAAGAAGAAGAAGATGAAACGGAAGAAGAAAGAGAAGAAGAAGGAGAACTATAATAATAAGAAAATCAGAATGATCAGTTAGTTAAGACACTCTTCTAATGTGACATAGGGGAAACGAGGTCGCGACAAGGCTTCGACTGACCACATATTAAAGCACATATGTAACTTTTAACTGGACGTGGGAAGACGAGGCTTCGACTGACCACATAGGGAAGCACATATGTAACTTTTAAAAAAACGTGGGAAGACGAGGCTTCGACTGACCACATATTAAAGCACATATGTAACTTTTAACTGGACGTGGGAAGTCGAGGCTTCGACGGACCACATATGGAAGCACATATGTAACTTTTAACTGGACGTGGGAAGACAAGGCTTCGACTGACCACGTAGTAAAGCACATATGTAGTAAGGCACATATGCAACCATTATCTGGACGTGGGAAGACAACATGCATTAAGAAAGGGAAGAGATCACCATCAAATTAAGTTTTATATGTTTATTTTCTAGTTTTTGCATATGTACACTCCTGCACCTGTATTTCCTATCACGAACCTGTTTTTCAGATCTGTCGAAACACGTGGTCAAGGATTATGTTGAGATACAAGCACTAATCGACAGAGGAAACCAAAAGAGGCAAGTAACTTATTCGTTGGTCCGACTATCATTATGTGATCTCTGGCAAGTGGGTACCAACGCCCTACCAGGCGTACCCAGGTGTAACTGGGCGTAGAACAAACCCCTGATATGGTGTGTAAAATACGATATATGGGTGTTAAATGTGATATAAGCCGAGACTCTCCTGGACCAGTAATCAGTCCCAGATCAAATGGCGGTGCTTGCCCCAACAGCTTTCAGCTGGACAGCAGGTGATGCTGCTACTCCTTTTGAAATATCCTTTGTGTTCTACCATAAAGGCAGCACTCCATTTGAGATTCCCCACATGTTCTACCATTAAGGCATCACTAGAACATGGACGCTATAAACTCAAGTCAATGGCAAAGGATTCCTCGGTGAACAAATCCTACTACTGAGGTGCCTTTGGGGGAATGAACAAGCTATAGGAAACAACACAGAGCAAGGACTGCATCCAGCCTGCCGAAGTGTTGGGTAAGGCACACACACTGGGATATAGGGTAGGGCACCCACACTGGGATATAGGGTAAGGCACCCACACTGGGATATAAGGTACGACACCCACACTGGGATATAGGGTAAGGCACCCAAACTGGGATATAGGGTAGGGCACCCACACTGGGATATAGGGTAAGGCACCCACATTGGGATATAGGGTAGGGCACCCACACTGGAATATCTGATTATGTGTTGGAATTCCCCTGGAGGGGGACATTGACCAGGGCTGCCGAGTGGACCGAGTCTGACATGGTACGTGGACAATATTACGGGATGTACAGGCTGCCCACCGGATATTGACCCTATAATCCATCGAGTGCCGATTGGTCATACTAATATGTGGCTAGCATCATTTCGTTTACTTTACGTTACTTTATGTTGCTTTCTGTTACTGTACTTTATGTTACTTTCTTTACTTTACGTCAATTTACTTTACTTTACGTTACTTTATGTTGCCTTCTATTACTTTACTTTATGTTACTTTCTTTACTTTACGTCAATTTACTTTACTTTACGTTACTTTATGTTGCCTTCTGTTACTTTACTTTATGTTACTTTCTTTACTTTACGTCAATTTACTTTACTTTACGTTACTTTATGTTGCCTTCTGTTACTTTACTTTATGTTACTTTCTTTACTTTACGTCAATTTACTTTACTTTACGTTACTTTATGTTGCCTTCTGTTACTTTACTTTATGTTACTTTCTTTACTTTACGTCAATTTACTTTACTTTACGTTACTTTATGTTGCTTTCTGTTACTTTACTTTATGTTACTTTCTTTACTTTACGTCAATTTACTTTACTTTACGTTACTTTATGTTGCCTTCTGTTACTTTACTTTATGTTACTTTCTTTACTTTACGTCAATTTACTTTACTTTACGTTACTTTATGTTGCCTTCTGTTACTTTACTTTATGTTACTTTCTTTACTTTACGTCAATTTACTTTACTTTACGTTACTTTATGTTGCCTTCTGTTACTTTACTTTATGTTACTTTCTTTACTTTACGTCAATTTACTTTACTTTACGTTACTTTATGTTGCCTTCTGTTACTTTACTTTATGTTACTTTCTTTACTTTACGTCAATTTACTTTACTTTACGTTACTTTATGTTGCCTTCTGTTACTTTACTTTATGTTACTTTCTTTACTTTACGTCAATTTACTTTACTTTACGTTACTTTATGTTGCCTTCTGTTACTTTACTTTATGTTACTTTCTTTACTTTACGTCAATTTACTTTACTTTACGTTACTTTATGTTGCCTTCTGTTACTTTACTTTATGTTACTTTCTTTACTTTACGTCAATTTACTTTACTTTATGTTACTTTACTTTATTTTACGTTCTTTACTGTACGTTGCTTGACTTGACTTGACTTGGCTTGACTTGACTTTAATAATACAATTTACAACAGTTGTTAACTGTACTATATGCGTGTGTGTGTGTGTGTGTGTGTGTGTGTGTCTGTGTGTGATGTGTAGTTGTTTGTACCATCATCATCATCATCATCATCATCATCATCATCATCATCATCATCATCATCATCATCATCATCATCATCATCATCATCATCATCATCATCAAGTCCCTTAGCAACTCGCGTGGGCGACCATGCGTCTCCAATCTTATAATCTCCAATAACACGAATACATTCGTGTTCTAACATACTCCTGCGCCATGATACAAGAAAGTCAAGAACTGTGTCTCCATAGTTTCTCTTTCCACAAATCTTTCCAGCTGTCACAGCGGGTTCCAGTTTTTGTCTTCTCATAATGTGACCAAATATTGTGATGACTGTTTACGATAAGCTGTCTCTGTGTCTTAGCCACATTCACACAGATTAGAATACACATTTTGGCTAAACCATTTGAAAGAGTATATGCCACAAAGACAACGTATCACAAACCTCAGACAGATTAACCATGAAGGAAAGACAATATAACCATGCAAATGTTGCTTGTGTTCCGCTTGCAATTGACTGAGTTGATCTCCCAACAGGGCAACAGCGGCTACCCACATGCACAAACACAGCAGCAGAAGCCACGCCATTGTCACTATCAGCTTGTCTCAGGTAGGTCGTGTATGTGATTGTCTGTCACCAGATATTGTCACTGTCAGCTTGTCTCAGGTAGGTCGTGTATGTGATTGCTTGTCACCAGATATTGTCACTGTCAGCTTGTCTCGGGTAGGTCGTGCATGTGATTGTCTGTCACCAGATATTGTCACTGTCAGCTTGTCCCAGGTAGGTCGTGTATGTGATTGCTTGTCACCAGATATTGTCACTGTCAGCTTGTCTCGGGTAGGTCGTCCATGTGATTGTCTGTCACCAGATATTGTCACTGTCAGCTTGTCCCAGGTAGGTCGTGTATGTGATTGCTTGTCACCAGATATTGTCACTGTCAGCTTGTCTCAGGTAGGTCGTGTATGTGATTGCTTGTCACCAGATATTGTCACTGTCAGCTTGTCTCAGGTAGGTCGTGAATGTGATTGTCTGTCACCAGATATTGTCACTGTCAGGTTATCTCAGGTAGGTCGTGAATGTGATTGTCTGTCACCAGATATTGCCACTGTCAGGTTATCTCAGGTAGGTCGTGTATGTGATTGTCCACACCTGCCATGTCAAGTTATTACCTTGGAAAATTTTTCTGAAGTCACTTGTCATTTCATAATTCCAGGTTTGTGATCGTACATTTCTTTTAAGAAGTTAATCCCACGGTTTCTTCTTATCCTGCGGTTTCCCTTTGACTTGGTGATTTCTGTCTTTGAAATAAAATCCCAGCTGCCAGGACATGTGATATGATCGGATGCAAAACTATCCACGCAAGACAAATAGGCTGCTGGGTATGTTCTGCAAGATATCTTTTATACAGCGAGATCAGAAATATATGCTGTGACACTGAATCATTACTAAACTCCAAACGGTACGGAACTAGAGAGGAACTCCATACGGTACGGAACTAGAGAGGAACTCCAAACGGTACGGAACTAGAGAGGAACTCCAAAAAGCAAATAAGTTTAAAATAAGAACTCGCATGATGTGTAACCATAAGAGACAGCAATATCAAGAAAAAGGAGAAGGAGGAGAAGAAGAAGAAGAAGAAGAAGAAGAAGAAGAAAGAGGAGGAGGAGGAGGACAAGAAGAAGAAGACCAATCATCTCGATGGATACTCTGCCAGACCTTTGTCTATTGCCCGTGCTCAACTGCTAAGAGGTAATGGAACTGATATAACTTATACTCTTCGATATCTCTGAAGACTGCTCCGTTCATGCCAACCCGACTGTCGAGGGTTACATCACAGATACCAGGAATCTAATCCAGTGCCCAATCTGTTAAAGATTGGTACCCCCTGATAAGCAACGCATTATGTGCGCAGGAAACCACATGATAACGCCTTTATGACAGCTATTACAGTTTTCAGGCAATTTTTTCAAAAGCAATAAGGATTCGCAATTTCCCAGAGGCCAGAGTCACCCTAAGAGGTTCCACGTCCCCACCTGTCTTTCGGATGACCGTCTTAAAAAACAAAAGCATGTTTTCTTTTTAAACAGGCCAAATTCGAAGACAATCTTCCCAGTGAGATCGCAAGCAAGGTTCACTTGGTGGATTTAGCCGGGAGGTGAGTGCTGTGTCTTGTATTCATGCGCTTTAGTCGGGCACTTAAATATAGGGTGTATTTTTAATGATTGTGCAGTGTTTAAAAATATTGGCGGTCCAAGTTTTGTGTTCACCCTCTGTAAAGTTCATGCAACATAGTAGGTAAATACAATATTGGACCTGCAATATTTTCAGCCACTGCATTGTCATTAAGAAGGCTCATTCAACGGCCAAGTAAACATCCAAGATCTATAAAAGGTAGCAGCGAACCGCCGGACATGGAGAGCCATGACTTCTGCCCTATGCGCCGCCTTGGGCTCAAGAGGAAAGACTAACTAATTGTCATTAAAAATACACAATGTATCTGCCCCAGGGAAGTCTCTATATCTTTAAAATAACATGAGAAAATGAAGTTCAGGGATAATGATTTGCATTTACAAGGGGAAAGGGAGAGGGGTGGGGGTATTGAGTAGCACGTGTATGGACTACGCTTGAGTTCAAAACGAGCGATTGCAAACAATAACAAAATTAATAAAAAAAATAATAATCGTGATGGTCAGTATACATTATTTATTTATTTTTTAAACATATCCTAATGTACAACTTTATAAGGTTGATGACCAATTAGTTTCCTCATCATAATCTCTGACCAGATAAGTGCTGGCTGTATGACTGGCTGCGTCCATGCAGAACCTGTGTTAGTTGAGGAAATAGCGGATCCCGCCAGTAATCTCGCTAGAGGCGTGGTAATGGAACTGGCTGTTTCAGGAAGGGAACTACACAAACAACATCCGGGCACGCAACTCCATCTTTGTTTGATCTTGTGACAGCGTTATCTTTTCTTATGGGACCTTAAAGCAAGCACGTGTATGAGAGGGAATCCACCGTTTATTCTTCAAACTATACACAGCCGTTGACACGGATGCGTGTTGCCATTTGATTACGCATAAACTTTCAATATTGGGGAAGGGGGGGGGGAGAGAAAGCATAGGGAGCTGCGCTGACAGTGTCACGAGCGCGGTTAGACGAGAGTTCGGCGCCTGCGTTCGTCGTCTCCCCATGTGAGGGACAGAATGGCTACCCAGTCCTTCACCTACAACATGTGACGGCCCTGTCACATCATAGACCCGTAGCAGGAAACTGATTCGGGGCAAAATATTATTTATGACTGAACTTGCGCTGGCCCTATACTCCCAGTCACACACCAGTTGGCACAACTCCTGACGATGTGGTGGAGGCGACGAAACAGCTGCATACAATAATTGTGAGGTGTGTGGAGATTGGATCATCTGTAATAGGTCCTTTGCAGAAAGGTGCTCTTATCACGGCCCACCGAAAAGTTTCTCGATTTCTGGCCATATTGCCTGCCGCATGCACCCCCGTGCATGAAGTGTCCACAATATCCTGCGTCCATCTTCAGACAGACGTGGTGAGGACTCTTTGGGATCAGGGGGATAGTGTGGAAAAACAAATAAATGACCAAGGCACGGAGAGAATGGTGCGGCAGGGTGTGAGCATAGGATCTGGCCGACTCTCAGGACTCAGAGGAAAGGCCACAAGCATACATAATCAGACTGCTACTGGTATCATTAGTACTGGGATTCTTCGCTGGTTGTTGAAGATGAAAATTGGGCACGTATAGGAATGCCCCGAGTGCTGTGAAGTCCCTTCTTACCTCAACTCAACACATCTCAATCATTAAACGAAATGATATCAGCACACGAACTTACCTATACTGATGAAGTTCGCAAAATGTGGAGAAAATGATCGCCCAATCGGCAAGGCACTTGATGGTGGTGGTGACGAAGTTTGCGTAATAAAATGTGCGGGTCATGAGGTATCTAAAGAAGTAATGTTAGATACGGTGTGGGCTAGCATAAACAATAAACATACATGTGTTCTACGTCATACATTCTCCAAACAGGCACACCTATTCACAGAACTATCTTTATATGTTACCTGGGTGTTAATTTTGGAACCAACTAATTTGTGTGTGAACTTAATGCACACAACTATTTTAAAGGCTTCACCTTTTTTAATACATTATGATAGTTACTTTTTCAATGTCAGTGACAATTTACAAATTATGTCTACTATATCACGAAATGATAAATCAATAAAATCAATCGTAACACCCAGATTTCAATTGACGAACACAACAGACATATTTCAATAACAAGCATTTCGAATTTTTCGCATGAAATATACACTTCGGCGTTTTAATCGATCTCTGTTCAAAAGGACCGCTTCTATTTCTCAATCTTCTTTTCAGGTTTCTAACTTCATGGATATCCTGTCTTAAAGTATACATCACAATACACGTATAGATTTCAGAATTCAATACCATGGCATTCTAATTCTTGTCGTGTCATTTATTACTTTCAACTAAACGATATCTCAGGTGGCATATGGTTCTCTTATTATTCAAGCATGCATTTTATTAGATATCGATCCACACTGACGGTGTATTCATAGCTGGCAATCTGTATCATAGCTGATCGATAAGTACTTTCAGCCGCATGGACAGGTGCCAGGATGTACAAGTTGTGACGGCCATTCGGTGTTTGATTTGTTTATGTAGAACACTGCGTACTTCGGTTGGGCGTCGATGTCACCGAATTCTGTAGTTTGTGTTATCTTCTATGTGCAATAGAAATGCGCACATACTTCCTATAGTCCATGTCGTGTGGCGTTGGTGATCATGTCTGTCCACAGCTCTCTGTCTCGTATGCTGCCAGTAATCTTATAGTCCATGTCGTGTGGCGTTGGTGATCATGTCTGTTCACGGCGCTATGTCTCGCATGCTGCCAATAATTTCTGATATTCCTTCATGCTATGATGTTTATGTTATTTTTTTTAAAAAAATGTGCAATAGACATGCGAACATACTTTTTCTTATAGATCATGCCGTGTGGCGTTGGTGATCATGTCTGTGTACATCCTTCTATCTCGTTGTTGCCAACCATTTCTGATACTGATTTTCCTCCATGCCATGAAGTAAAAGTGATAATCGTTTCCTCTCTTTGTCTCCCCTTTGAATAGAGGTAAATGCCAATTGACCATATGACATGATCGTGAACATTACGTAGTTTTAATAGGAGACGATCGTGTGAGGTAACGAACCATGACCGTCCACGCTATGAATATGAAATGATTTCATGTAACTCCTTCTGCCCCAGCCAGTTTCATTACATTAACGTACTCCATTCCAATTGTTATTTTAGCTCCCTCTCTTTCAAAGTTGTATTATCTTTACGTTAGCTCCCTCTCTTCTAAAGTTATTTTATCGTTATTTCAGCTCGCTCTCTTCCAAAGTTATACTATCGCTACTTTAGCGCCCTCTCTTCCAAAGTTATATTATTGTTACTTTAGCTCCCTCTCTTCCAAAGTCCTGGCCATGCGTGTGTACGGGGGAATGAACAGGCTGATATGTTAGCAAGGAATGCACCTCTTGGTGGTATCTTGCCTATGGACAAGGGGGAGGTGGTCGTGCGCTTGTGGGACCAGGTGGAGAAGGCGGAGGAACAGACTGAGAACCCATATGTGGAAAGAATGAGATTGCGGATGGAAGAATCTAAAAACTGAGAGGGAAAACCAGAAGAACTTTTAATCAGATAGCGGTGGGAACGATTAGTAGTATGATTCTTTGCTGGCTGTTGAACGAGGGGACTGAGCACGCATGGGAATGTCCTGAGTGCAGTGATGTCGGTTCTTACCTCAGCTCAACTCAACTCAACTCTTCCAAAGTTATATTATTGTTACTTTACATCCTCTCTTCCAAAGTTATATTATTGTAACACTTTCAGACCCAACCATTTATTGCTCTAAATATGTATCCCAGTCGACAAATAGCATAACTCTGAAAAAAGTTAGAGAATATCAATATCTAGGGAGTATGCTCTCAGAAGATGGCAGAATTGACAGAGAAATCGAAATCAGAAGTCAAAAAGCAAGTGCGCTTATATATCAACTATCACATATACAGAAATATCCGAATATCGCAAATTTCGCAAAACGACATATTATAATAAATAGCATATTAACACTACTTTATGGTGTCAATATCAAACATGGGCATTATTCAAATCACACTTAAGCAAATTCAACACCTGTGAGGTGAGATGTTTGGGAAAAGCTGCCAACTTAACTACCCGAAACTGAGTAAGAAATGATGTTATTAGACAGACAGTGGGATCAACATATTGTACCACATATATTGAATGGAAGATCAAATGGTTCGGCCATCTCGTTAGAATGCAACACCATCAACTACCAGCACTGGCGCTATCGCAAAGCAGATCTGATTCGGTTGCAAGAGAACGCAGGATAAGAAAATGGATTGTCGACGTCAAAGACATTGTACAATCACACGGAATGACACTATCCAGTGCCACTCATCGGGCGCTGGAGAGTCAAGTATTCCTCCCCCACGAAACTTGACGCAAAAGCGGAATTTGATTATGATTATACTTTAGCTCACTTTCGTAAAGAGTTCTATAGCTGTAACTCGTTCGTTACTTTATCCCCATCTCTCCCAAAGTTCTGTTATTTTATCTTGTTCTCCACTAAAAAAATTATTATTTTAAATAACATTGTTGGGACAGGAAAGAGTTCAAGTGACAACTGTCTTAGACAAAAGTTAAATCCAAAACTTGACCAAACATCACTCAGAAATCTACCAGCCAGTCCTATAGTTTGGCACTATTCACTGTACTGTATAATCTATCACCTGACATTCATCGCAGGGTGTATTTGTAATTGACTGTGCAGTGTTTGAAAATATTGCCGGTCCAAGTTTTGTATTTACCCATTATGTTGCATGAAGTTTTACAGAGGATGAATACAAAACTTGGATCGGCAATATTTTCAAACACTGCACAGTCAATAAAAATACACCCTATATATCTTATGTTAAAACTACACTGAGAATAAAATAGTTAGCCAAATATCTGGCCCACTCCAAAATTGTGATACCACAGAACGTGATTATAAAAATACGGCAGTACAGAAATGTGTGGAACACTGTTAATTACAGACATAAAAAAGTATACCGATGTAAATAACTTTATGTGTTTTTAAAAATAGATACTGATACGATGCTTTAAAGTTTCGTACTTTAGAAAATAAAAATATTGGACAGATAGGGAAAACATGAAGAAATGGATAGGCATTCACGAGGTATGGTTGGGAGGACGGGGGTGGGGGGGGGGGGGGGGTGTATGGCCGTACCTCGTCTTTTCACAAAATTTGTATTCATTGAACCACACGCCGTGCAGTTACATTGCCGAAGGATAATATACCGGCAAATATAACCTCCTATTTAGATAGAAGGACGATATATCGCCATACTAGGGTCACTGTGTTATTTGTTTTGTGTCTTGGTATCTCCGTAGTTTCAGTGCTCAGTGAACGGAAATTTACATGATAATATTTGTTTATTTGATTGCGTGCCATGTTTGGTCGAAAACTACTTTTCATTTGGTACTGAATCAGCGAATAAATAGTGTTTGCTAATGTAGATTGTCCTTGCTTCCCGCACTGCATTCTCTCTCTTTCTCTCTAACTTTCTATCTCTCCCTCTCTCTGTCAGACGGGCCAGTGTGCCCAATTCTTAACCCTTTGAAAATAAAGATTTTCGTTCGTTCGTACGTTCGTTCCCTTCCTTTCTCTCTGTCTCTCTTCCCCCTCCCTTTCTATCCCTCTCTCTCCCCTCCCTTTCTATCCCTCTCTCTCCCCTCCCTTTCTATCCCTCTCCCCCTTCATATCCCTCTATCCCGCTCTCTCCCCTCCCTCCATTTTACCACCATTAAGATTTTCGTTCGTTCGCTCGTTCGTTCCCTTCCTTTCTCTCTGCCTCTCTTCCCCCTCCCTTTCTATCCCTCTCTCTCCACTCCCTTTCTATCCCTCTCCCCCTTCATATCCCTCTCTCCCGCTCTCTCCCCTCCCTCCATTTTACCACCTTTCTATCTATCCCCCCCCCCCCCCCCCCAATCTCTCCCTGGTAAATAAATGAATGCAACTTTACACTGCCAGTGTACAGTATAGTATGTTTTTAATTTGACTTTCCATTATCAGTTATATTACTAATGTGAGTCATTGGATAGTCATTTGATAGATTAGCTGTCATTCCACTCCCAGCCAACCAACCACACATACCTTAAAACAATCATGTGTGAGCCTAGCCGAAGACAGTCCTGACTTAATTCCACAATATGGCGTCGGAATTCTTCTATCACCAGGCACAGAATATATTTGTGAATCTCCAGAGACAGTGATTTATGGCCCCTTACTGTGTGTGTGTTTTTTGTTAAACATTAGTTCGCTTTGAACTCAAGCGTAGTCTATACAAGTGCTTCTACTTCTAGTGCACTGGACCGATTTATTTGCACGCTTTCCAGTGTCCCTCGCCACCAGGCGAACCCACTCCAACTTGTAAGGTACGTGTAATTTACGTCCCCAAGTCAAGAACGAGAAATCAACATTATAATCAAATTGACTGGTGTAGGGGTTGAACCCGCTACCCCGGCATTGGATTCCATTTCTGGCAGTGTTGGTTTTGTCTTCACAACCCATTTTATAATCATTAAATTAGTAGCAGGGGGGACTAGATCGTGTCTCCTTCAATGTCAGAATCAGCGGATTCATCAATGCCATGTTTTGTATATGTTTCTGCAGTGAGAGAGCAGACCCCAACTATCACGCAGACTACAAGGGTAGAACTACAGAAGGCGCCAATATCAACAAGTCTTTGGTCACGCTGGGCAATGTCATCAAAGCACTGGGTAGGTTTTTATTGTTTGTCTGTGTCTGCTGTATTCAGTTTGCATCTGCTGCTAAGGGGGTTAGTGAGACGCAGTTTCACACCTTCCCGACTTATGGAGTCAAGGATTCGATACCAGCCGTGGACGATTTGGAAGCAGATCGCTTGGCTATGATTACGATAGTATGAGGTTTTGGTTCGTCATGCAGGAATGGCAAACTACTTAACGAAAAATTGCCTAGTAAATTACACAGTCAATAAATTCTGGGGCTGACTGGAACGTCCTGTAAAGAACATGTAGCTAACTGTAAAACTATTCATGTTTATAATATGCTGCTCATAGTATGTTATCGTCCATTCTTTGTGGAGGAGGTTTGGGTCTCTGTGAGGAGTGATCGAGGAGGGTTGGGTCTCTGTGAGGAGTGATTGAGGAGGGTTGGGTCTCTGTTGGTTGGAAATGATTTAAGAGGTTTGGATTGCTGGAGGCAGTGATCAAGCCGCCTGCACAGCTGTTCTATAACACAAACTCTGACTTCCTTCAGGTGGTTATCTTGACAATGCACTGCCTGTACTAAAGCTCGCAAGGCTGTCATCACTCACAACTGAGAGGCTTATCAAGCGAGCTTGCTGGCAGAAAGCAGATCGTACTGCAGTGGGTACCATTTTGTGTGAAGAACCCCGAAATGAAAAAGCAGATGCTCTTGCAAAAAATGGAGGACAATGTGAACACGAAGAAGTAAAAATTGTTCTTAGTTTGAAAAAAAAAAAAAAGAAAGAAAAGTCAACGAACAAATTAAATTTATGTTCAAAGGATCACACATTGGACACGCAGGCGTGTCTTACATTCAACACTTCCAACCACTCATCTTTCGCACATCAGATATATATCGTGCATGCTACATTTGAAGAAACAAAACATTTGCGAGCATTTGGAAAAGCAATCAAGCTCTCAGAAATGTGGCGAATCATACTGATTGGATCTACCACACTCTTAGGGGCAGATAAGCAGATACCATTCGTCAGTTCATGACAGGATTTTTTTTTTTTAAATTCGCATATCCTTTTACAGGACATCGCTGTCAACAGCAGCATCTTTCAGCTGTCTGTTGATATCTTGGCAAGATTACGCTCAGTAGTTTGCCATTGCTTTCTGAGCGGCCGGCTCAGTTATCTCGCAAGTCACCAGCGGGGGTAGAACCGCTCCCAGTTCTCGCCCGCTACGAGACTGCGTGATAAACAGGATTACGGAGAAAGTGGTGTAACCCCTCGGCCAGAGAGACCGGCTGACAGGATATAACAGACTAAATAAATAAACACACACAGGATAGCATTTCCATTCTGCTCACTTCCGTAAAATTAGTGTAACTGGGGTTAAGCTGTGGACATGTAACTAATGTTAAATACCATAAAGTATTGCAGCTTTACTGAACACAGTTACGGAAAACATAGGACGTTGCTGCCTGAGCCTTCGTCATCACGCAAATAACGTTACTCATCTGTTTAGTCCATAACAAGGCAACATATTCTCCGTGTCTCCGTGGCAAAGTGTTCAAGCTGTCTGCCTCGGGCTCCGAAGGTTGTGGGTTTGATTCCGGGCCGCATCATTCGGTTCACGAGTGCATATTTTCGGAGACTCCTGAGGGTCATCGCTGGAGCTATGGAATTCGTGCTTTTGTGCGACGCTTTCCGCGCTGCGGAAAGAGACAGAGCCATATGGGATAAAAACCTGGTGCAATGAAGTCGACCCTGTCTACTTTTAAGCGACTTTTTTTTTTTTTTTATAAAGGAAACAGATGAGTACCTGTGGACTAAGGTTTGTGGGATTGTCCTCTGTACAGCAAGTCAAGAGGGATATACAAATTCAATGTATTAACACTAAACTTCTAACTCTGTCATGACAATGTAGTCAACATAGATTACGATCTCAGGAAGAAGAAGAAGATGAAGGAGAAGAAGAAGAAAAGATGAAGAAGGAAAAAAAGAAGAATAAAGGAAGAAAAACATATTTTTAAAAAGAAGAAGAAATACAATAATAATAATAATGAAAAGAAGAAGAAGAAGAAGAAGAAGAAGAAGGAAGAAGAAGAAGAAGAAGAAGAAGAAGAAGAAGAAGAAGAAGAAGAAGAAGAAGAAGAAGCAGCAGCAGCAGAAGAAGAAGAAGAAGCAGCAGCAGCAGCAGCAGAAGGAGAAGCAGAAAGAGAAGACCGATAAGACAGTATATACCCAAAATATTGCCACTTAACATATTGTCCACAGAGAGTGATGACTGTTTAAGTATAATAATATCTTGTCATCTTCTTCTTCTGCGATCATCCGGAGTTTTTTTTTTCCGGATGTGATTGCGTTGTGCCTGTTTACAGCAGAGCTGCGTTCTTGCGCCGTTAGGGCGACACATCCGACTTCTGCGGGCATTTGTTGACCGGGTTAACCTTCCCGGGGTCTTGTCATCTATATACCGGGGCACCCAGGCGTGAAAGACACCGAGCGAGCCGATCGGTGGGCCAATATGGCGGTGATCAAGGCAGACATGGCAATGGGCGGGCCATATATCATCCGGGTTATAAGCAATGCTGGACCAACAGACGACTTTAAAGAAATCTGCATCCCAGTCCAGAGTGAGGGAGATGGGAGTGAAGCGGGGAACCACCAGACATGAACATTTAGTCAAGAGCACAAGACATTTGATTAAGCCAACATAGAACTGGTACGATCAGGTGACATACGCTGGCGGAGATATTCAGGGGGTGGTCGGAGCAGCTTTGGACCTGTCAGGGGGTGTTGATGATGACTCTTACTAACCACCAATAATAGTTTGTAGAAAAAAATCACTTGTAAAGACAAATCACGTGTGAAGAATAATTACATGTAAAGAAAAATGACTGTAAGATGTAACATTGCAGCTGAGAGATCACTACTCATACCAAGTACAGAGACAATGGGGTCAACGCAGAGTCTTGGGGGATCCATGTACAGTCTGGGTGGATCCACGGATCTTCTGGATGTTCCCAGGACTCCCAGCTCTGCTCGCAGAGTGAGGTCACCATACATCCCATACCGAGACTCAGTGCTCACCTGGCTGCTGAAGGACAGCCTGGGAGGAAATTCTAAGACCATCATGATTGCCAGTAAGTTCTCAAATGTTCATTTGGTCATCTGTATATTCTAAAATATATTTATTGTGGAATGTATCACTGATTGATAGCTTGTAAAATGTAGATATACCTCTCCTTCGCACAAAGCCTAGGCTGAATTGTAGAGACCATGTATTGCCCATCCAGCGTAATCCCTCTCTCGGCCTGCCTAGTTTACTCCAGAGGAAAGTTAACACCAATACATCTGACATAAGACAAGCTGTAGAAGTTGCCGGATAAGGAAGGCAATGCTCTAACTGTCCTCTTGTTGGAGCTTCCATCCTAGACCAGTTAGAGCCTGATCTGCCCTGCTAGTCTTTAGGTTGTAGTTCCTCGCACTGGGATAAGGCTTGTGCCCTCCCAGTTGCTCTCCTCCTCTATGCGACAAATACAAATGTGAAAAAGGTGATTTTCTGGAAGAGGCATCCGTTCATTCTTCTATTTATAGTCCATGCCTTGTGCTGTCAATCATTTCTGATTCCGAGGTTCCTCCATGCCGTGGTGTCAGACTTTCCAGCATCTTCTCATTTAGTCCCCGCCTACCTCTCCTCCCCTGAGATTTTCCCTTTGTGGCGACGTACCTTAGCTTTCCCCTTCTCACGACAAGCCTAAACAATGTGTACTTGTGATGCAAGTAATCACTTTTCTTAGTTCAAAATTACATCTGTGAACATGAACACATTAATATACAATGGTTTTCAGACCAAATTAACTTTTTCTGACTGAAGTAAACCGCAGGCTATATGCAAACTGTTCACATTGCGTTGATATTCACAATGTTATGAGCAGTGGCCATTCAGAAAGCAACACTGAACGTAAATTGTCTAGGAAATCACAGATACTGCATGCTGGGATCGCTTGTGACGTCATGTAAAGAACGCAAACTAACATTATCTTGAGCAGTGGCGGATAGACCAGGGTGTCTTTCCTTTGTGGACAGACCAGGCTTGTCAGATGGTAATGGGCCACGAGGACCCCTATTGAAGTGGGCCGCTTATACTTTAGAGAATAAGTTGAACATGTTAATGACTGTTTAGTCCTGGCAGCCAATATTGTTATAAGGGGCACTCATTTGAAATCCGTTCGTGCCGCACCGCGCGTAATTGCGTACGTTGAACATGATCATGTCATAGTCATGTGATAAGTACTGCCCAATGAATAAAAGAGCACGTGCTTATCGTCCCATGATGCGTAGGTTCTGTTTCTGACCGTTGAGAAAATGGCCGGGTTGATCCAAAATCCGCCCAAAGAAGCTCAAAGAGCAGTGATTCAGTCTCTTTCATTTGAAGGATGTCGACCAGTGGACATTCATTGAAGAACGCAGGCATCGTACGGTAACAAATGTGTGTCGAAGACAACAGTGACAGACTGGGCACGAATGTTTCGGAAAGGATGTCAGTTCTCGACAGATCTTCGACAGCCAGGTCAAGCACATATTGTTGCAACAGAAAAAAAAATATCGCCAGAATTGATGCAGCAGTACAGATGAACAGCGTAACAAATGTGTGTAAAAGACAACAGTGACAGACTGGGCACGAATGTTCGGAAAGGACGTCAGTTTACGACAGATCTTTGACGGCCGGGTCAAGCGCACATTGTTGCAACAGAAAAAGCCATCGCCAAAATTGATGCAGCAGTACAGATGAACCGTTGTCGAAGCATACGTTCGCTAGCGAAAGAATTTGATGTGTCAATTGAGACAATTCAAAAGGTCGTTCGTAAGAAACTGCAATATCGGAAGGTGTGTTCACAGTGGGTACCACGGATGTTGACCGACCACCAAAAAGAGGAACGCATGGGATGATGTTTGAACCACTTGCTGCGTTACAGAGTGGAGGGTGATGCATTTCTCTTCCGCATAATGGCAGGCGATGAATCCTGGTGTCACCACTTTGAGCCGAGCAGCAAAACAGCAGAGCATGCAGTGGAAGCATGCTGGATCACCAAAAGCCAAAAAATTCAAGTTACAGGTTTCCGCTGGTAAGGTTATGCTGAGCGCATTTTTTTTTAACTTGAAGGGCTATAGTTGGCCGACTTTAAAGAACCTGGTGTCAACGTCAACTCTACCCATTACTTGCAAACACTTGACAAGGTGCAAAAAGCCATCAAGAATAAACGACCCAGCATGCTTTCTCGCGGTGTGATTTTGTTGCACGTCCGCATGTCGCAAAGATTGCGCAGGAAGCATTAGAAAGGAAGAAGTGGGAAATTCTGCAACATCGAGCCTAAACGCGGTAAACACTTGGTTCAGTAAGCAACCACAATCCTTTTATGCGGACGGCATTCGCCGCCTACCTTAGCAATGGGATGCTTGCCTAAATGCATGGTGCATAATTTATTCAAAATGAATGCTTTGTTTAATTCTACCACACCTGTTAATGTTTCTTTCATGCTTTTGTAATAAAGCCATTGGAACGGGTTTCAAATGAACGTCCGTAATAGAACAACTGATCTTGAGTACATACACGAACTCATATAATCAAATACCAACAGATAAATTACCCTAAAATAACTCATGTTCAATTCATATTAGCATATATTTTGTTTCTGCCGGCTTCCTGGCTTAGAGGTTACGACTTTTCTCCGTATTCTCGTATACTCTCGTGGTTAACGTGATTACGGTGAGAATCAGCAGTGGTTCAAATCGCATCGGTAACCTACGTGGTATGTGAGCCGGCCGCTCAGAAAGCAATGGCAAACTACTGAGCGTAATCTTGCCAAGAAATCAACATACAGCTGAAAGATGCTGGTGTTGACAGGGATGTCCTGTAAAGGATTTGCAAAAAAAAAAAAAAATAGATACCCACTCTTGTCTATTCATTGATTACTTTTTATGTTATTGTAATAATATCCATTTATGTTTATATCATCGTATTTTCACTACCGTTTGTTTCCTTGAATCAATATTGAATTTATCGCTAACATGTATTTATGATTTGTCCTTCCTTCCAGCTGTGACCCCGGCCAGTATTTACTATGGGGAGACAATCAGCACGCTTCGCTATGCCCAGAGAGCCAAGAGCATTGTCAACAAGCCAAAAGTTAATGAGGTAATGAGACCGCCTGTTAGCTCAAGTGATTGTGGTGATAATGTGTCTGTACAAAGAAAATAACACATGCAATAAATAGCTGTAATTAAGTGCAGCATTCCTCATAGGCTGCAGAGGCGTAGAGGTTGCAGCTCTTGCCTGCCAAGACAATGGTTTGGGTTCAATCCTTGGCAGTAGCAGAGTTAATTTTCTTCTGCCAGCGCGGCTCTGGGGGTCGACCCAGCTTCGTAAAATGTGGGAAATATGGCGTGGGAAGGAACTGGAAACTCCACCTCATTATGCCATAACATAAAATAGGTCAAGACCTAAGATTTCACATACTAGTGGCAGTGTTTGCACAGGACTGCCTTTACTTGTACGTGTCTCTATTGAGTTGAGTTGAGTTGAGTTGAGTCAAGAACAGACATCACAGCACTCAGGACATTCCCATAAGCTCTTCGTCCTCATATTCAACAACAAACGAAGAGACCCAATACCGATGGTAACAGGTGCAATCTGATTATATGTCCGTCTGGTCTTTCCTTGGAGAACTGAGTGTCGGACAGATCCTCTGGTCACTCCCTGCGGCATCATTCACCCCAGGTCATGATGATCCATCTGTTTTTTCCACACTATACACACAACCACAATTGACCCATCTGCCTTGTCGTGAACCATTACACCCCACCCAGAGGTGTAGATCCAGACAGTCTGTCCGCCTGCTCATTTCCTAACACATCAGCTTGTCCTGGGAAAAAGATTGAACGGAAGCTACCTATCTTAAATGTTTTAATTGACGCATGACATTCTGCACGAAGCGCAAATGTCTTCACCCTTCTCAGCATGTTCCGTGAGTCTGTTACAATCACGACATATGTGTACTGTTTGTCCTCCAGCCAGTGGAATGGGGTACATACTGCCTTCATCTCCATTCTCAGACTACATGTTGTGGTATCATATACCAGGCTTTCCTGCACTAAACACTATCATTAACCTTCGCTATAACCCACCAGGCACTTCTTTTGCCTTTTAGCACAGAGCCATCCATGTTAATGATTACATCACCTGGGCGCGAACTGTCGTATATCAGTTATTGCACCTCCCATTCAGCGCTTCCTGTGGCAAATTCTGACACTCCTGGTCCAGAGTACTAATGACCCTGCACGGGTCTGACATGTCTTCCTGTACCAAGCAGCCGCAAATCGTTCATGACATCATCATCAAAATGCAGCAGGTCCTGTACATAACATCGCTCTTATCATCATCATCATCATTATCATCATCATCATCATCATCATCATGTGCTATGCCGATAAGCGTGGGTGGCCATGTTTCGCCATCTCACTCGATCACCAGAGTCATGAATCAGCTTAGTGTTCTTGTTTCGACCATGCCACGTGGTCACGCCATCTAGATATTTACTTATCTGCCGTCTCCTTGTTCTCTTCCCCTCGATCTTCCCAGTTGTCCCCAAGTTCTCTAATTTATTTCTTCTCATAACGTGTCCAAAAAATTTTGACTGTCTAGTTCTAATTTCTCTAATCAATTTACGGTTTTCATTTGCTTCTAGTAGGACTTACTTATTGGTTTTTCTGGCTGTCTATGGTATTCTTTGCATTTTCCTCAGAAACCATTAGCTGTTTTTCAGTTTGTCTGCTCATTGTCCACGTTTCACATCCGTACAAAAGTACAGATTCTATGTAGTACTTCAACAATCTTTTCCCCATTGCAATTGACATTTTTTGTTTTTGGGTTGTTTTTTTTTTTTTTTTTGGGGGGGGGGGGGGGGGGTAGAGACTACCTGTACGATATTAACCTCATCACCAATAGAGTGCCGATTAATCTATACAAATATGAAGCTAGCACCATATACTCAATATGGGAAAAGGGTTCTTTACTTGTTTTTCTAGTTATAATACGAGGCACGATAATGATTGTTTCAGACAGAAGGGGATTTGATTAACAACTTGTTTTTACAAGAGTTCAAATAACAGTCGGGGACATAAAAGGGTAAAAAGAAAGTTCGCCACATGATGGTCATTGTATTACTGTTTGATAGTCATGTTATTACTGATGTTTAATAGTCATTGTATTACTGATGTTTGAATGTCATTGTATTCTTGATGTATCATAGTCATTGTATTATTGATGCTCTTCTAGGATGCCAATGTACAGCTGATCCGTGAACTAAGGGAGGAAATTGAGCGCTTGAAATACATGCTACAGCGGGCTGGAGTTGTGAGTTAAAGTTCTTGTTGCTATTTCAGTGATGTTGAGTTGTGATGTTGAGTTAACAATGTGGTTTTGTAGAAGGAAAGGGTACAGTAAATGCTGTGTATATGCTGCGAACAGTTATTGAACGTGCTTTAGAAGTAAACAAGGATATACATCTTTGCTTTATTGACTACACAAAGGCTTTTGATAGAGTAAGACATGTCAACATTGTGGATATGCTTGCAGATCTACAAATTGATGGGAAAGACATTAGACTTATAAAAAACATATATTGGAAACAACAAGCTGCCATAAGAATTGATAATGAAGTAGGACAATACCAACCTATTAAGAGAGGTGTTAGGCAGGGATGTGTAATGTCTCCAGATCTTTTTTCCTTATACAGTGAAAATATTTTCAGAAATGTAGAAGACCTAAATGGAATCAGCATTGGAGGACGAAACATAAATAACATTAGATATGCAGATGATACAGTATTGATTGCAGACAATGCACAGGATCTGCAACAATTAGTAGACGCTGTGGTTGTACACAGTGAGCAGCTGGGGTTGGAATTAAATTGTAGGAAGACACAGGTTATGGTCGTCACTAGGAAGAACGAAGTACCACAATGTAATATACAAGTAAATGGGAATATTCTTCAACAAGTGAATCGGTTCAATTATCTCGGAACAGTCATAACATCTGATGGCAGATGCCTTGAAGAGATTAGAACAAGAATCGCCATTGCGAAAGTAGCCTTTAGCAAGATGAAAAACATTCTGACCAATAAATTGATGTCAATTGAAACGAGAAAAAGAGTGTTGAGGGGATACATAGAGCCTGTTCTTTTGTATGGATGTGAAACTTGGACAATGTGCAGTCAAGCTGAAAAACATCTGATGGCTGCAGAAATGTGGTTTCTGAGGAAAATGCAAAGAATACCATGGACAGATAGAAAAACCAATGACCAAGTACTACAAGAGACAAATGAAAATCGTAGATTGATTAGAGAAATTAGACGTAGACAGTCAAAATTTTTTGGACATGTTATGAGAAGAAATGGACTGGAGAACTTGGTGACAGCTGGCAAGATCGAGGGGAACAGACCAAGAGGAAGACCGAGAGGAAAATACCTGGATGGCTTGGCCACATGGCATGGACGAGACAGGAACACTGAGCTGATCCACGACTCTGGTGATCGAGTGAAATGGCGAATCATGACCGCCCACGCTTTCCGGCATGGCACATGATTGATTGATTGAGTTGTCTGCTCTTGACTGTCCAATGCTTTTCTCATAAGATTGCTTGTTTGGTATAGCTGAAGCAGGAATCTCTCGATGAATCTTCTTAGATTATGAATGTTGGAGTTAAGACTTGAATATAAAACTGGGTCAGCAGGCCTGGACTGCTGTGACATGTAGCTTACCTTGCTTGAACCAGGGACAGTCAGACATTCCCGCCTTTCAGCTTCTGCTGGGAGAGACAGATCACCGGAGAACTTGTTCTAAGTACACTGATGTAGATAATCATAAAGAGGTCCAGGGATTGGTGGAGTCAGTTGGTGAATGTTGAAGGTGTTTTAAAGTGTAAGGCATTCGCTGAGGTGTGAGGCTGTGGTTACGACGACTGTTATGAATACCTTGGATGGCCAGAGTCAACCAACGAGTGCCGGGACGAGGTTAACGAAAGTAGACCATTACACGATACTCTGAAGATCTCACTAAAAGCTTTTGGAATTCATCACCACACTTGGGAGACTGCTGTCCAAGTTCGACATTCATGGCGTACATCATTACACAAAGGTGTAGTCATGTGTGAAGCAAACAGGACTGCAAGGGCTGTGAAAAAAAAGGCTGGTTAAAAAAAAAAAACACCGCTGATTGATGTGATTTCTAGTTTTAATTAGCCCATTAATAATAGATAATAGAAATAACGGCTGCAGCAGGATATGACAATAGGAAATAAAACAGTCTTGTATGTGTAACTCCTGTGAAAAATGAGGGATAATAAACACAGACACGGTGTACATACCTTACATCGATGTACATACCTTACAACTGTGTACATACCTTACAACTGTGTACATATCTTACAACTGTGTACATACCTTACATCGATGTACATACCTTACAAAGGTGTACATACCTTACAACGGACTCCACTACGGTAAATTAACTAGGGGGGAAGGGGGGGGGGAATTCCACACAAAAAATATTACAAGTGTCAATTGCAGAAATGGTGAACATTCGAACTTAACTGATTTATTGCCATGGGATGATTAATCGTCTTAAGCGACTTCCCGTATCTGCCATGAGCTTATATATCGCTGAAATTCATTGCAATATGTTGTCGCAATTAAAATATCGATTCAGTAGTTTTCCCTAAGCAACCTGCTTTAATTTTGATATATAATACAAATTGTCTGCTACCATATTAACAACTTTTAAGTTATAACTGTGACACACCCCAATTTCCCATTTTTCGTCATCCATTTGTATTTGGTCTAAACCTACTGTTTGTTTGGCACTGAATCTGTTATCAACAGAAGTACATTTTAAACATTTTATATCTTCTGATTATTCTGCTTATTTCAGTCCCTACCCAGTCAGGACCTCATACTTTTGGTCCCTGGTTCTCGCAGAACATCAGTCATTACTTTAGACAACACCCAGTCCTCATCTAAATATGAGGTATCAATAGGGAATAGAGAGTAGTCTGATCGTCTCTATTTTATATTTTACTTATTGATTACTGTCACCATATAGTTAACTGGCTTTACTTGTAAATTATTCGGGTTTTTCCATTCACGGTATTTCTTATATATAACACCACTTGTCTGTATTGATAATGCTTTCTAAGTGTGCTTATTTTAGAAAACATACCATTTTGAAACACTTTTTAAAATCTGTTTTGTTGTTGTTGTTGTTGTTGTTGTTTTTAATCTCACCGACAAGCTGTTATTAGCAAAATACATGTGCTTAAATTTTCTGCCATAAAAGAGCTGCTTTTTTTTTGTTTTCTGTAGTTTAAAAAAAGCCGTTGTTTTATTTATGTAGTATAAAAAAGGCTACCGTTTTACTTTCTGAAATAAACAGTTTTTTATTTTATTTGTGTGTAGTGAAATCTGACACAACTTTTATTTCCTGTCATCTTGATGGATTTAATTTTATTCACAGATGTAAATGCCCTGTAGTCAGATTTGGAACAGACAATGTAATATGATGTAATATTCTACATAACCACTACCGTAATAGTTTACATAACCACCATCGTAATAGTCTACATAACCACCATCGTAGTAGTCTAAATAACCGTCACCGTAATAGTTTACACAACCACCATCATTATAACAGTCTACATAACCACCAACGTAACAGTCTACATAGCCACCACCGTAATAGATTCATCACCGTAACTGATTCCATGCTGAAGGATACTATATCGCCAAATGTGACCTCTCATTTGGACAGAAGGATGATATATAGCCATACTAGGATTATTGTGTCATTTGTTTCATTTCGCGGTATCTTCAGTAAGTTTAATGCTCAGTGAATGCAAATTCACATGATAATATTTGTTCATTTGATTGTGCACCATTTTTGCTCCAAATCTAATTTTTAGTTTCGCGCTGGATCAGTTAAGAAAAGTATTTGATAATTAGGGTTACCTGTCTATATAAGATTAGTTAATTGGCGTAGAAAGAGTCAAGAAGATGTAAATGTTCGCTGCAGCCATAGTTCAGCATATGGTGAGTTACCTGGTATAGAAGTGAAGCAGAGGGGCTGGTGTGCTATGGTCAGGGTTTATACTGACCAAGTCCTCTATTCACCAACTTGCGGATAATTCTGGGCTGATACTAGTCTGGATACAAAAAGAGGATTGACCATGGTGTCTGCCGATGACTCAAACTGTGCATGCTTTGTGACTTCAAGAGAGTGGTGGAAATTCCACATGATCATGGTAGGCAATCGGCAGCCACATCTTGCAGTCACCGCTTGGAGAGCACCCTGGGAATAGAGTATGAGTAAAATTAGTGTAACTGCGGTAAAGCTATGGAAATGTAAACAATATAAATTAACACGAAGTAATGCATCTTTCATCATCATCATCATCATCATCATCATCATCATCATCATCATCATCATCATCATCATCATCATCATCATCATCATCATCATCATCATCATCATCATCAGCAGCAGCATCAGCATCACCAGCATCATCATCATCATCATATTCCATTTTTGCCGTCAAGCATCGTGGGGAGGAATAATTGGATGCAGAGGTGTTTCTATGGCACCAGGGCCAGGTTCTATACTGGCCAAGACCTACTAACACGTCCTAGTCGTGCGTCCTGGGCAACAGGTCCCTTCGGGGTCCTGGCTAAAGTAGTAGGATCGCTGATGCTTCCGAAGTCGGAGAGTATCTGCCTGCACGGCGAGGAACCAACCACCAGTCTGCACACCAATAAGCCAGACACGGGACAATGGATACTCACGCAAACCTCAGGTCCGGTATGACATCACATTGATGTTGGACAACAGGATGTCTTCATCCGACATACAGGACTTCGCGCTGGAGTTCACAGCCAGCGAACGCAAGCAAGCAAGCAGCATTTACGCTCCAGCGCCCGATGGGCGGCACTGGATAGTGTCATTCCGTGTAGTTGTACAGTGTCTTTGATGTCGTCAATCCATTTTCTTGGACGTCCTCTTGGTCTCGTCGCAGGTGATCTTTGATGTAAGGCCAGTGATGGTAGTTGATGGTGTTGCATACCAACGACATGGCCAAACAACTTGATCTTCTGTCTTTCAATAAATGCATCTTAAAAGAACACAATTACGGAAAACATAGGATGTTGTAGCGACTAGCGTTCACAGCATACATACACACAAGACACGACATATACACATGGGCAAGATACTAAAGTCTTTAAAAAAAGTCTTAAAACTTGAGAGAATCGACTTCATTGCGCCGGGTTTTATCCCATATATCTCGGTCGCTTTCTGTAGGGCGGCCTGCCGAAAGTTTCGCACAAAGCACGAACTCCGTAGGTCCAGCGACGACCCTTAGGATCTCCGAGAAAAATGCACTCGTGAAGCGAAAGACGTAGTCCGGAATCAAACCCACAACCTTCGGAGTGCGAGGCACATGGCTTGACCACTTCGCCACGGAGTCTCCCGAGATACTACAGTGACCACTTTAAGGCATGATTACCGAATGAGAAGAATGTCAAGATGAGAAGAAATGATAAGAATGTTAAGATGAGAAGAAATGAGAATAATGAAAAGAAAATGAAAAAAAAAAATGAACAAAACATGCTACTTATCTAAGAATCCCAGGCTGTGAAACTGTTTCCATAATTGTGTTCTATCTATAAAGCTGCATTACTTTGTGTTATTTTATGCTGGGTATAAGTGTGCTGTCTGCCCAGTGTGCTGTCTGCCCAGTGTGTTGACTGTCCAGTGTTTTGTTTGTATCATGTGCTGTCTGCCCAGTGTGTTGTCTGCCCAGAGTGTTGTCTACTTAGTGTGTAGTCTATCTAGTGTGTTGTCTGCCTAGTGTGCTGTCTGCCCAATGTGCTGTCTGCCTAGTGTGTTTTCTGCCCAGTGTATTTTCTGCCCAGTGTATTGTCTGCCCAGTCTGTTCTCTATCCAGTCTATTGTCTGCCTAGTATGTTGTCTACCTAGTGAGTTGTCAGTCCAGAGTTTTGTATGCTTAGTGCTTTGTCTGCCTAATGTGTTATCTGCACAGTGTGTTGTCTGCCTAGTATATTGTCTGCCCAGTGTGTTGTCTGCCTAGTGTACTGTCTGCCCAGTGAGTTGCCTGTCTAGAGTGCTGTATGCCTAGTGTGTTGTCTGCCCAGAGTGTTGTCTGCCCAGAGTGTTGTCTGCCCAGAGTGTTGTCTGCCCAGAGTATTGTCTGCTTAGAGTGTTGCCTGCGGAGTGTGTTTTCTGCCCAGAGTGTGGTCTGCCCAGTGTGTTGTCTGCCAAGTGTGTTGTCTGCCCAGTGTGTTGTCTGCCCAGAGTGTTGTCTGCCTAGAGTGTTGTCTGCCCAGTGTGTTGTCTGCACAGTGTGTTGTCTGCCTAGAGTTTTGTCTGCGTAGAGTATTGTCTGCGTAGTGTGTTGTCTGCCCAGAGTGTAGTCTGCCCAGTGTGTTGTCTGCCAAGTGTGTTGTCTGCCAAGCGGGTTGTCTGCCCAGAGTGGTGTCTGCTCAGAGTGTTGTCTGCCTAGAGTGTTCTCTGCCCAGTGTGTTGTATGCCAAGTGTGTTGTCTGCCCAGTGTGTTGTCTGCCCAGAGTGTTGTCTGCCCAGAGTGTTGTCTGCCAAGTGTGTTGTCTGCCAAGTGTGTTGTCTGCCTATAGTGGTGTCTGCCTAGAGTATTGTCTGCCTAGTGTGTTGTCTGCCCAGAATGTTGTCTGCCAAGTGTGTTGTCTGCCCAGAGTGTTGCCTGCGGAGTGTGTTTTCTGCCAAGTGTGTTGTCTGCCCAGAGTGTTTTCTGCCCAGAGTGGTGTCTGCCCAGAGTGTTGTCTGTCTAGAGCGTTGTCTGTCTAGAGTGTTGTCTGCCTAGTGTGTTGTCTGTCCAGAGTGTTGTCTGCCTAGAGTGTTGTCTGCCCAGTGTGTTGTCTGCCCAGAGTGTTGTCTGCCAAGTGTGTTGTCTGCCCAGTGTGTTGTCTGACCAGAGTGTTGTCTACCCAGTGTGTTGTCTGCCAAGTGTGTTGCCTGCCTAGTGTGCTGTCTACCTAGGATTCTACAACAGTCTGGAATAGAAAGAGTTGACACCGATGCTAAATATGTCGTTAACGTACGAGGGGAAGTCAATAAGTAAGACACAAATGCTGCAGAAAAATAACTAAATATGATAACAACTTGAAACCAGTATATTTTTATACGTACATTGTCCCTTTATTTCTCAACATAATTTCCGCCAACACTGATGCACTTATCACATCGTTTTATCAGTCCTCCCAAACCGGCTGCATAGAACTGCGTGCTCTGTTTTCTAAACCACGTTTTTACTTCACATTCAACTTCTGCGTCATTCGTATCCTTGAGAAAATTTTTCTACCAAGCTATTCACCGCTTTACGGCACAAACATTTGTCAGCATAAACAGGAAGCATTTCCTTATGAATGTCCTTTGCAGGCAGTCCTTTTGCCCACACAAAAAAAAAAAACGCACAACAGCACGTTGCTCTTTGGTTGTACACTCCGTAAATACAGTAGCTATTTTGTTATGTGCTGCGCATGCGCATGAGACACCTAGCGCCACCTGACGAACGGGAATATAAAGTTCGATGTTGCTGTCACCCAATGACACCTGTAGAAAACACCAACTAAATTTACCTGCCATCGCACAGAACTGTGTGACTTACTTATTGACTCGCCCTCGTACTTTACGTGGCATCTTATTCTAAAATACATTCCAAGATGGGTTTGAAATAACATCTATTGTTAAGTGTACAAAACTAGATTTCTTATGGTCCGGTGGTTAGTGCTTCTTCTTCTTCTTTGGTTCGCTTGAAAAATGTCTACAACTGCAATGTCGTCTCTTGTATGAATCTAACAGTCTTTTTTAGTTCATTCAGCGGTCCATAAAGTTTATCTTCCACTGTTGTCTCTCTAGGCCAGAAGGTTCGCCTGGATATGTTGTAGTTTGGGCAATCCTTGTGCATCTGTTTACTTGGTCACCCCTCCACATACGCGCGCGCGCGAACACACACGCACACAGACAGTGACACTCAGACACACACATACACTTATAGACACATACACACACACAAAGATACATACATACAATGACAGACACACACGCATACAGACACACTCAGACAGAGACAGACATATACATACAGCGACAGACACACACAGAGACGGACACACACACACACACACACACACACATAGAGACAGACACAGACCTAGACACACCCACGGAGACAGAGGCTGACACATACACACACATACACTTACAGAGACAGACACACACACCCACATACGCCGTCGGAGGGAGACAGTTACACAGAGAGACACAGACACACACACAGACACCCTCGGAGGCAGACAGACAGACATAGAGACAATGACAGAGACAAAAACACATACAGAGAGAGAGATAGAGAGAGAGAGAGAGAGAGAGAGAGAGAGAGAGAGAGAGAGAGAGAGAAACAGACAAGCACACAGACAGACAGACAGACACACACACACACATAGACACACACACAGACATACACAGATGTGCACATAGACACGCAGAGATAGAGTTAGATACCGACAGACATAGATACAGACACACCCACCACGCAGACAGGCGTAGATAAGACACACCCACCACGCAGACAGGCATAGATAAGACACACCCACCACGCAGACAGGCATAGATAAGACACACCCACCACGCAGACAGACATATATAAAGACCCACAGACATACACATACAGACAGACATAGACACACGCGCGCGCACACACACACATACACACGCAAGCGCGAGTGCGCACACACAAACATACCTCTGCCATTTGTGTGTGTGTTTCTTTTTTAAATTCTTTGCTCATATTGTGCTTAGAGAAGATTGTATGTACTGTGATATTTCTTTTTCAACCATTACTGTAATGTGATCATTATCATAACTTTAATTTGGATTTCTTGTCCTTGAATTGGGGCGTAAATAGCAAGTATCTCTGAAGTCAGAGTGGGTTCCCCTGATGGCGAGGGACACTGATATTGGGAGAACGGACCCTCACGTTAAATCAGCCCCGAGCACTCCTACAAGTAGCAAATGTGTAGACTACGCCTGAGTTCCAGGCGAGCGACCATAAAACTAATAAATATCTAACACCTAAAATTATATATATATATATATATATATATATATATATATATATCCACTCGTAACAATGGTAATATCAAAGAAAATGGTGACACCAAAATGTGACATAGAAATAGAAGGGAAAATCCTTAACCAAGTTGATAATTTTAGATACCTAGGGGCATTTATAACATCAGATGGAAGATGTACAACAGAGATTGGGAGCAGAATAGGGCAAGCAAAAGCCGCATTTCAGAAAATGAAGAGTATCTTATGCAATAAGTCACTATCAATGAATGTAAGAAAGAGAGTGCTGAAATGCTATGTAAAACCAGTTTTGCTGTATGGCAGTGAATCTTGGAATGTAAATGAACAAATTAAGAAGAAATTAGAAGCAACAGAGATGTGGTTCCTGAGACGAATGTTGCGAATTCCTTGGACTGCCAGAGTAACTAACGACGACTGCCTGAAACAGGCTAATGAAACTAGAACATTATATACAACAATAAGACAGAGACAAACAGCTTTCCTCGGTCATGTGATGAGAAGAGAGGCATTGGAGAACATCGTAACAACTGGAAAGATCGAGGGGAAGAGAGGCAGAGGTAGACCAAGAGAAGTGATGCTGGATGGATTGAGACGGTGGCATGGAGGAATATCAGCAGCAGAGTTGATACAGAAAACCAAAGACCGAGATCTATGGAGAGCCATGAACGCCTACGCCAGCCGGCACGGCACTTGATGATGATGATGATCCACTCGTGGCTGATCATGAGCACGTCCTGATCATTCCATTCGACAATTGTCCATATTGTGCCCTTCTGTGTAATTTTACCTGCTCTGTGGCGAAGGAATTAACGAATATATTTCGTATTCCCTCATATCGCGTTCGAAACATAGTTGCGGGCGATTTCGAAGCAGAACGCCTTGTGTTTGTTTCCATACAATGGCATGAGTGCCGGCCGTTCAGGAAGCAATGGCAAACTACTGTAAGTAAACTTGCCCAGGAATCACAAACAACCAAAAGTTGACTGCTACGTCCTGTAAAGGATATGCAACTAACTTACTTATTATTTAATTTCATATCCGAGTATGTCTGCATTGATTGATCTGTGCTTATTTTGTAAATATTGTCCTTGGTCTATCCTTTTCTTTTTTTTTCCCTCCAGTATTGTATTCTCCAGTGCTCTCTTTGATATTTCTTTATGTCGTAGGGTGTGGTCAGTCCATAATAGTCTTTGTATTGTATTAGCTTTAGCAATCTTCTTTGTACATTCTCTTGCAAAACGTGTAACTTTTCTCAGTTTTCAGTTCAGCTTTTTCTTATCATTTGTCAACAATCTGATTATAATATTTAGTTTCAGTAAAGCACCAATTACTCTTGTGCAGCTGTTCTGTACTTATTTATTATCTGTACTTATTATACATTTATTATATATTATTATACTTATTATACATATACTTATTCTGTACTTATCTATAACACTAATCTGTGTTTGCTATAACTGATTATGCATTTGTAGTTGTCAGTATTTGTATTTCTAGCAGTTGTATGTATGTATGCAGTAGCAGTATATTAGTCAGGCTTCAATTTGGAATAGTTTAATAAATGATGGCACATGTACATGAATTACAATAACATTACAGTACATGATCACATAGGTAAATAATGTTAGAATACATGATTGTATAGGTAAATAAAGTTAGAATACGTGATTGTATAGATAAATAATGTTAATGATTGCATAGGTAAATAATGTTAATGATTGTATAGGTAAATAAGGTTAATGATTGTATAGGTAAATAATGTTAGAATACATGATTGTATAGATAAATAATGTTAATGATTGTATAGATAAATAATGTTAATGATTGTATAGGTAAATAATGTTAATGATTGTATAGGTAAATAATGATAATTATTGTATAGGTAAATAATGCTAGAATACATGATTGTAGGGTAAATAATGTTAGAATACATGATTATATATGTAAATAATGATATAATACATGATTTTATACCTAAGTAATGTTAATGATTGTATAGGCAAATAATGTTAGAATACATGATTGTAGGGTAAATAAAGTTAGAATACATGATTGTATATGTAAATAATGATATAATACATGATTGTACGGGTAAATAATGTTAGAATACATGATTGTGTATGTAAATAATGTTAGAATACATGATTGTATAAGTAAATAATGTTAGAATACATGATTGTATAAGTAAATAATGTTAGAATACATGATTGTATAAGTAAATAATGTTAATAATTGTATAGGTAAATAATGTTAGAATACATGATCATAAATGTAAATAATGTTAGAATACATGATTGTACAGGTAAGTAATGTTAGAATACATGATTGTATAAGTAAATAATGTTAGAATACATGATTGTACAGGTAAATAATGTTAGAATACATGATTGTATAAGTAAATAATGTTAGAATACATGATTGTAGAGGTAAATAAAGTTAGAATACATGATTATATAGATAAATAATGTTAATGATTGTATAGGTAAATAATGTTAATGATTGTATAGGTAAATAATGTTAGAATACATGATTGTATAGATAAATAATGTTAATGATTGTATAGGTAAATAATGTTAATGATTGTATAGGTAAATAATGTTAATGATTGTATAGGTAAATAATGTTAATGATTGTATTGGTAAATAATGCTAGAATACATGATTGTAGGGTAAATAATGTTAGAATACATGATTGTATATGTAAATAATGATATAATACATGATTGTATACCTAAGTAATGTTAGAATACATGATTGTGTAAGTAAATAATGTTAGAATACATGATTGTATAAGTAAATAATGTTAGAATACATGATTGTATAGGTAAATAATGTTAGAATACATGATTGTATAAGTAAATAATGTTAGAATACATGATTGTACAGGTAAATAATGTTAGAATACATGATTGTATAAGTAAATAATGTTAGAATACATGATTGTATAAGTAAATAATGTTAGAATACATGATTGTATAGGTAAATAATATTAGAATACATGATTGCATAGGCAAATAACGTTAGAATACATGATTGTATAAGTAAATAATGTTAGAATACATGATTGTACAGGTAAATAATGTTAGAATACATGATTGTATAAGTAAATAATGTTAGAATACATGATTGTATAAGTAAATAATGTTAGAATACATGATTGTATAGGTAAATAATATTAGAATACATGATTGCATAGGCAAATAACGTTAGAATACATGATTGTATAAGTAAATAATGTTAGAATACATGATTGTACAGGTAAATAATGTTAGAATACATGATTGCATCGGTAAATAATGTTAGTAATTGTATAGATAAATAATGTTAGAATACATTATCATAAATGTAAATAATGTTAGAATACATGATTGTACAAGTAAATAATGTTAGTATACATGATTGTATAGGTATAACGATTTAGAAAAAAGAAGATCACATAGGTAAATAATGTTAATAATTGTATAGGTAAATAATGTTATAATACATGATCACAAAGGTAAATAATGTTAATAATTGTATAGGTAAATAATGTTATAATACATGATCACAAAAGTAAATAATGTTAGAATACATGACTGTACAGGTAAATAATGTTAGCTTACATGATTGTATAAGAAAATAATGTTAGAATATATGATTGTATAGGTATAAAGATGTAGAAAAAAGAAGAGCACAAATATGAATGATAACGTTCATATATAGACAACAAAAGCCCTGGCAGAAACTGACAAGGGACAGACATAGTTGGAAGCAAGCTGTACAGAGAGCAGCGAAAGGTGGTGCTATGTTGATCCCCTGGCTTATGAAAGACAATGTTTCCTCCAGTCTTAAACTCATTGGCACCGGAGCTACATGTGGCTTTAAACTCACCACGTTTTGCTTTGCTGTGCGCAAGCCAGTTTAGTTTGACATTTGTATTGACAAAAAGTGTAACACATTCCTGTCTGAATGTTTCAGAAGATGCCGGCTCATGACACTGGCTCTATGATCACTGAAAAGTTGAAAGAGAATGAAGCCAAGGTAAGGATGGCTTTCACTGTAACTGAATCTGTATCTTATTATGTTAACTGATTCTGTGATTCTGTAAATAAATCTGGGATTTTGTAGTTTATTATGTGATTCTGTAACTTATTCTGTGATACTGTAACTGAATCTGTGATTATTTAACTGATTCTTTATCTTATTCTGTAACTGATTCTCTGACAGAATATATGATTCTGTAACTTATTCTGTGATTATATCACTTGTTCTGTAACTGAATCTGCGATTCTATAACTTATTCTGTAACTTATTCTGTGATTATGTAACTTAATCAGTAACTTATTCTGTATTTATGTAACTTAGTCTGTAACTTATTCTGTGATTATGTAACTTATTCTCTGAATCTGTAACTGAATATGTGATTTTGTAACTTAATCTGTGATTCTGTAATATATTATGTGATTCTATAACTTATTCTGTGATTCTGTAACTGAATATGTGATTTTGTAACTAAATCTGTGATTCTGTAATATATTATGCTATTCTATAACTTATTCTGTTCTTCTTCTTTCGTTCGCTACTTATTCTGTGATTCTGTAACTGAATATGTGATTTTGTAACTTAATCTGTAATTCTGTAATATATTATGTGATTCTGTAACATATTCTGTGATTCTGTAACTTAAGCTGTTATTCTTAACTAAATTCTTTAATTATGTAACTAATTCTGTGATCTTGTAACTGATTCCACGATTCAGTCTGCCAAGATGAAATAGAACAAGCAAGACAGTTCCAAGGCTGTAAAAGATAAAGATATTCCGCCTTGGTGTGAAGTGCTAGTAATTAAGGAAATGCCCCCTTTTTCGCATCTGGCGGAGTATTTGGTACACGGTGCTAACACCATATTTTTACAGGTCAATCATAGCTCGCAAACTACTGAACGTAACCTTGCCAAGAAATCAACAATCAGCCGAAAGATGCTGATGTTGACAACTGTAACATGCCTGGGTTCATTAACGTTGGGCGAGATGGACCTAAGCAAAAGTGGTACTATATAAACAAGCTTACCGGCCCTGAGAAATAATAGACGGAGGTAAAATGAGGCTGGGTGGTAGGTCCCCAGAAAGGGCAAATAAGAAGACAGACGGGGGCGTTTGGAGGCAGTGAGTTTAAGGGGGGAGTCGAGGAGGCGTCAGCCCGCTAGTGTGGTTGTGAGGCAGACAGCTTGGGCTGGGGAGTAGTGTTGTGTGGAGTCAAGGGACTGGATAGTTAGTTGAGGCCTAGACCCAGAGTGGGTTGGATCGAGTGACTTCGGGCCGGGGAGAGTGGCTGGTTAACTGTCGTGGTGGATTATATTAAGAAGGCCTGGAGAAGGCAGTGTTATTTGAGTGTTAGGTTGTGATGAGGATATATTCTGGAATTACTGTTACTGGATTTATATATGTTGCCCGTTTCCGTGTTCATTCATCATTAAAGGGATATTCTGTGCGCAAACGCAATCTTGTTCAGTGATAATAGATGTATACTAAAGTAATGACTTGTGTTGTGGGACATGGGGCTAACCCTGCTTACACTCTGCAGTGATATAGAAGGAGCATCAGGATCTAGACAACGACCAATCTCATTCTGTTGCAAAAGAGATTGTGACAACAGCGATGTCCTGTAAAAGGATATGAGAAAAAAACAAAAACAATCATAGCTCAAGTCGAGATGTGGTCTTTATCCCTCATTTACTTTTCACATTTCCTGGTGCCTATTGTACACTGTGAGAGCCTGGAAGCCGATGTCAATGTTAAAGTCTGCTACGATGGGAGTTTGAGCCCATGAGCACCCGGCTGTTACTAGAGATTCTGTGAAGTTTTAGGCCTTCCACATATTCTAGGCTAAAGACAAGGACCTTGCCTTTGTCCCAAAGAGGCATTTTAAAGGCGAGAGGATTGACTTCATTGCGTTGGGTATTATCCCATATGTTTCGATCACTTTACGCAGGGTGTCCTGCTAAAAGCATCGCAGAAAGCACGACCTCCGTAGCTGCAGCGACGACCTCCGAGAAATTTCACTCATGAACCGAAACGTCGATAGCCATAATTGAACCCACAACCTGTGGTGTGCAAGACAGGCGACGTAACCAATTAGACTCCCTGTCCTAAAAACAATGCACTGTCAAGAGTTGCCTGCTCATTGTTAACTAGATGTTATCATCGTCATTATTATCATTCTCCATTACGCCCATCTTCATGAATATTTGTAATACGAGAGTATTCTGCTTACAGGCAAATCAGCTGACACAGACGTGGATAGAGAAGTGGTGTGAGAGCTTGGAGGTAAATTTATAACAGTTCCTTCATACCATCCATCCTACCATCCATCCATCCATCCATCCATCCATCCATCCATCCATCCATCCATCCATCCATCCATCCTTACTTCACCTTCTGTCTGTCTGTCTGTCTGTCTGTCTGTCTGTCTGTCTGTCTGGCTGGTTGGCTGGCTGGTTGTCTGTCTGTCTGTCTGTCTGTCTGTCTGTCTGTCTGTCTGTCTGTCTGTCTGTCTGGCTGGCTGTCTTTCTTTCTTTCTTTCTTTCTTTCTTTCTTTCTTTCTTTCTTTCTTTCTTTCTTTCTTTCTTATGTTTTCAGTTTTCAAAACTACAAACTTGTCTATATAAATAAACATTAGTCATACTTGTAAAGTGTTTAAATATAACACATCTTCCTAAAACTGCGCAATTTTCAAAAGCACTTTAATGAGAAAATACCATATGGAGGGAAATACATGTTCAGTTTAGTACTGTATTACTTCTTCTCAAAGTTCATACCGTGTGGTGTTGGTGACCATATCCGTGCCCAGCCTGCTGTCTCGTGTACTAACAATCATTTCTGATACCCACTTTCCTCCATGCCGGTCTCCCTGGTCTAGGCGTTACACGACTTTCTCCGTAATCCCGTATACTCTCGTGAGTAACGTGACGTTGCGCGAGAATTGGTAGCGGTTCTCTCCACGTCGGTAACTTACGAAGTATGTGAGCCGGTCGCTCAGAAAGCAATGGCAAACTACTGAGTGTAATCTTGCCAAGAAATCAACAATCAGCTGAAAGATGCTGATGTTGACAGCGATGTCCTGTAAAGGATATGCGAAAAAAAAATATTCATCAATGCCATGATGTCAAACTGTCCAACATCGTCTCTCTCTGTCTCCTCCTGCCTCTCCTCCTTTCACGCTGTCCCAAAGTCACGACATACTTCAGCATTCCCCTTCTCATGACATGCCCAAAGAATGTGGACTGTCTTCTTCTGATGAGAGTAACCAGTTTTCTTTGTGAGTTAACTCCTTTGAATATATCTTCATTGCTCTTTTTATCCATCCACTGTGTTTTCATAATTCTTCTGTATAAATCTCTGCAGTTTCCCAATAATTCTTCACTAGTCTGCTAATTGTTCATGATTCTCTCCCATACATCAGTTTTGGCTCGATGTAGCTTTTAAGAACTCCTTTTTTTTTCTCACTTGGATTGACTGTAATACTTGATTATTTGGTTGTTTCGGGATTTGAAATTTAAATATTGAGCACAACCCACTACTGGCAACGCTGATCGTATTCTGGTATGAACCTAAGGCCTATCCACGTCAATATGGAAGCTCTATACTCGAGTTTCGCTCTCGTTTGAGCTCGTCAGTAGTGCACATCCCTGACCGGATCCGGAAACACGCCCCGGATCACTGGCGTGTGAAGCGGGTGTGTAACCACGCGGCACACGCTGGACACGCCAAATTATCATAACAGAATATTACAACGTCACACATCGTAGGCTATGCTCAAGATTGCCCAATCGCCGCGACTGACGTCCGTCAATCGATGTGGACCTGAACGATCAGGACTTCTCACTGGCAAGGAACACCAGGCCTCCTAAAATCAAGTGAGCAATAATCAAATTGATTATTTGGTTGTTTCGGGATTTGAAATTTAAATATTGAGCACAACCCACTACTGGCAACACTGATCGTATTCTGGTATGAACCTAAGGCCTATCCACGTCAATATGGAAGCACTATACTCGAGTTTCGCTCTCGTTTGAGCTCGTCAGTAGTGCATATCCCTGACGGGATCCGGAAACAAGCCCCTGATCACTGGTGTGTGAAGCGGGTGTGTAACCACGCGGCACACGCTGGACATGCCAAATTATCATAACAGAATATTTGATTGTAACAGAATACTTGAGTTTACAAATATGCTTGGAAGATAATAATAAAGGCTGCAGCCAATATGGCATTAAGGCATCACTAACAACCATGATAAAAGTATTCCACACATTTATAATCTAAACTGCTGCTGCTATTGTTATTGCTGCTGTTGCTGCTACTACCTCTCCTCCTCCACTACCACATCATCATCCTCTTATCTTTTATCTACTTCTTCTCTTCTCTTCCGTCTCTTTCTTCTTCTTTTCCCTCTCTTCCTTGTCCGCTTTATGTTTCTCCTTCTTCTTTTCCTCTTCCTTTTCCTTCTGCTTCCACTTCCTCTTCATGCCTCCCCCCCCCCCCCCCCGCAATCCTTTCCGCTTCTTGTATTTCTCCTCGTTTCTTACCACTAACGCCATACACATTTAACATATTTAGAATAAAGGCCTCAGCCTGCAATCTCTAGGGCCCTACAGATCCAGCGCATACGGACTTATTATCAGACTGGAAGTTCCACACTTCGTTGGTATCGCTGTTGATGTCTTCACACCTGGAATTGTCCTTCACGAGCTGAGGGTAATGAGATATTTTCTACTTATGTTTTCAGTGGTTCATAGGTCTGATAAAAGTACAAAGTAAACCCATTAACACACCATTCAGCAGCAAATTGGGGATATGGTAATCATCATCATGATGTGCCCCGCCAAATAGTGTAGTCGTTTATGTATCTTCACAAACAGATTTCGGTCCTTGATAAATTCATTGATGACATTTTTCTATGCCATCATCTTAGAACATCCAGAACAATTTCTCTTGGTCTGCTTCTTCTCCATGATCATTCAGCCTTACGATGTTCTCCACTGCCCCTCTTCTCATTGTGTGATCAAAGAACACTGCTTGTGTCTTTCTTGTATGTAAAATATTCTACTTTCTTTATCTTCAAGACAAGTTAGTTTATTACTCTGGCTGTGAGGCATTCGTGACATTCATCTCAGAAACCATATCTCCATTGCCTTCAGGCTGTTCCTAATTTTTTTCCATTCACATTCCAAGATTGATTACCATACAGCAGAACAGGTTCTATGTAACATTTCAGTATTCTCTGTCTGACATTAATTGGGAGTGACTTAAAATAGTTTTGTAAAATATTGTAATAATTAATAACGGGCTTGATTTGAAGAGCATGCAGTAAAATATGCCAGGCAATAAATCGTGCAACATATCATTTGTGGGTTCTGTGTTTAAATCCACTAAGGGAATACATTCTTTTGAAACAGAAATACTACAAGTATGCAAATCCGCTTACAGAACAGAACAAATTGAGTGTGGCTTGTTCTTCTGCATAGATGCATAGATGCTAGACAATTAGTCATAAAACTGCAGGATGATGCTAGGCTATTCAGTGTCTTTTCATGATGTGGTGTTTCAGTGTCTTTCCATGATGTGGCGTTTCAGTATCTTTCCATGATGTTATATTTCAGTATCTTTCAATGATGTTATATCTTTAGCAAGATGAAAAACATTCTGACCAATAAAAAGATGTCAATTGAAACGAGAAAAAGAGTGTTGAGGGGATACATAGAGCCTGTTCTTTTGTATGGATGTGAAACTTGGACAATGACCAGTCAAGCTGAAAAGCATCTGATGGCTGCAGAAATGTGGTTTCTGAGGAAAATGCAAAGAATACCATGGACAGACAGAAAAACCAATGACCAAGTACTACAGGAGACAAATGAACATCGTAGACTGATTAGAGAAATTAGACGTAGACAGTCAAAGTTTTTTGGACATGTTATGAGAAGAAATGGGTTGGAGAACTTAGTGACAACTGGCAAGATCGAGGGGAACAGACCAAGAGGAAGACCGAGAGGAAAATACCTGGATGGCTTGGCCACATGGCATGGACGAAACAGGAACACTGAGCTGATCCACGACACTGGTGATCGAGTGAAATGGCGAGTCATGACCGCCCACGCTTTCCGGCATGGCACATGATTGATTGATTGATATTTCAGTATCTTTCCATGATGTCTGTGTTTCAGTATCCTTCCATGATGTTATGTTTCAGTATCTTTCCATGATGTTATATTTCAGTATCTTTCCGTGATGTAGTATTTCAGTATCTTTCCATGATGTCTGTGTTTCAGTATCTTTCCATGATGTTATGTTTCAGTATCTTTCCATGATGTCTGTGTTTCAGTATCTTTCCATGATGTTATGTTTCAGTATCTTTCCATGATGTTATATTTCAGTATCTTTCCATGATGTTATATTTCAGTATCTTTCCGTGATGTTATATTTCAGTATCTTTCCGTGATGTAGTATTTCAGTGTCTTTCCATGATGTTATATTTCAGTATCTTTCCATGATGTTATATTTCAGTATCTTTCCGTGATGTTATATTTCAGTATCTTTCCGTGATGTCTGTGTTTCAGTATCTTTCCATGATGTTATATTTCAGTATCTTTCCATGATGTCTGTGTTTCAGTATCTTTCCATGATGTTATATTTCAGTATCATTCCGTGATGTTATATTTCAGTATCTTTCCATGATGTCTGTGTTTCAGTGTCTTTCCATGATGTTATATTTCAGTATCTTTCCGTGATGTAGTATTTCAGTATCTTTCCATGATGTCTGTGTTTCAGTATCTTTCCATGATGTTATGTTTCAGTATCTTTCCATGATGTTATGTTTTAGTACCTTTCCGTGGTGTGGTATTTCAGTATCTTTCCACAGTATCTTTCCATGATGTTATGTTTCAGTACCTTTCCGTGGTGTGGTATTTCAGTATCTTTCCATGATGTTATGTTTCAGTATCTTTCCATGATGTTATGTTTCAGTACCTTTCCGTGGTGTGGTATTTCAGTATCTTTCCATGATGTCTGTGTTTCAGTATCTTTCCATGATGTTATGTTTCAGTATCTTTCCATGATGTCTGTGTTTCAGTATCTTTCCATGATGTTATGTTTCAGTATCTTTCCATTATGTTATGTTTCAGTATCTTTCCATGATGTTATGTTTCAGTATCTTTCCATGATGTCTGTGTTTTAGTATCTTTCCATGATGTTATATTTCAGTACCTTTCCGTGGTGTGGTATTTCAGTATCTTTCCATGATGTTATGTTTCAGTATCTTTCCATGATGTTATGTTTCAGTATCTTTCCATGATGTTATGTTTCAGTACCTTTCCGTGGTGTGGTATTTCAGTATCTTTCCATGATGTTATGTTTCAGTATCTTTCCATGATGTTATGTTTCAGAACCTTTCCGTGGTGTGGTATTTCAGTATCTTTCCATGATTTTATGTTTCAGTATCTTTCCATGATGTTATGTTTCAGTATATTTCCGTGATGTGGTATTTCAGTATTATTCCATGATGCCGGTGTTTCAGTATCTTTCCATGATGTTATGTTTCAGTATCTTTCCATAATGTTATGTTTCAGTATCTTTCCATGATGTTATGTTTTAGTATCTTTCTATGATGTGGTGTTTCAATAATTTCCATGATGTGATGCCAGACTATTCTGTATCTTTCTCCTTTCATGGCCTGTATCTCAGTTTCAGTTAATTATATGATTTGCCACAATTGTTGTCCAGTTTTTGTCTTCTTCTGTCATGACAAGTAAATTTAACATTTAAAAAAGTAAATTAACAGTAACGCCTTCATTATCTGAATGTTACAGGAGGGAAAAACCTATTTTGGTGTCGACGATATGCATGAAGATAATTACAAAGGTGAGTTTTGTCCGTACTTCATAATGTCAAGAAAACAATGCATATTAGGATGTAAGTTCTTATTTTGCTATCTTAACTCATTTTGTCCCAGTCAGTATCGCTATGTTATCACTTATAGTACACAAGTTGTTGTAGCTTCAAATTATTCAATATCTGAGGCTAATGAATCAAGGCCGTCTCCCTGGCCTAGGCGTAGCGACTTTCTCCGTAATCCCGTTTATCCACGTGAGCAAACGCAGCTGCGCGTGAATCGGTAACGGTTCTCGCCGCGCCCGTTACATATAGCATATGTGAGCCGGCCGCTCAGAAAGCAATGGCAAACTACTGAGGGTAATCTTGCCAAGAAATCAACAACAGCGGTAAAATGCTGGTGTTGACAGCAATGTCCTGTAATAGGATATGCGAACCCCCCCCCCCCCCCCCCCCCCCCCCCCAAAAAAAAATATGAAACAAGATGGCAACATCATGAGGCAACAGGAGTTAAAGTAATAATGCGGATTGAGTGAATGGGATATTAGGAATCATGGAACGCATATCATGCGATGCTAGATACATGACTTTGCATGGCGTTGCAATCAATCCCAGCATATTTTTTTTAGTCGTTTGTGATTTTCTAGGCAATTTTGTGTTCACTAGTTTGCCATTGCTTTATGAACGACCAAATCTCATATCATTGTTAAAAATCAACGCAAGGCGGTCTGCTTCCAAATGGCCTGTAGCTGATTTCAAAACAAGTATGTCGGAATGTGAAGACATCTGGTCACATCGCTGTCATCATGCAAGGACGTCACAAATAAATATATGACCAAATGTTTTATCATAATCAATCAAGCATCAATCAGGTGCCGTCTCCATAATGAAAGTTGGCTGCAATGGATCTCCAACACTGTCTGTCTCTCGCCTTGACTGTACATTCTGTCAGACTGTTGCTCGTCCATCTCTTGATATTATCTTCCCACTTGTATCATTGACTACCTCTTGCTCGCTTACCCTCAACCTTTCCCTCCAGTATGGTTTTTATAAGGGTGCTATGTTCTTTTAACGTGGCCGAAATATTTCACTTGCCTCTTTTTTATGTCTTTCATCAACTCTCTTTCCATTCCCAGTTTTTTCTAGAACCTCTGTATTTGATTATTTCTGTTTCCATGAAATACGACATATTCTTCTGTATATCAGCATCTCCAGGGCTTCTATTCGACTTTCTAGTTGTATCATATTAGCCACTAATAAACATGTGGTACAGATTGCATTGTCTGGTTAGTTGTTTGTGAATCTTCTTGAAGACTGAGTTTTAATTGTGAAGTCCCGGCATTAACACTCAGATCACTTGAACACAGTTCATAAGGATACATGGGAATTGTATTGCTGAGCTCTCCATCCCCTCTCCAAGTTCACAACTCTTCTCTGGTGTTGGAAATAAAACAAAAACCGTAACTGGCTCTGCTTTGGCAAAATTCCACATTGTGCTGCCGGTTCTTTGCAGAATGTCATTCTTATTACAGCCTGCCAGGCAGACTCTAGATCTCTCACAAGTTCTGCTGCCTCGTGCATTCTTATGCCCAGAATGTCCTGTGTTCACATTTGTGTTGGTTTTGTTGTGGTCAGCCCATGCCTCTTCTTTCAGAAACCAGACCCTCCCTGATTTTTATGTCTTTTTAACGTTTAACAGGCTAAAGAATTTCAATTTCCAATATATGATGATGTCTTGCCAGTTTTCTTTGATGTTAAGATCCTATAGAGAATTCCTGAAATTTTCTTCATCTTGATCTACTAAAGAATGTTTATATAATGCTGATGTTTTAAATGGACGTGGAAGTAAAGTGGAAACCATCACAATAATCCCAAGAATTAGTTTATAGAAAGTCACAAAACTTCATGCCAGCCTTTATACTGAATTATTTGACAGAACATGAGTTATTTGATCACCCTCAAGTTACCTTGAGTCTAAGGTTGCATTTGAGGCTATTCAAATCTGATATCATTGTCTGTAGTTCTGAGGGGACCAGAGTCTAATCGCTGTGTTATAGAGACCATTAATGGACATCAAATCTCTTGTTATAATTGTGTGTAGTTCTGAGGGGACCAGACAGCAATTCCAATAACTGTGTTATAGAGAACATTAATGGACTTAATCAAATTTCTGTTATCATTATGTGTAGTTCTGAGGGGACCAGACAGCAAGTCCGATCACTGTGTTATAGAGAACATTAATGGACTCAATCAATTCTCTGTTATCATTATGTGTAGTTCTGAGGGGACCAGAGTCTAATCGTTGTGTTATAGAGAACATTAATGGACACAATCAAATCTCTGTTATCATTGTTTGTAGTTCTGAGGGGACCAGACAGCAAGTCCAATCGCTGTGTTATAGAGACCATTAATTGACTCAATCAAATCATTGTCTGTAGTTTTGAAGGGACCAGACAGCAAGTCCAATCACTGTATTATAGAGAACATTACTGGACACAATCAAATCTCTGTTATAATTGTGTGTAGTTCTGAGGGGACCAGACAGCAAGTCCAATCACTGTGTCATTGAGAACATTAATGGGGATATCATCTTGTATCCCGAGCAAGGAGCGCTGTGTGCCATTAATGGAATAGATGCTACAGAACCAATACAGCTCAATCAAGGTAAGCATATTATGAGTACTTTCCGGTGGCTTCTTTATATATTTATGATAATATATGTGAAGACTTTCTCTTATTTTTCATCTTCGTGAACCATTATTAAAAGAAGGATGAGTGTCTGTTACTGAAAATACCTTAATGCAAATTGCCAGGACAAAAGTAAAGAATAGGATGAGTAAGAAACAAAAGCATAACACAGGCATGTACTTATATTAGGGTTCAACTTTTACAAAGCTAAATAGAATTGCTGAGAATAGGGAAATTAACAATAATAAACCAAACATAATGTCCACTGACAAAACTACATGTTAATTAAATCAATAATGACATTAGTGACAGTGCCACAAACCTTGATTATCTCTGCACCCTAATCAACAATGAAGAAATTGGCAATGTCAGAAACAGTGATTATCTCTACACCATAATCAACAATGATGGAAACTTCAACAGGTGTTAGGTATAGACTGGCCACGACAATGCAGTACTAAGAACCTACGGCACTCACTAGCAAACAAGCTGATGTGGTTTTCAAGAACATGCATCTTTCTGTGACAACATACGATTGTGAGACACGGATAATTTCCCAAACTGTGCCAACATACGATTGTGAGACACGGACAATTTCCCAAACTGTGCCAACATACGATTGTGAGACATGGACAATTTCCCAATCTGTGCCAACATACGATTGTGAGACACGGACAATTTCCCAATCTGTGCCAACATACGATTGTGAGACATGGACAATTTCCCAATCCGTGGCAACTTACGATTGTGAGACATGGACAATTTCCAAATCTGTGGGAATGTACAAATGTATTGTGAGACACGGACAATTTTACAATCTGTGGTAACATACGAATGTGAGACATGGACAATTTCCCAGTCTGTGGCAATATACGATTGTGAGACATGGACAATTTCCCAATTTGTGGCAATATATGATTGTGAGACATGGACAATTTCCCAATCTGTTGCAACATACGATTGTGAGATTCAGTGCAAAACAAAAAGTAAGTTTGGATCAAATAAAATTGGATGGCGGAAAATGGGAAGTAGGGTCGTCACAGTTATAACTTAAAAGTTATTAATATGGCAACAGACATGTTGTACTATATGTCAAATTAAGGGGGGTTGCTTAGAGAAAACTACTGTATATAAGACCATTGGCAGATATGTGAAGTCGCTTAAGACTATTAATCATCCAATGGCACTTTATCAATTAAATGTTACAGAAACATTCTTAGAATGTCATGGACCAAGAAGAAGACAAACACTGACACTTCAATACCTGAACATTGATGAAAACCGCCTCATAAAGAGCATGATGTCGAGGACACAAATACTTCAACCATATTCAATGTCCCAGTGACTTGGGAGACAAGGGATGGAAGGCATGGTTGCTGCTAGAAGAGGTCTAGGTCGAGCAGCATGAAGATGGACACCCGACATTGCAGACACCTCGAGCATGTCGGTGCGTGGGCAGGCGATCTAGAAGCCTTTCAGCTGTCCACGATGACTGCTATGTTCGACCAAGCCCCTGCTACATTATTCTGGAGCAAACAGTGGAGAGACAAGATCAGATGACCTTAACATCAGTCTTCGGATTGGTTACCGCGATGCAGTGGCATGCAAAGGGTGGTGCGGGGGTTGCGACGGCCCCGGGCATCCAGCCGTGAGGGGGGCATCCAAATAGGAAGAGGGGGCAGCACAGTGCAGTGGGAGGGGAGGAGGAATGAATTAGGGAAAGAACAATTTAGGGGCATCCAATCAGGGGGTTGGCCCCGGGCATCAAAGAACCTCTGCACGCCACTGCCGCGATGATGATAAGGACAGGGGATCAATCAATGATCATCAACTCTTTATAAGCCTGAAGGTGAAGAGTGCCCAAAAACTGGAGAAGGAATCTGATGAAAGCCATATGATCATACAAGTTGCCTTTGTTTGATGCATATATTTAGCCTATGAGTGGAGTGTAGTTGGTGACAATATTATTCATTCCTTTCAAAAACTTTTCCCCTACTTAATTAATTCTACATCACATATCACATGTTTTCATAATATTATTATGCCTTAATGGGAAAAGAGCAAGGGAAGGACAATGAGATAATTACCAGGATGGCTTGACCACACGGCATAATGAGGACAAGGATACAGACCTGATCCAAGACTCCGGTAAGCGTGTGAGATCAACTATACCTGCATGTGCCTATCGGTATTACACATGGGAGGAGACTGGACCACCTATGAAGACACCAATGCACATGAAAGTGATCTGTTATAGACCAACCCTTGAGATAGAATGTGATTATTATTGGCGGGATTGCATCCGACTCTTTTACAATGTAAAAAAATAAAAAAAAAAACACACACGAAAATAAAAAAGCTGTCACTACTGCCTATAGTACTTGCTGTGTAGGAAAAGAGAGTCTTGAGCCTACGGAATTAAGGCCACCTGGCTTGTGCATTCCCCACGGACTGTTTTTGCACCCAGCGCGGGTCCATTGAAAGGGAGCCTGGCATTGTATCCACTCGTCCAGACAATTTCTCTTCAAATGTAAAGTCAAAATAATTCTTTAAAAAAAATTTTCTCTGTCAGATGTTGTTGTTATTGTTGTTGTTATTTGTGACTCCTCAGACAGACAGTGGGTTTTATCACTGAAGTCCGATGCATTGACCTTGAGGACGTCCGAGTCCTGCAAAGGCCTTGATTCTGTCAGAATGAGGTCAGTGTGGAGGATTTCTTCCTGGCGTTACATCGAAGTACCATCTTCAAGGGGGCGGTCTTATAGAGATGTCCTTCCCCTCTTGAAGCTTAGAAGCCCGCGAGATGTGCAACTCTAGCCCTGGAGCATCTGCGGAGAGACACATTAGCATGTAACCAGGTCATGGTTCATCACATCACATACAGCCTGGCTGGAGTCAGGCCTGGAGTGGTCATGTGTCCTCCACAGGTTTCATGTAATCTATAATCAACAGACTCCCAAGGACAGTCTCTCGAATGTCATTTCAGTCAGTCTGAAGCTTGAACATTGTATAGTGACTGCCTGGGCAAGCAGCCTTGATTACCTCAGTTTTTAACGAAACATCCAAGTTCTTTTCTCTTTGAAATGACAAAACATGATTGTCCAGGTATCTGTAAAGAATGTTGTTTGCCATTGCTTCCCCTTATAGGAATGATCATACTAATCGATGACCATAGTCACTTACTCCAAAAACAGATCCTTTGCCTACCATCGTGAAGTTGGAGACCATAACCAACAACTATATGTTGGCTGCTCTGATCGGGTGGGGGGGGGGGGGCTAAAAGAGTATAGATACTCCACCTTGAGTGAGGGTGTCCCAGAGGATAGCAGAGTGAACGAGAGGAGACCGCATGGTATAATAGAGACAAAAACAGATCGGATCCATAACCTTGTCATAATTAGACACTCCCTTGTGTGCACACCACAAGGCAAACGAAATAGCGGGAGACCTAAAAACACACGGAGAAAAATAAAGACAGAGATGAATTTTGGAGAGGGCATGCATATGCTGTAGGAGATGGTCAAAGATAGGACAGTTCGGCCTGAGTTGGTTGAGGGTATATCTCCCCATGGGTATAAAGATGAGGAAACTTCCTATGGACAACAACCCCTTTGAAATTAATTTCTTAAATGTGCTTGATTTTGTCTCAGGATTATAAATCTGAGGCTGGGATGGGCCCACATTGCACCTTTGCTTATGAGGTTGGACAGGGTTGAGGTAATGGGAAAATGACCGACTGACCGAACACCGTGTCGCGTGTCTTCGTGGTGCACTCTTACAGGCTTCTTCTAGTCCATGTCTTGATGCTGCCCCACCACATGTAATGTTGTAGAGTAAACAAATCCCGTTTTCTAATAAACTGCATTACTGTTGTTACATGGTTATTTGTGCCTGTGTTTTGTTTGTGTGTGCTGCCAACAGTACTGACAGTAAAGTTGTACATGGACTGAAATCATCTTCTTGACAATTTTCCAGGGGACGTGGTTCTGCTGGGCAAAACCAACCTCTTTCAGTTCAACAACCCAGTGCAGGTTGCACGCATGAGGAGGGCGAGGCGCAGCAGTAGTTCATTTGCATTGGTGTGTATTTGTTTTGTAGACGTAGACGGAATTTTTGTGTGAGGAGAAATAAATGAGAAAACTTAGTTACTATTGGCAAAATTGATGGGAAAGGCAGAGCGATAAATATCTGAATGACTTGGTCATATTTCATAATCGGGATAAGAACACCGACCTTATGCAAGACTCTGGTGATCCTGTGAGATGGTGATTGTTAAATACAGGGTGTAATTTAATGACTGTGCAGTGGTTGAAAATATTGCCGGTCCAAGTTTTGTATGTTGCATGAACTTTACAGAGGGTGGATACAAAACTTGGACCGGCATTATTTTCAAGCACTGCACAGTCATTAAAAAGTACATCCTATAGTTGAAAGGCAGAGATAAATATATAGCAGATGACGCCATGGATGTATGATATATTAGGCATTTACACATACTAGTTCTTGACATGATGAGATGGTGTAACAGTTCCTTTCCTCGCCATCACTTCTCTCCAGATCTAGCACATTCACACAAATAGAAAACTACCCCTTTCCACGTCTTGGGGTACATGGTGCTAGCCCCATATTGTGTATAGACCAGTCAACTCTCTGTGGGTGACGTGGTCATTGTCATGCTGGCCAACTCTGCTTCCCAGAAAATTTATCGGTACCCGTTTACGTTTTGGTCGACCTTGTAGCCAAGGTCAACTATACATCTTGGGGATTCGAACCATGGCCAGCAGGCAAGTTTACTAGCCAGTGCAATACCACGGCTTCCTTCCATCCATCCCAGGTCATTACCCGAACATTACGAATGTAAGACGGGCCTGCGCGCCCAATTTGTGACCCTAATAAAGTTGATTTGATTTTATTTGATTTTATTCTGTATCTATGTATCAATGACGGAGCTTCAAATGGAAAGTGTGATAGAAATTACAATAACCATGGCATTGTCCTGTAACCTGTCAATATTGTTGTTATGGATGTCGGGAGCGTTAAACACATGACATCACGGTGTAGACGATCAGGGTGACGTCATAAGGACAGTTTAAAGATGACCGCCCCACTTTTGAGATGTACCAAAGAGGAGGAGCGTTCTGTCATCTGTTTTTGATCAGTGAAGGGGTGAAACATAGAAATTCATCGGCGAATGAAGGTCCAGTAGGTGATGTATGCCTGTCTGTCCAGCAAGTGTATGAGTGGAGTAGGAAGTTTCAAAATGGCGTGACTTCTGTGACAAACTATTCGCGACAGGATCAGGCACACCAAATAGTGACCACAGAGAAGTTTTTCTACAGGAATCCAAGCACTTTATCAACGCTGTAGGACTCGCATTGAATGTTGTGGTGACTACATTAAAAAAATAATTCTTCTTATTCTTCTGCGTTCATCCGGATTTTTTTTTCCGGATGTGACTGCGTTGTGCCTGTTTACAGCAGAGCTGCGTTCTTGCGCCGTCAGGCCGACACATCCGACTTCTGCGGAAAAAATAATTCATTTGTTCTTTACTTTGTTTTTCCAGAATATATTCACACACAAAAACAAACACTTAAGGTTTTCGTTTGAAGCTCCATCGAATAATGTTTCTTCACATATTAATGCAGACTGTATCACTAAATTAAGATGTTAAATCCGTAATGTGAGACTTGGATTTAACAGGCTACATGTGATTTTGGTATTATTACATAGACAGTTTCTTTACACTTTTCCGCAGACTGTTCCAACCAACTTTAGTGACGTGAGTGCTTCCAGTTCTATGAATGACATTTCATCTCCAGTGAACAAAGTTTCACCTGTTTTGATGTTTAACCCAAAGTAAGTGGAAGTTGTTCAGCTCCTTTGTATTTCTCCAAGAAAATCTGACACATTCATTGCATATTTGTTTAGTATACATGCATCCCCTGACTGCATTTTGATCATAATAAATGCATTTGTTGATTACTTTAAGCTGCATAAGTTCAGTATGTGATGATTGCTGACTAAATATATGGCAGTCATTCGTAACAACTATTTTTAGTTCCATGCTTCCTGTGACTTAGTGTATAGTTACAATGTGAATTAATCTTGACTACATTTCATAATATGTTACATCTACAAATCTTAAACAAAGAGAAATGTAAAATTCTTATAGCGAAGAGTCGAGAAAATAGTGATTAGATGAAAATATGGCAGCTTTGATTTTCAGTATTCAAATTTTTTTTCATTGTTAAAGATATAGTTAGTTCCGTAGCAGATACTATTGCTCGGCTGTAAAGTGTTAGGCCTTCACATATATTAGGTCATAACATCCCCTTACATGCCGACCTTTTTTCTCCAAACAAATCCTAGGAAATTCAGAAAAATATGTCTAGTACCCATCACAGTTAATGTCTCAGAGGATGGTTTCCTAAACAAAACACAAAATTTGACACTCGTACCTCAAAACTCGTTCATTCAAAGATATTTTCAGCTCTGGCGATGCTACTTGCACAACATACAAGCTTCCAACACTTCTGTTCGAGAGTAAATAAGAAAATTATATCAGTAATGTTGTTGTCAAGATCCTTTCCATCTTCTTAAAACTGTAATTTCCTGGATAGAATCAATTGCTGAAACGAGTCAAAGATTCCGTGAACTTTTTGAAACAACCTCCAACTTAACGTGAGTGACATTTGTAATAAAATACAAGCAAAGGCCACATTCAACTTAGCGTGAATGGCATATTTAACAACATACACGTAAAGGCCACTTTCATTTTAGTGTGAGTGACATTTGTAACAAAATACAAGTAAAGGCCACTTTCAACATAGCGTGAGTGGCATGTGTAACAACATACAAGTACAGGCAACTTTCACCTTAGTGTGAGTGGTATGTGTAACAACATGCAAGTACAGGCCACTTTCACCTTAGCGTGAGTGGCATGTGTAACAAAACACAAGTAAAGGCCACTTTCAACTTAGCGTGAGTAACATGTGTAACAAAACAAAAGTAAAAGCTACGCTCAACTTAGCGTGAGTGGCATATGTAACAAAACAAAAGTAAAGGCCACTTTCAACTTAGCATGAGTGACATATGTAACAAAACAAAAGTAAAGCCCACTTTCAACTTAGCGTGAGTAACATGTGTAACAAACCAAAAGTAAAGGCCACTTTCAACTTAGCATGACTGACATGTGTAACAAAACAAAAGTAAAAGCCACATTCAACTTAGCATGACTGACATGTGTAACAAAACAAAAGTAAAAGCCACATTCAACTTAGCGTGAGTGACATGTGTAACAAAATACAAGTAAAGGCCACTTTCCACCCCTAGAGGGATATGGTGCTATTTCATATTTTCGTAGACCAATCGGAACTTGATGGTGCTGTGGTCAAAATCATGCCAGCCGCTTTTACTTTCGAGAGAAATTTTCGGCACAACTTTTTGGTTGGGTCAACTCTGGAGCACAGTTAAATTTGTTTAGCATGCTGTGTATTTAGCTTACCTGTAAAAAAAAAACCATCAACGATCATAAGATTAAACAATTTACAGTCCAGAAAGACTAAAATACAGGACTGAAATACGCTCGTATGAGGATAATATGTGTTGAAACAGATAAGTGAGTCAGTGTTTATCCAAACTTCATTTCTCATGTTGAACCACATAAAGAATTTCAGATAAAAGCAAGATCCTTATCTGTTTTTGTTTCAATGCTTTCTGACACTAAGAGGATAACCCAGAAAGGTTGAACAGGATTTTATCTTATCTGTTTAAATGACCAGCATGCAAGCATGGATGTTTTTAAGTTTACATAAGGACTATTCCTTGTATTTTGTGTGTGTATGTGTTTAGTGCTTATCAAAGCATAATTAAAGAGCATCCTTCTACAGCATGTGGTTAATTTTGAATTGCATGACACAGATTTAACTGCTAGATTAGCAGTCAATTTTGAAAATCATTTTTGGTCATACACTTTTGCTGAAATATCTGTGAGTTCCGACTACAGACCCGGTGAATTCTTCCGAAACATGTTTAAAGCTTATCTATTTTTAAAGATCTGTTTTGCAACAGTATACTTTTCTTGGATTTATATTCTTTTGATAAACTTAGATTAGTGTCATGGTTTATTTGAAAGCCGCCGAAGATTACAATTGTTGGAACAGTATTTTATATTTTGAAAGGGGACTGTTGAAGAGCTCTCCTTCCCCCGTTATAGATCAGAAATATATGGTGTGTGTAGGATTGGTGCTGGAACTTCACATCGGTAGAGTGGTATGTCAGTTCTTAAAACCTAATGCAGACTGGAGAACCAGAGTGTGGACAGGCTCCACCACAAAAAGATGTCCTACGGTGCTGGCCAGTGTGAGACCTTATCATTCTCTAGTGACCTTAGTGGCTCTCAAGTGAATTAACATACTTCAGTAGACTGATCTTATCATCCCACATATATATAGAAATAGTCTCAATATGTTGAACTTAGCAGCCCACACGCATATATAAATAGCCTCAGAATACTGAACTTAGCATTTCCCAAATATATGTACATCGTCCCAGTATATCGAAATTAGCAGCCCACTAGTATATGTTAATGGCCACAGTATATTGAACTTAGCAGCCCACGAGTATATCTAAATGGCTGCAGTATATTTTAGCTCAGTGACTGACAAGTATGTGTAAACAGCCACAATATATTTTACCTCAGCGACCCACAAGTATGTGTAAATGGCCCCACTATATTCTACCTCAGCGGCCCACAAGTATGTGTAAATGGCTGCAGTATATTTTACCTCAGTGGCCCACATATATGTGTAAATGGCCACAGTATATTTTACCTCAGCGACCCACTAGTATGTGTAAATGGCTGCAGTATATTTTACCTCAGTGGCCCACAGGTATGTGTAAATGGCCACCGTATATTTCACCTCAGCGGCTCAAAAGTATGCGTAAATGGGCACAGTATATTTTACCTCAGCTGCCCACAAATATGTGTAAATGGTCACAGTATATTTTACCTCATTGGCCCACATATATGTGTAAATGGCCACAGTATATTTTACCTCAGCGACCCACTAGTATGTGTAAATGGCCACAGTATATTTTACCTCAGCGGCACACAAGTATGTGTAAGTGGGCACAGTATATTTTATCTCAGCCGCCCACAAATATGTGTAAATGGTCACAGTATATTTTACCTCATTGGCCCACACATATGTGTAAATGGCCACAGTATATTTTACCTCAGCGGCACACAAGTATGTGTAAATGGGCACAGTATATTTTACCTCAGCGACCCAATAGTATAGTAAATGGCCACAGTATATTTTACCTCAGCGGCCCACAAGTATGCGTAAATGGACACAGTATATTTTAACTCAGCGGCCCACAAGAATATGTAAATGGCAACAGTATATTTTACCTCAGCGGCCCACAAGTGTAAAGTAATACCTTAGACCCACAACGGGCAGTATCTAAAACTGGATTGCCTTAACTTCTTTATTTTGAGAGATGTACATTTGGACTAGCTGATTTACAGAGACGGAATATCTATTGTCTTTGTAGAACTGAAAACTTCTGTGACTTTTGTTATAACTCAGAGTAGTTTATGAGTGTTTTATTTTCCTGCAGTCACAATGCAGCAGGAATATGGTGAGTTCGAAGTTGTTCACAATTTTAATTATTATTTTTAGCGCTATTTTTTTCTTCCAAGAGAAATAACTCATCTATATTTTAGAGTTTCTCATTTATGTTCCATGCATTAAAAAAAAATTAGCAGACGTGTTACTAAATGACTTGAAAATACATCTTATCCCAGGTTGTTGAATCTGCTGTTTGACTCATTCTGTATCGAGAAACTCACTCATTGTTGAACTCCTTAACTTCCCTACAACACGTGGTATGAGGTTGGCCCTTACCTGCGAATCCCGGCTATCACATAATGTGTAGTCTCGAACTCCTCCCCCTGTGTGTTGGAGGAAATTAAAAATGTTCCCATGATCTGCCTTTAGCGTTGAAATCGCCACAGAAAATAAAATTTCTCTCGAGACCTAATATGTCACTTAAGCACTGCCACTTCTGGGAATCCACACTCGCGTTACGGGCATAAACATTAACCAACACGAATGTGTTCTCTGACTTATTACATTTGGTCAGACTACACTAGATAAATCTGACTTCTCCAGCATTTGATATCACTGTTTATTCAATCTTCTTGGAAGTCATGCTTTTGTAAAGTGTTTCTATTCGTTATTTGACATCTTAGGCGTTTGCTGTGAAAATTCAACGGATTTGGCAAGTTTAAGTGTGATTGTTATCTGAGTCTTTCAATGTTCTTGAGAGTTACTATAAGGAAAACACTATATCTTCAAGATTACTGCAAACATTACACACTTCTAAAAACACCAAATGTTCAAGGTTACTGCAAACATTACACATTAAAAAAAAACACTATATGTTCAGGTTACTGCAAACATTACACATTTCTAAAAACACAGTATGTTCATGGTTACTGCAAATATTACACACTTCTAAAAACAATATATGTTCATGGTTACTGCAAACATTACACACCTTTAAAAACACTATATGTTCAAGATTACTGCAAACATTACACACTTCTAAAAACACTATACGTTCATGGTTACTGCAAAAATTACACACTTCTTAAAACACAACATCTTCAAGATTACTGCAAACATTACACACTTCTGAAAAAAAACTATATGTTCACGATTCCTGCAAACATTACACACTTCCTTAAACACTATATGTTCAAGGTTACTGCAAAAATTACAAACTTCTAAAAACCCTAAATATTCAAGGTCACCGCAAACATTACACACTTCTAAAAACACTATATTTTCAAGGTTTCATTAAAAACACTATATGTTCAAGATTACTGCAAACATTACATACTTCTTAAAACTATACGTTCAAGGTTTCTGCAAACATTACACACTTCTGAAAAAATCTTCAAGGTTACTGCAGACATTCCACACTTCTAAAACCACTACGTGTTCATTGTTACTGCAAAAATTACACAGTTCTAAAAACACTAAATGTTCAAGGTCACTGCAAACATTACACACTTCTAAAAACACTATATTTTAAAGGTTTCAGAAAACATTATACACTCCTGAAAGCACTATATGTTCAAGGTTACTGCAAACATTACACACTTCTAAAAACACTATATCTTCAAGGTTACTGCAAACATTACACACTTCTGAAAAAATCATTATATGTTCACGGTTCCTGCAAACATTACACACTTCTAAAAACACTATGTTCAAGATAGCTCCACACATCACAAACGTGTAGAGAAAACAGTCTATAAACATAAAAAATGTATCTAAATAAAACACTATGTTCAATGCTACTCAACACATAACACACTTTTGTAAAGAAAACACTATATGCTCAAGGTTACTCCACACATCACACATTTCTCTAAAGGAAACATTGGTTCAAGGTTACTAAACACATCACACACTTCTGTAAATAAAACACTGTGTTCAGGATTACTCCACACATAATACACGTCTCCAAAAAAAAACACTGCGTTCAAAGTTACTCAAGGTAGTCTCATATGCCAGACTCTCCTTTTTCAAGACTTATCCATTAGCCTTTGCGATAAAACCCCAACCACTACGTCTGTTTCTCACCACTGACCCATCGTTGTAGGTGACTATGTCACCTTGATGTGTGCTGCTCTGGATTGGTTGTTGCACTTCAAACTCAGTGCGGCCCGCTGCCAATTCTCTGCACTCACGACCCAGTATTACTATTACATTGTGCCAGTCTGTCGTGTGTTTCGGAACTTCAACCCACTCTTTCTCACGATTGATGGTCTCCAGAACACACACCTGACGTATAGACATTTCTGCCTGTGCCATCCAGGACCTGCCTCGTCTTAGTCTATGACCATTGACCATATCCATTGCTGTGTGCAGCGGGTGATCCCTGTCTGAAGCAACTCTCAGATACCATTTGGCCTGAAGGATCCTATGCCTATCTGTTATTGTTGGTAGCGCCAGGATATGCCTCATACATATAATTGGTGTGTCCTTTGTGCACCCCAGGATTACCCAAATGGCCGCATGCTGTATGCGATCAACATTTCAAGCTGACTCTTTGATACTGTCAGCAGGCACAAACCATACTCAATGACAGAAATTATTAACTGCTGAAAGAGCCAACCTTTTCGGCAGGCGGGCCAAATTTCAGAAATAATATTTCCTGCCGGGCCACGCACCTAATTGTTTTTGTTAAATTAAAGTAAACAAGCAAGCGTGCTACAGCTTCGACCACATCGTCGTTTCCCACTCTGCGGGCAGCAACATGACTATCGGCGGGCCGCATGCGGCCCGCGGGCCTCATGTTGGCCACCCCTGCTGTAGAGCATTCTCTGATCTACTCCGGTTGCTGCCATCACCCGCAATGCATTAAGTCCCCTAGCAGCCTTCACCACCTAATCCTCCACATGATCCTTAAAAGACAAACACCTGTCAAAGGTGATACGCAAGTGCTTCAATATACTCTCTCTACTAAGAGGATATCTATTCAACATAATACCTGGGACGTCTGCCTTGACGACCCGGTTATCCAGGGAGAGTCACACAACCTATGCCTTGTCTGGGTTTATAACGGTCCCTGTGTCCCTGCACCACTCTGCCACCCTGTTTACCGCCACAAAAGCATCAATACTGCGGAAATACTGGCAATTCCAATACCCAACCCGTACATTTTTTAGCCCCAAACGCTCCGTTTTCCTCCTACCCCTTCTGGCTCCAGCCCTCTTCTTACTTTTCCGTCCCCCTTCTCCCATACCTCCTCCCCTCCGCTTCATTTTCTCCCCCTGGCTGTTGTCAAAGGTATCGAGTACAACGCACGCACTCCGTTGCTTCGGCGATAATTCTTTTTATTTTTAATAGTTGGGTTGATTGAAACGAGAAAAAGAGTGTTGAGGGGATACATAGAGCCTGTTCTTTTGTATGGATGTGAAACTTGGACAATGAGCAGTCAAGCTGAAAAACATCTGATGGCTGCAGAAATGTGGTTTCTGAGGAAAATGCAAAGAATACCATAGGCAGATAGAAAAACCAATGACCAAGTACTACAGGAGACAAATGAACATCGTAAACTGATTAGAGAAATTAGACGTAGACAGTCAACATTTTTTGGACATGTTATGAGAAGAAATGGATTGGAGAACTTAGTGACAACTGGCAAGATCGAAGGGAACAGACCAAGAGGAAGACCGAGAGGAAAATACCTGGATGGCTTGGCCACATGGCATGGACGAGACAGGAACACTGAGCTGATCCACGACACTGGTGATCGAGTGAAATGGCGAGTCATGACCGCCCACGCTTTCCGGCATGGCACATGATTGATTGATTGAGTTAGGTTGATTTAAAAGCAGGAAATAGCCGGTCACCCTAGTAGAGCCTGCCTGCTAGGGAAGGGGCAGGGGATGTCCCTCAGGAGTGTATATGCCTGGCGTCGCCCCACCTGCATACCAGACGTTTCGCGTTCACGACCAGCTCACCCGTGGCCATTCAGTCCTCGGCACGTCGGTCCACCTTACACTTGGGGGTTTATAATCAGAGTTTTTCCATCTCCTAGATTGGCCGCTGTAATAGCTAACAAGCCAGATCTACCCGGGGGCAAGAGGTTCTAGGGCCTCAGTTCTGGTGAACACATATGTTCAAAGTTACTCCACATATCGCATGTTTCTCTCAAGAAAACACATTATGCTCAAGGTTTTGTCACACATCACACGCATCTCTCTCTCTCTCTCTCTCTCTCTCTCTCTCTCTCTCTCTATATATATATATATATATATATATATATATATATATATATATATATATATATATATATATATATATATATATATATATATATGCTCAGTTACTCCACATATCACACTTCTCTAAAGAAAACACTGTGTTCAGGGTTACTCCACACATTACACACTTCTCTCAAGAAAATTGAAAGTCTTCTGATAGTGAAATATGTAAGAGAGAAAGGTGTATTCACTGACGTAGTATAGAATTAATTAAAACTTTTTTAGTTTTTAATCTAGAATTATGCCATAGCATCTTCAGTTGAGCTTCAGTTTTGTATTTCTTCATCATAGCACCCCAGTCTTTTAACTTTCAACAGTCACTTTTCAGCGACTTTTTTTAAGCACCCCAGTCAAACCTTAGAATGTTCCATCTCCCACAGCAACTATTTTAAGGTGTACATACAGTACATTCAAGTAACACAGCTTTGTCCCCTCATATTTTCCTCCTTGCTGGATCCACACTGAAATATTTACGTACCATCTATTTATGTAAAATTTGTTGGTGTCTTACAAAAGTAGTACATTTGCTTTTACATGGGCTTGGGAGCATGCTGCGTTTGGTTACTAGTGTAGATATTTTAGAAGTAAATATTAGATTTATAAAACATGCTTCACTAATGCTTGTCTCCTGGTTCTTTATTAATTTATTGTGTTAGCCTTAGCCGTTTTATACAATTTGCATATTATTACTCTTAATAAAAGCTTATGGTTGATGGGCTTCAGTTTGTCATTATCATTGTTTACAGTAGCTATTTTCACTGTATAAAATGCTTCTTGTGTGTTTGTGCTTATCATTCACGTTACGTGTATATTTTTTGCATATTTGACTTTGTTTATTTGTGATGGTTTGTGATGTTACACAGTTTATTATACAATACCTTTTTATTTATTTTATGAGCTTCAATAGTTCTTTGCTTATATTATAAACGATAATAATCATTATCAAAGCACTTCAAAACAATGTTTTCCCTTAGTTAATATAAACACAGAAGTCACAAGTAATATGTTGAACGATTTATTGCCTGGAATATTTAACTACAAATTGTCGGGTGCTCACTGTCGAGTTATATATCTTCACAATAAGGCAGTTCCAGCAAGTGTTTGTACAAACAGAAAGATTTCATTTTAAAATTGCGATTACTGTGGGGATTATTAATGCGCCCCAGTCGAACAATATCAGTGACAATGTGTTTTATGTATTTCAGTTAAAGTATAATTAATTTATTCACTTCATATGATATATAACTCTACAGTATGCACCTGACAAGATGAAATAAGTAATTTTATACCACATTTAGTAAAATCATCAAATAGATTTACAAACTGCATTTGCTGTTGACTTAAATTTCTTAATTATGTACAAAGATGACTTCTAAAAGTAATATAAAAGCACATCCTAAGATATGAGTAAATACTAAAGAGAGTATGAGAAGGTGTCAGAAGTCGGGGTGCCCCACCGGCTAGATGAATGTATTATTCACTGGCGAGCAACCCCAGATAGTCAGAAACTGACTAGGGACAAAATCTATATGGCTGAACTACAGATTAAGCCCTTGAATATCCAACGTACAGTTCCTAGTGGCTCGTTACAAAATTGAAATGAACTGTGCTGAATATTCGCCAAGGATGGGAAGGAGAAGGTTAGTTAGAATAGATTTTTACGTCTGAATTAAAGTGTAAAGACAACTATTCCAGTACAGGTTTTTCTCCCTGACTGCTCCCTTCCTTGGTGTGTAAGTGAACCCCCACCAATGTACACACACAACACGTATGCACAATTGGAATTAAAATATAACGACAGAACTATGAGTTACAATACTACAACATTTATTTGCTAATCATAACAATAGACATCGGATGATTGTCAATATGAGGATGATGAAATCATATACATATTGATATTGATGACAAATATTACGTAACTTTACTTGTTACTTCATCTATCTGGAACTGTGGTCCAGATCCCCACTCTCCAGTAGACTCAAAAAAGAAACAGCTTGCCGGTATTCTGAGGTCTGTCAGTCCTAGCACTACCTAATTAGTAGTCTCGAGTCTTGAGATCTGTAACATAGGTGCTCCTTGTGAGAGCTTGAAAGAAAGTCAAGAATGTGTTATATCAGTTCTACATCAGCGCAATCCTAATTAAAACATATCATAACACAAACATATACAATGACCAGTCTGGCCAAGTTTATCTTCCAGCTCTACTGTGTTCACCATCCTCCTTCTCCCTACTGTCTTTAGTCTGGGACGGGCTTTTCAATTGTCTCACACGCCTGTAATGATTACATTTCTGCCGCCCCATGTCCATGTCGCTAATACAGAAATTCGGTGTCGCACAGCCGCTCCGTCCAATGTTAGTTTAGCAGCTCACAGGGTCGGTAAGGGTATTATAATAATGCCTGATCATCCGGGCTTACAAGCCGTGACCAATAGCTGTGCCAGGTTTCCATGCATTACCGTGGACGCACGCCCACAATACACTGAGAAAGTTTAGCACCATATACCCCATAACACTTGTGGGTAATGTCTGTACCATTACACCTCTGCTACAAATGCAATCGATGGTTAGTGTGCCAATGCGCACACCATAATATAACACTTCATATTGGTAGGCTTGCATATGACAAATCAATATACCAAACATCCAATACACATAAACACATTGATTAAACTAGACATATGATACTTTAACATCATAGCATAATGCACTAGTTAGTTTATGAAATTACACATACATACATCCAACATATCCGTAAACATTATATTACTTCAAGATGGACATATAATGATACTCAATATAATAGCATCAGTCATTATTAATGAGTACTAATATTGTATAGCTACAAAATGAGATATCCAACAGGTCTAATTGAAGTTACCACACAGACCAGCTATATTTGCTGAGCTGCCCGGTTTAATCACCTGCTGTTGTAAGAATTAAATAAATAGTCAGTTGACTATATTCTGTAGAACAAATGCACACACCAAAAAGCAACTAGTCTAGTTTAGAAAGAGATGGCAAGCATCTGCTACGACACCTCAAGTATATCTAGACAAGACCTGCCTTCCAGAAGTTTCTACTTCTCAGAAGAGTAGCACTTACAGCACAATGATATTGGACACAGAACTCAGAAAGAACACTCAAGTAACCTATGACAATGATAGTTCTTGCAATAACCTAGATCAGATATAGACTGAAAATCACTATGTCTAAAAGACTGTTGCATAGTTACTAAGAAATCCTTCATAGACGCCAACATAAAAAACATGCATATGACTACAAACATTGAGCTGGCTGCCTACCTGTTCTGAAGTCAAACTTAATCTAACATAAAACAGGCTAGGGACCCTTATTTAAGCTGAGTCAAGCAGACAGTATTACCTCCTTGGCATTCCCGTCATAAATTCTTCTTATCTCCACCGGACGGTAATTGCACTTATCACTGCAATTGGCCATCACACCTGTGGGTCTGACAATTATTAGCCCACTAAGTCTTATCAGTGATTTCACACCTTGCGCCTCTAGTCTCTACCAGATGGGGTCATCCATCGCGGTTGGGCGATCTCCTAGCTATTCTTATCAGGTGTCATGCCTGGTCGGTTTTAATTACACAGTCCATGGCCCAGTTCATTGTTGATTCAGCATGTCTGGGTCAGCAGTTTCCCAAGGTGTATACTAATTATCTAGTTGCCATTTTACTTGCCATCTGCAAGCTTACGTCATGGCTGGTTGGTTTTAATTACTATTCCGTCCCCTGAGTCTGCCCTCCCGTCTGGCTGGATTGATAAGACTGTGCAACTGATCTGGGGGTGACTGGTACTGGTGTCAAATTAACTTCCCAAATAGAAAGCCATTCCTGGTGGTTGTTTACTTGCAGGTTTTGCAAGCTTACGTCAAGACAGTATAGCCTTGGATATAGAGAAAACAGTTTTGTTCGTCTGTTCATCCTCTACATGGCCCATCAAAAGTGAACCGAAAATTGTTCTGGGAAGTTAAGGCTGCCAATTCGTGACAGAAGGTCAAATATTGAATAACAGAAGAAGGGATAAACCAAGAAAAACATTATAAAACAGGCACTCACAGTTCTAAGAGTATTAATGCAAACATACGTTTACCATTACAGAGTGGAGTTAAGTTGATATGAGTCAAGAACCGATGTCACAGCATTCAGGACATTCCCATAGTGCTCCTTCCTCATCTTCATCAGCCAGTGAAGAGTCCCAAACTAATGATACCAATAGCATTCAGATTATGTGTCCGTCTGGCTTTTCCTCGAACTTCTGAGTGTCGTCCGGATCCTCTGGTTACTCCCTGCAGCACCATTCTCTCCAGACTATGATGATGTATCTGTTATTCCACACTATACACGTGATCCCAATGGGCCCAGACCACATCTGCCTTACCATGCACTAATATCCCACCCGACGATGCAGACCCAGTCAATCTGTCCGTCTGTTCGTCTCCCACCACACCAGCATGTCCCGGGGAAAATGGTCCAACAGCTCCTTACCTGTGATTTAATTAGAATGAAAGAAGCGCATCGCAAGAGAGACAGCTATGGTATGTCATGATCAGACAGCGTTATGACAAATCCAAGGCCTGAAATATTTGATAATTATAACGATGAATCAAGTGCACCAGTTTAAAAAAAAAAGAACATTTAACGGATTCAGTGTCAATCAGAAGCAGGTTTGGACCAAACATTGCACACAATCAAATGAACAAGTTTTATAATGTTAATTTCAGTTCACTGAGCATTGAAATTGCGGAAGATACCACGAAACAAAACAAATAAATAATGACACTAGTGTGGCGATATATCATCCTTAAGTCCAAATGGCAGGTCGCATTTGGCAATATACTATCCTTTGGCACTGAATCAGTTAAAATCAAGAAAAGGGAATGAAAGAGTTATATGACATTATTCAAATAAGGAGCGGTGACTATTGCAACTTTCAGTATAATAAATCAAATCAATACACGCATTTGAGTAATGTATAGTATTCCGTATTTTGTATATGCAATGACAAGAAGAAGCTGTTAATTTCCAATATTTTGTATAACGTCTTGCCCGCTTCTGGTGCTAAGGAAGTATTGCATGCATTAGTGACATACATTTTGGTAATTTTGCTTTCTTTCACCCCAAACAAAAGGGAATCCCAGGGTATGACGTCACATCCAGGGGTTTCCATGTGTTGCGCCGTAGCTCGGTGCGCAATTCTATGCGGCGGTGGTGCGCTATTCTTGCGGTGGCCAGAATCCAACAATGTCAGCAAGAATGGTGTTAAACACATCGAGACTAGCGCCATTTAGTCTGTCGGCGCCACATGAATTCGCACATGTATGACTCTAGTGCCTGCGTGTTCCATTCTGCCTCTTTTTTCTCTCCTTGGCCGTTCTCCACATGCGCTCGATACATTGAGTATGTGCACCGGTGGTAGGGTCCACAAAGTTGTGGTGGGAGTGGTTGACTGTGAGATGCGTCAATTCGGGAATACTTCCAATTCCGTCGTACGCACGCCAGAGGTCGGAGACTACAGTTGTGCCAGGCCGAATGTGTGTCCTGCTCAGCGGCAGGAGAAGCGTTGCTGCTGTTCTGTCTGGAACACAGAACATGAAGCAGTCGGCTGTTTCACGACAGATGCCACCAAATACCCACTGTTGTGGCAACACTCGTCCGACATGATGTTTGCGCCTTGTAAATAGGCTCTCATCTATCTCGGCAGTGGTATTTGGTCCTCCGATTACAGCCGGATTGACTAACAGTTTGTGGGCACAAACCTCTCGTAGGTAATTACTCCAGTCAACAGTTGCTCTCGGCGACATCCCCAACTGTAACTGGCAAAATGAAATGCTTGTCAACTCTTGAGACCAGCAGTATATGAAAAGAATGATATGTCCGTACGGGAGACACGAGCCTTGCACCCATGTGCCTTGTCTCAGCGGGATGTCCTGCCGACATGATGAATGTCGGCATCTCCATCTGTCCTGACGCTCAGTCAGCGATAGCAACATGACATGATTATGAGAACAGAGTCTTGCAGAATGTAAGATGCCACGATGCTGCAGAAAAGCCACGCTACTCTGCTTGTCGTGGACAGCTGCTGCCAGTTCCAGAAAACTCATGATGAGACAGACACTCACACAGAAACGGTTGCCACAGCCAAAGAAACAATGTGGTGTGGGGCAATTGAAACGCACTGACACGCACTCCAGCCGAACACAGAGGAGATCACCGTCGGCGCTAAATATAGCTGGTGACTCTAAATATAGCTCGCAAAGTTTGTTTGGGGTGAAAGAAAGCACAAGTACCTACATTTCTAATATTTCCACTACATCTTCTGAGGAAAGTCTGGATAATGTGTGACATTTTTAAAATGTTAATTGAATAGCTATAAAGAATTCTCATCTCATCTCATCATGTTCCTCTTTTACCTTGCCGTGTCGAGGTGAAGCATGAACAGTGGGAGAGTGCCCGCTTATGGGCTTCATGTATCGATATTCCCATGGACTCTGTTACTCCCTGCGTCCATTGTTTACGAGGTCGGCCTCTTCCTCTGCTTCCCTCTGGTCTGTACATCATTGCTTGTTGTGGTATACTGTTAGCTGGTAACCTACTTGCATGGCCAAACCATTTAACTTGTTGCCTTCTAATAAAATCTAGCGCAGCTATAACACCCACTTTAGTCCTGATTTCTTCATTTCTGATCATATCTCTTCTTGATACATTGAGTATTCTTCTCAGAATCTCATTTCTGTTGTTGTGACTTTTCTTTCTCTTTTTCTGTCATTGTCCAGGTTTGGCGTTGGTAGCATAGAGTTGGTAGGAAGATTGCGTTGTAAAGTGCTTTCTTAGTAGTTATTGATACTATAAAGAATTGTCTGTCACACAAATATGTATTGATATGTGACTTGCACGGCTTTTTGCAACAATGACCAGTTTTATTACTACTGTTTATCACTGTTGAAGATCACAAACAAAAAGATTTACTCCCGATGCCCAGTGTTTATATTTTAGCTTTTAATTTGGTAATTTGTACAGCACTGTGGTAAAGAAATATGCACAGTTCCAAATTAGATGTCTTCTGGTGTTTTGACCCGATGAAGCAGAGACCATCATGCCAGATGGTATCTTTCAGAACTGGAACACGGGTGTTGATCCACATGCGATCTTGATTTCAGTCACACTCACACCCAAACTCTGGCCCATATTCTTCATCTCAGTCGTCTCCATTATTATTCAAGTTGTACTTTGGCAGTCTTCAGGGCAGTGAACAGCTCCACAAACCAGCATACCGGGTTCGAGATCAGCCACAGACCGCCCTGCATTGTTTTTCACAATAGCATGAACGTTGGTCGTTCAGAAAGCAATAACAAACAATTGTACGTAAAATTGCCTAAAAGATCATTCATTCATTTATTCAGTAGCATGTCCTTTGCAGAACCTCGCTCCCATAACAACCTTCCGGAAAACTTCTCGATCACAAGCAAGATGTCCCGCGTCCGATACACCCATCTGGAGATCATCCGCCACATCCTGCACCCATCTTCTCTTTGACCTAGAAAATCATAAACAGCCAAAAATACTGGCGTTGATTGTGACATAATGTAAAGGAAATGCAACTAACTTTTTCACTTTGTCAATCTTGTTTTCATTTGTCTAAATGCTGTAAAACGTTTATGATGACGCTTCGTCTCTTATTGATTAAACGCTTAAAACCAAGAGGCCAGTATTTGGGGGTCATAATTCCCATTCATGGCGGGACTTTAGTATTTATCTTAGCAACTCAAAAGTTGTTAAAAAATATGGTAGCAGGTATTTTGTATTATATATCAGATAAAGGGGGTTGCATAAGGAAAACTACTGAATGTAAGCCATTAGCAGATATGGGAAGTTGCTAAAGACGATTAATTATCCCATGGCACTTAATCAGTTAAGAATCAAATGAAGAATATGCGTCATGTGTCTTTCTGCCTGCCTGCCTGCCTGCCTGCCTGACTGTCTGTCTTCCTGTCTGTCTCTGTCTCTCTGTCTCTCTGTCTCTCTGTCTCTCTCTCTCTCACTCACACACACACAAGCATGCATGCGCGTGCACATACACACACATATTTGCTTTATTGCACACTACTATTCACGAACCGTTCATTTATTATACGAATGTTGCATGTTATGTCACTTATTGTTTGTCTCACTGATATAGTCTGGAGCTGGATCAAAAGTTCAGGAATGAGGTGGAGAGAATAGACGCTGCCAGGTAAGTTTTGTGTTTCAAACATGACTGCAAATAACCAGCATGCAAATATACATAAGTCACCAGACAAAATGTTGACAGACGTCAAGATTATAAGAAACGTTTTTCATAAATAATAATATTCAAAATTTAAAGATAAGTTACGAAATTCTAAAATGTACTACAAGAAACTATGAGAAATTTTAATTTTGGTCTGAATCAGTATCATCACGCGCCACGCTGATTAGCGTGGGTGATTACAGTCAGTGTCTCACGCAATTAGCGAGGGTGATTACAGTCAGTGTCTCACGCAATTAGCGTGGGTGATTACAGTCAGTGTCTCACGCAATTAGCGAGGGTGATTACAGTCAGTGTCTCACGCAATTAGCGTGGGTGATTACAGTCAGTGTCTCACGCAATTAGCGAGGGTGATTACAGTCAGTGTCTCACGCAATTAGCGAGGGTGATTACAGTTAGTGTCTCACGCAATTAGCGAGGGTGATTACAGTCAGTGTCTCAAGCAATTAGTGTGGGTGATTACAGTCAGTGTCTCACGCAATTAGCGTGGGTGATTACAGTTAGTGTCTCACGCAATTAGCGAGGGTGATTACAGTCAGTGTCTCACGCAATTAGCGTGGGTGATTACAGCCAGTGTCTCACGCAATTAGCGAGGGTGATTACAGTTAGTGTCTCACGCAATTAGCGAGGGTGATTACAGTCAGTGTCTCACGCAATTAGCGTGGGTGATTACAGTCAGTGTCTCACGCAATTAGCGAGGGTGATTACAGTTAGTGTCTCACGCAATTAGCGAGGGTGATTACAGTCAGTGTCTCACGCAATTAGCGTGGGTAATTACAGTTAGTGTCTCACGCAATTAGCGAGGGTGATTACAGCCAGTGTCTCACGCAATTAGCGAGGGTGATTACAGTTAGTGTCTCACGCAATTAGCGAGGGTGATTACAGTCAGTGTCTCACGCAATTAGCGTGGGTGATTACAGTCAGTGTCTCACGCAATTAGCGAGGGTGATTACAGTTAGTGTCTCACGCAATTAGCGAGGGTGATTACAGTCAGTGTCTCACGCAATTAGCGTGGGTAATTACAGTTAGTGTCTCACGCAATTAGCGAGGGTGATTACAGTCAGTGTCTCACGCAATTAGCAGTCTCCAGTAACATCTGTCTTCTTGTCCTTGTTACTCTATTTGATCATCCCATCCAGATGTGGATCTCTTCGTCTGCCCTTTGCTTCTTCCCCTCATGTTTGCCAGTTATCACAAGGTTTTAAAATATATTTCTCATCATTACAAGCTTAAACATTTTGCCTTTGTCAAATTTCTCAAAACAGTTTATGACTTTCATGTTTTTCGAAGGAATACCTCATTCGTTTGCATGTCCAAAAGAGACCACACGTCCAGGATATTCTTTGAGTTTTTCTGAGTCCACATTTCAGCTGTCACTAGAAGTTTCTCAGTTTAGCTCAATGATCGGAAACTCTCAAATGCACAAATTCGTGGTAAACTGTGGGTAATGCTCAAGGGTGGCAAGTGCCCTTCAGGGGACATAGTATCCACCGGAATAAGTGGACAATACTATACTTGAGCAGAGCTGGGTACTCACTTGTCATGACAGCCAGTAATTTATGTCAAAGACAGAGGCCACAAACCAGCTATGTGGATGAGTTGAGGCAAGAAGCGGAGATCATAGCACTCAGAATATTCGCATACGTGCTCCATCCTCATCTTCAACAGCCAGCGAAAAGTCTCAATACTAATGGTACCAGCAGCGGTCTTAATATGTATCCGCTAACCTTTCCTCAGAGTCCTGAGTGTCAACCGGATCCTCTGGTCATTCCCTGCATCGCATTCTCTCCAGACTGTTGATATATCTGTTTTTCTGCACTATACACACGATTCCAAAAAGCACCGACCACGTCTGCCTTATCATGCATCAGCACCCCGCCAAAGTGTGTAGACCCAGCCAGTCTGTCCGCCTAATTGTTTCCCAACACACCAGCATGTCCTGGGGAAAAATGCAACAGATACTCTATTTTTGACTGTTCAATTGAAGCCTGCCACACTGCCCGAAGCATGCCTATCTTCACCTTTCTCATCATACTTTGTTAGTCCGTTACAATCACAACATGCATGTGTTGTTTGCCCTAAATCCAGCAGAACTAAAGTAGTATGACAGAAGCACCAGCTATGGGGATGTATAAAGCAAGCGACATCACCTTCTCAAGAATAACTCATTAACTGGAAGGCCAAATTTCATGCTCAGAGACTTCATAACAATCTGTCAACTGTATAATCTGACGTAACAAAGTTTATTTGAACGCAGACAGTCAACATTTTTTGGGCATGTTATGAGAAGAAATGAATTGGAGAACTTGGTGACAACTGGTAAGATCGAAGGGAATAGACCAAGAGGAAGACCTAGAAGCAAATACCTGGATGGCTTGGCCTCGTGGCATGGTCGAGACAGAGGCACAGAGCTGATCCACGACTCTGGTGATCGAGTGAGATGACAAAACATGATCGCCCACGCTTACCGGCATGGCACATGATGGATGGATGGAACAAAGTTTATAATAAATCATCGCTCATCCTCTTATTGCTCATGTCATGTAGCGTTTGTTATTATGTCTGTCCATATCCTTCTGTTTTTTTTTTCTGTACTGGCAACATTTCTGATACTGATGCTCTCCCCTGTCATGATGGTAAAATGCCTAGAATCTTATCTCTTGCTTCCCCTGCCTCTCTTCCTCTCCAACTTTCTCTTTGTCATGATATACTGCAGCTTATCCCTACTCGTGATGTGTCCAAAGAATGTAGACCAGTGTTTCCCAACCTTTTTTGTACCGTGCCCCACTTAAGCCTTTTCTAAAATTCATATTGCCCCCCTCCCCCGCCCCATGCCCCCCCCCCCCCCCCCCTCAACATATACATTATTTTTAATATTCAAAAATTGAAATGATCACTAAAGAAACTTGAATGATAGGTTTTAGGAAGAAATCACTAGGTAATTATTGAGCAAACACAGTAAGTAAATTTTCAAAACATATAATGGAGAACTGAAATTCAAGTACAAAATAATTTTAATGAAAGATTTTTCTATATTATTTTAATTATTAGTAATTATTTATTATTTAAATTTAGTGAGATCCTTGCGCTTGATGCTTGCTGCAAAGAGATCTTATGTCAGGTTCCAATTTAGTTAACTTCAGTCTCAAGTCTCCCTGTTTTGTTATATTCAGCCGATTTCTTCCATTTTCGAATTGCCCCCCTTAACAGTCAAATTGGCCCCCCTGTGGGGCGTGGGCCCCAGTTGGGAAACACTGATGTAGAGTGTCTTATTCTGATATAAGTAACACGTTCTCTTTGTGAGTTAGCTTCTTTCAAGAAATATTCTTTCAAAATATCTTCATTACACTAGGTATCTGTCCCTGATGCTTTCATCATTGTTCTATAAAACCACATCTCTGCCAGATTCCACACAATTCCCTATTAGGCTGCTAATTGTCCGCGATTCACTTACATGCATCAGGATTGACGCACTATAACTCGCAAGAGCTCTTTTTCTCACCCTGATTGAGAAAGTTGGCGTAGAATATTCTTCATTGTGTGAAATGCAACTTTTGCTTGGAATGCACCTTTAGTTTTATGAAATGATAAACATGACTATCCTACTGTTGTGAAGTGCTTATTGGTTGAGTAGGCCTACATTTAAAATGATGATCTGGTGCAGGTTATAAAGCCATAGTTTAAAGGTCTCTGATCTAGATGAAGATTGAACCTAACATAGTATGATGATCCCTGGACTAGGTTATGTAGACTGAACCTTACATAGTTTGAGGATCCCTAGACTTGGTTATGTAAACTGAACCTTACATAGTTTGAGGATCCCTGGTCTAGGTTAGGGAGACTTAACCTCACATAACATAGTTTGGGGAACACTGACCTAGGTTATGGAGATCGAACCTTACATAGTTTGAGGACCCCTGTTTAGGTTATGGAGATTCAACCTTACACAGTTTGACAATCCCTGGTCTAGGTTATGGAGACATAACCTTACATAATGCTCTAAGGATTCAGGTATTTAGCAAGGATCAGTTACTGTAATCGATCAGTTGTTATCACCGAGAATATCATATGAGTTGTTAATGTAACCAAAACACTGTACATACCGACGTAATGTGCAACACATAGATACATCTAATGTACAAGTGTCATTTGTGTTGCTTGCTTGCGTTCGCTGGCTGTGAACTCCAGCATGAAGTCCTGTATGTTGGATGAAGACATCCTGTTGTCCAACATCAGTGTGATGTCACAACGGACTGAGGTTTGCGTGAGTATCCATTGTCCCATGCCTGGCTTTTTGGTGTGCAGACTGGTGGTTCCTATCCGTGCAGGCAGATACTCTCCGACTTTGGAAGAATCAGCGATCCTACTACGTTAGCCAGGACCGCGAGGAAGCAGACCACATTGCGTTGGTTTCCGTACATCGGTATGAGTGCCGGCCGTTCAGAAAGCAATGGCAATTTACTGAACGTAACTTGCCCATAAGCCACAACCAGCCAAAAAAAAAAATGCTGGAGTTGGCTGCTACGTCCTGTAAAGGCACACACACACACACATTTGGAACGTCACCAGCATTGATCTGTTTGAGAGCTCACTTGTTGTGACGTTTGTGCACTGTTTTAACTTTCTCCTTGTGTGATATATGGAAGGGTGCTGAGGCTTTTATGAAGTTATCCAAGTGTGTATTGAACACGATCAACAAAGCAAATTCGGCCAATTTTGTGCAGCAGTTAATGGAGGTTAAACCCACTCCCCCCAGAATTCACTGACATATTGATGGTCATTTCTTTGTCTTGCTAGGAAGGAGCTGCAGAGATTAAGGGAAGAGGCTGACAAGAAGGAGGAAGAGAGGCAGGAGCTGGAGGAGAAGATGTATGCAGAGCATGAACGACACCTTGAGGAGCTACAGGCAGAAAGGATAAGACTTGCCAGGATGGCTGAAGCTGCAGGATCAGACAGAGAAGAGTTCCTACAAGATGTGGAACTCAAAAAGTTGGAATTAATGAAGGGTGGAGAAAAATGTAAGTTAACAATGTATTTAAGAAGATTATTTGTATATATTTCAATCAGAATTAATGCTGTCATTAGGTATGCTTAACTGTCACTTATGGTGTATACTACAGAGTTTTGGTTTGATCCTCACAAAAAAGTGCTATGACAATTTCTTTTCTTTTTCGAGACAAATTATACAAAAATGCTGTGGAATATAATTTATTATCTTATAATCAATATATATATTATGTTTAGTTTTAAGATAATGTACTAAGTGTATCTATAGCAGTCATTTATATCTAGGGCATCCTTGTGGAAGATTGAATAATGACAAGAGACAGACACACAGTGCATCAGATCATACAGGCAGTGGCGGACTGGCCAGGGTGTCAGGTTGCCAAATGGCAAGTGAATCCTGTGTGCCCGTGATGAAATGGGCCCCCTTGAACATTAGACAATATATGAAAATGTTAATGTCTTTTTAGTAGATTTTCCTCCTGGCAATCAATAATTTTAGATCAAGTCCGCCACTGCGACCAGGGTTTAGCAGGGGTCGGTACTATAGGCAGTAGATGACAGTTTTTTTGACTGTGCTCTTTAAGACAATGAGAGAAAGTATGACAAGACAAGGGCCCAAAGCAGTCTGGTGCCGGTAATGATCACAATAACTGATTAAATTATTCAGTAATTCTTTTCTTAATTCAATGGCTAGTTTTAAGTTGATTCAAAATCTTGTCTTTTCAGTTCAGAAAATAATTCAAGTTGAGATCCAGAAACTAAAAGGAATGCCCACAGACTCCACTGTTCAAACAGATGCCATCCCTCTGCCATCAAGTCTGCTGGATGGTGATAGTGGTGACCATGATTCAGCGCAACTAATTCTAGAAGGAGAAGAAACAGTTCTACTTTCTGGAGAAGATGGACAAGAAATACAGAATAAAAAGTCCTCTGTTCAGGGCAAAATGAAAGGTATTGCTCATATTAGATTAGCTTTGGGAGTTCATAACCTCATATGGTTATGTGTAATTGAATATAGGGAACAGACAGATTGATGGACGGGCAGATAGACAGACGGATGAACGGAAGGCAGACAGAAGGATATGCTAAAGAAACTTGCAACTGGCAGTTTCAGCTTTAAATTGATAGAGAGCTTCACTTCACATCATTCACTCAGACACACCCGGACATGTAGTGAAATGTATTGTGTGAGCAGACCAGCAGCAAAATAATACACTAATACAAACGGAAGAAGCATGGACAGGGCTGATATAGTCAATGCAGTAAAGACTTGGCTGTTTGTTGTCTTTCCTCTGGAGTAAACTAGGCAGGCTGAGAGGGCGATCATGCTGTATGAGCAACACATGGTCTCTACAGTTCAGCCTAGGCTTTGTGCTATGAAGAGGTTATTATGCCTTTATTGAAGCACAATGTAATAAACTATTGTCTGTCAAGACGGTGAGTAGTTCAAGAAAATGACTAATTTTTCTTTGGTTTTGAGTTTTCCTTCTGCTTTGTTTTTTCCCCCCACTCAGAACTGAAAGTTAATGCCTCTAATAAAAGTAGTAGATAATTCCAGATTCTTGACACTCTCAAAACAATTGCTTATTCCATACATCACATACATGTCTTAAGACAGTTGATACTGAGTTTATGCAAGGTGATGTACTGCTGAAGCAATATATAGTTTGTATAGTTTTGTTATGTGATTCATGACATTACTGAGATGTTGTGCCTTATAAACATCATCATTATCATCACCCTGATAAATGTGCGCGGTCAAGGTTTGTCATCTCACACAATCACCAGACTCACAAGAGTCAGGTCTGTGGTTTTGTCCTGGTCATGCCATGTGGCCAGGCAAGCCATGTGTTTATCTCGTTGCCTTCCTGCTGCTATATTTGATCAGATTTGCTATACATCAATAATTAGCCAGTTTGGACATTCACAAACAAAATGACATAAATTAACGACTATTGATTGCTTGGATGTCAACCATTTAAATGCAATTACGAGGGCAAGTCAATAAGTAAGTCACATAGTTCTGTGGGATGGTTTTCTACATGTGTCGTTAGGTGACAGAAACATCAAACTTTATATTCCCGTTCATCAGGTGGCACTAGGTGTCTCATGTGCATGCACAGCGCATAAACAAAATGGCGACTGTACTTACAGAGTGTACAACCAAAACGCAACGTGCTGTTGTGCATTTTTTGTGGGCAAAAGGACTGCCTGCAAACTACACTCATAAGGAAATGCTTCCTGTTTATGCTGACAAATGTTTGTTTCGTAAAGCGGTGCATAGCTGCGTAGAAAAATTTTCTCAAAAACGCGAATGACATGAATGTGAAGTGAAAACGGGGTTTAGAAAACAGAGCACGCCGTTCTATGCAGCCGGTTTGAGGACTGATAAATCGATGGGATAAGTACATCAATGGAAATTATGTTGAGAAATAAAGGGACAATATATGTATAAAAATAAACTGGTTTAAAGTTGTTATCATATTTAGTTATTTTTCTACACCCATTTGTGACTTACTTATTGACATCCCCTCGAATAAATTTGTTTTACGTGACTAAATGTACGAGTCTTGTAGCTTACCATTGTATTCTTATTAGGTCTCGCTCAGAAGGAGTTCATTTATGCTCTCAACTTCCGGGACACTGTGAGGACACTGAATGCAGAAGAAGAAAATGCTACTGAGGAATATGAGCACAGACTGGATGAGATAGAGCAACGCAGGGTTATGATCCACGAGAAGGAAGTGTCGCTGCGGTCTCAGAGTGCCACCATGTTAGAAGAGATTAATAAAGAGGTAATTAGTTACTTAGGAAAGAGTCAGGTCTTAGTCAAATATGGCTGAGCTCCTGTATAACAATAGACAGTTCTACCTGCTTTCAATTAGCTCCAAATGTTGGAAGGAGCTTACCAAACTTGACTCCTCACATTGTGCCAATGGTTTCGGGTAGAGGAGTGCAATTTAAAGGATACAAGCCTCATCCTGGTGCTTGAAAATGTAACCTAAAGACTAAATGTCATGGCAGGGCAGACCAGACCCTAAGCCTTGGTCAACAACTGGTCTAAGATCGAAGCTCCTACAGATGGAAAGTTTGAGCATTGCTTTGCTGATCCAGCAGCTTGTAATTTTCCAGATTTATTGGTGTCAACTTTCCTCTGGAGTAAACTAAGCAGATCGAGAGAGGGATCATGCTGCAATGGTAACACATAGTCTCTACTATTCACCCCAGGCTTTGTGCTATGGAGAAGTAAAACTCCATCACAAACTATCCTATGCCAGTTCAGGTTACTTAGGAAAGTTTGTTCATCAGTTGTTATTTTATGTTCTGTAGTGACTTCGGTCTCAGGCATAAAGGAAAACTAAAGCCATTGTGAGGTTTTTAGAGGGATGCCCCTGTATCACACCACGGGCACTAATGGGATGTTTGTTAATTGTACAGAACCCCCATTCAAGACTCCTGTTCTCGTTATATACCACGGATACACACACTGGTCATATGGTAGCTACCTACCTACTTACCTACCTACCTACCTACTTACCTACCTACCTACCTACATACCTACCTACCTACCTACATACCTACCTAACAAACTAACCTACCTACTAATTAACTTACCTACTAATTAACCTACCTACTAACTTACTAACTGACTGCCTGTATGACTGCCTACCTACCTAAACGTACTTACTTATCAATCATTTTCATCTAACTTTAACTCCAGATCAGATCTTGTTCAATGCTTTGTTTTCAGAGCAGAGACCTGGAAATGCTGTCTGAACAAGCCCAGCAGCTAGAGCTGTACCTGCAAGAGAAGCAAGACCTCATCAAAGTTGGCTTGGATACTCCACACCCAATGAGGAATGCTTGTAGTGAAACAGTTCTTAACTATGATGAAACGCAGGAGGCTGGTGACAAGTACCCTTTAAAAACTGCCAGTTTGCTTTTTGTAGACCAACTCAGAAAAACAATTGAAGATCGTTTTACATCAACTCCATCTGGTGGGAGTTATTACACTTCATCTGATGATGATAATGATGATGAGGAGGAATTTGATGATTTAATGACTGGACAGACTCCTAGTAATAGATCTATGGATTTTGATGACAAGGATGACAATTACATCGACCAAGATGCTGACAGAGAAGATGTGAGAAAAGCTGGCAACTTGAAAGATAATTATTCACATTCAGAAAGCAAGAAAAAGCGTGGTGGTGATGTTAATAGTGATGTTGTCTACCACAAAGCAGACAACAATAAAACATGTGATGAAAATTTAGATGAACTAGGTGAGAAAAATCTGCATTTGGAATCAGACATGTCTACAAAAAGAAATTCATCGAATCGGCCATCAAGAGGCCGAACACGGACAATGAAAATAAGAGCATCAGTACCTAAACCAAAGTCTCCTACACCAGAGAAAAAACTCACAGGAGCAGCAGCTGCTGTAACAAGTCGATTATATAAGTCACCAGAACCAAGACCAGACCTTCAGGGTAAATATTTAAGAGGCAGTAAAGAACTGATAAGTGATGCTTCCACCCATCCAGTGATAGTGAATGTGAAAGAATCTTCCTTCAGACAGTCCTCAAGCCCTGACTTACCAAAGCATCATTTTCTCAAAAAAGGAAGCAAAAGAGAGAAGACGGATGTGGTATATTTGCCAGTGGAATTAACTGGGCGCAGATTTTCAGATCCTGAAAATTCTGAAGGAGGTTTTGATTTTCTCACGAAAGGCAGTAGGCAGGAGTATATAGCAGAAGTAGACAAGGACTCTCTGCTTATGGAGAATCCAGAGATAACAGTGCATGATTATCTTAGAAGAGGTACCAGACAAGACACAGATTTGAATCCTAGGGAGTCACAGGTTTTGGCAGGAAATGAACCACCAAAACATACTTCTTTGAGAAAACAACAGAAAGAAATCCCCGGGATACCTAAGGAAAAGCTGTCAAAGGAAAGCGTTGTTGACAAATATGACTATTTGAGAAGACAAGGTAAAGAATATTTAGGGGATCCTCATGGAAAATCTGCAAGAGATCTTGATTTTCAATCCCATGGTACTTCAGGAAAGTCACAGAGGAAAACACATTCACAAGATAGGTCATCAAGTAGCAAAAACATTCCTTCTCACAGCCTGGAAAGAAAAGGAGTTACAGGAAGAGTTACTTTGAATGAATCAAACACTTCAACTGACCAGAAATCCACAAGTGTTTATAATGACAAGTCATCAGGAGATTCTAGTATTTCAGACAAATTAAAGAGAGTTCACCCAAAATCCGCATCACATGAAGTTTCCTCAAGTTCTGAGGATGTGCCAAAGCATAAATATATAAAGAAAGATGCAGGGAAACAAATTTTACCACTAGTTGTTCCCAAAACATTAAAACCTTCAGACATTCCAAAAGAAACAAGTGAATCTATTGTAAAGTCAACAGAAACATCAGGGGACAGCACTCCAACCACAAGAAGTCAGAGTTATCCCGGCATAGATCAAGACCTTACCCAGCCAAAAGTTCCACCAAAAATACTGCAGCACAGAAATTCAGAAGGTTCTATTGTAGGATTTGATGGCAAACAGATTATCCACAACATCAGTCCTGCACGCAGTAGATCACGATTACGATTAGTTTCAAGCACAACTTCCCTGGCTAGTGTTCCAGAATTAGCAGCAGAAGATGAAACCAATGATTCTACAGCATTCATCGCAGTTAACCAATCACAAACCATGCCGTCTGAATCTGAAGGTGTGAAGAGAAGAATCAGACCTGACAATGCTATTCGGAAAGATGATATTCGAAGGCATTCAGAACCTGAAGGGCAACAACTGGTCTCAGCTTTAGCTCGGTACACAGAAGATATTGAATGTGGTATGGGTAGAAAAATGCTCACTTTGCAACATATGTTAGGTGATAGTTCTGATAGCTTTCCTACACTTGTGTGTTCATCCTCCTATGACAGTGATGAAGAACTGCCTGCTGACCAATATTCAAGCTTGAGTGATCAATCCACTACTCATCCAGGCCATTATTTTGACGACCAGATTAGCTCACATTCTCACCGAGATTCTTCTTCTAGCCAAGGCACGATGTCTGAAGACTCACTAGACAGCTTTTCAGAGGGTTTTACAATCGATGATCCAATTACTGATTCTGAAGTATACAATGAGTTGCCAGCCAATGTGGACTCCACTTACTCTGAAGATTCTTTGGAACATGATGAACTGAATCCTTTAGAACATGGTGAATTAAGTTCTATGGAACATGATGAATTAAGTCCTGCAGAACATGATGAATTAAGTCCTTTGGAACATGATGAACTGAATCCTTTAGAACATGGTGAATTAAGTTCTATGGAACATGATGAATTAAGTCCTGCAGAACATGATGAATTAAGTCTTTTGGAACAGGATGAACTGAATTCTGTAGAACATGATGAATTAAGTCCTTTGGAACAGGATGAACTGAATTCTGTAGAACATGATGAATTAAGTCCTTTGGAACAGGATGAACTGAATTCTATAGAACATGATGAATTAAGTCCTTTGGAACAGGATGAATTAAAGCCTTTGGAACAGGATGGATCAGAATCCTTATATTTACAGTTAGAGTTATCCTACCCGGAGTGCTCTTTTCCATCTGACGACCATGAGCATCTGAAATCAAAATATGATTCTGCATTGATGGAGACAACAGACGACAGCTGCAATGTTAACAACCTTCGAGACATGGAATTTTCTGAAGATGAAGGCCTTGAACACATCAAAAATGGAGGTGACAAAAGCTGTCATGATAATACTGAGTTACAGAACCTGAACTCACAAGATGAAAGTGGCACCAAGAAAGAAGATGATGTTGATAATGTATCACATTTCACTACAGATGCTGATCATGGGGCACAAACCACAACCGGTGGAGATATTCAACAGAATTCCATCTTCGCAGATGATGTCTCACTATTGTCTCCAGATTCCATATCTAATCACACAACACTTAAGAACAATCAACAGGCTACAACTCCTGATGCTGTTTCATCAGAGGTAATACAGTCTTCCACAAAATTACCAAAGGAAAATGAACAAGAATCTCGGCGCTCAAGGAAGAAACAGCTCAGCCAGTCCTCAAATACAAGTCTTGAAAGTGATTTAGAAAATCCACTTGCAGGTTCAGAAGTGCCATCAAAACCAAAGAAACAATGTCTAGAAAGCCCAGCTTCAGGCACTGTAACTAGTGATGCACAAAGTGACATTCCAGATAGATCTTCATATTCATCGCTTACGGGTGAAGCTGCTTCTTCTAATTTGTCTTTAAATCAACCCAATTCAGCATTGCCAGATGAGAAAAGTATACCTCAAACAACATCACCAGATTCCTTCTTGAAACATCAGGATGGTACTGAGGATTCATATTCTTACTCTCCGACTCAGGGACTCACTGTGGTTCATTCACTGACACCGAACATTAACCCATATCAGATCTTACCTCATCCTGAAGGTGAAGATGGTATACCTGTGGCCAGTGTTCCCACAAATCAATTTTCAGAATATACACCTGTGACCAATGCTTGTGTTCAAACAAGTCATCCTTCAGAAGGCTCCAGATTCCAAAACAGCGATGTTGAAGAACTCTCACCAGAAGGAGTCACTTGTGTCCAGTCGTTAACACCGGAGATATCTGTTTATCAGATAACACCTGCAGTAACAGATGACCAAGATACACTGTCTCCAAAGCAACAGTTGGGAAAAGAGTCCGGCGACTCAAATGAATCACAGTGTCTTACGGGCACTGCAGAAGAAAAACAACACGAACCCTTATTTGACATAATCAATACTGATAGTGGATTGTCTATTGAATCTGATGCCAGCAGGGACAGAAACAAGATAGAAAGTTCTACTGCCAAACTGTCTAAAGATCATTTGAACAATTCATTAGCTGGCAACAACATTCCTAATGCTGTTTCAGCTTTGCAGAGAAGTGCCAACGTTACTTTGTGGGCACCGGATGAAGCCGATCAGACATCCTTTGATGATACAAACAACCAACAACTAAATCTACTTTCTAATAATAATTCAGAAGATTCTTATCAGGGACAAGACTTATTGAAACCTGCTTCCTGTGGAGGTATAGAGACAGTTTCTGGTGCATTCGAGGAATCTTCAAAGTCACTGAATTCATTTTCATGTGATGAAAATGTAGAAGACTCTTTGGGAACATCATCCAAGAAAAGTTTTGACAATGGTGAACCTTCACAGATGCCTCAAGATGAACCTTCACAGCTGCCTCTAGGTGAACCTTCACAGCTGCCTCAAGGTGAACCTTCACAGCTGCCTCATCGTGAACCTTCACAGCTGCCTCAAGGTGAACCTTCACAGCTGCCAAATGGTGAACCTTCACAGCTGCCTCAAGGTGAACCTTCACAGCTGCCTCAAGGTGAACCTTCACAGCTGCCTCATGGTGAACCTTCACAGCTACCTCAAGGTGAACCTTCACAGCTGCCTCATGGTGAACGTTCACAGCTGCCTCAAGGTGAACCTTCACAGCTGCCTCAAGGTGAACCTTCACAGCTGCCTCATGGTGAACCTTCACAGCTGCCTCATGGTGAACCTTCACAGCTGCCTCAAGGTGAACCTTCACAGCTGCCTCAAGGTGAACCTTCAGGACTGTCTCAAATGTTTCCTTATGGGAAAGAACCTTTAAAAGTAGAAGAGTATATAACTCTCACATCATCCTCCGTGAATATTGCTGATGAAGCAACTGGACGTATCTTTCCATCATTCTTGGCTCAGAATGAGGAAGTTAGCTCAGCTGATTTACAATCTGAAGCCTATGACGACGATTCAGTCATGGATCATGATGCTCTTATGAAACACACTGGCATTGACCTACACGAGCATGGTGTAACTCAAAAAGTAGTTCCAAATGGAGATCACAACTTAAAGGACGTGGGTTCTTCCTCAGAAAACTTAGAAGCACCAACATTCACATCAACACATCCTGATGCACATGACCAAAGCTGTGAACTTAACCCAGGTTTCACAGAACCAAAACCCATAAACAATGTTGCCCAGCCCTTATTCACATCCTTGAAAGGAAAGCCAACAAAACATGGAGTTTCACCAGCTACTGTTTCAGAACCCATAGAAGAACAAGCTAGTGCATTCAAGGATGCAGATCTTTCTAACATTGAAAAACCAATGCTTTCAGGTCAGAGCCTGCCTAACCTGCTAGAACTGCCAAGAACAAGTCAAACCCCATCAGTTGCCGATCCTCAGCTTCCTTTAGATAAATCATCTGAAGCCGTTACTGATGGAGGACAGGATTATAATCCTGTTTCAAAGACCCAGCCACTTCTTTTCTCAGAAAATAATAAGGGCACTATTCTTCTTGAGGATGAGTTGGCAAGTGAGGGTTCAGAACCACCCAAAGGGGATATCACATCCCATCTGAAGCAGGATAATTCACATGACTGTCAAGATCACAACAGCCTAGGTATCCATCGTGATGGTAAATCTTTTGTTGAAGACGCTTACTTTGTTAGAAATATGAATGATGAATTTACACTGCCCATTCAAGACAGTGTTTCAGCTGGTAGCAGCTGCCGATCTCAAATCTCTTCAGATGAGGGAGCACTTGATGTAGGGGATAAAACAAATAGTGACAAACCAACGTCCCAAGTTTCTGATGAAATATTTGATGAAGATGAAATTAGAGGTGACAACGACATACCAATGCCAATAGTTTCTGATGAAAGGTTTAATGAGGATGAAACCAAAAGTGACCATCCAGCTTCACCTGCTTCTGATGATAAATATGATGAGGGTGACACAACACGTGACTATGACATACCAATGTCTCTAGCCATTGATGAAAAAGTTCATGGGGCTGAAATAAAAAATAACAGTGACATGCCTATGTCTCTAACTTCTAATGACAGACCTAATTTGGATGAAACTGCAAGTAAGAATGACAAACACTCACAAGAAGACAGCTCCGCCAAATTACTAAGTCCTTCACATTCTAAACATGTAGATGATAATTACACAGTCTCTCGTAATCAAGCCAATGAGATGCCGCAGCTTTGTGGATTAGCATCCGAAAGTCTTCAGCAGAAAGTAAGCCCGAACACTCTGATAAGCGAAACAGCTGATGCAGATCTGATGACTGATATCGAAGCTGTTATAGAAGATAATGTAAATACTTCTGATGCAAACAATAAGGACAGAGAAGAGCCTAGTCAACAAGCAGAACTGGATCAGCTCTCAGACAATAGGTCAATACCTGGTGACAAGAAAATGCTGGACATACAGGAATCTCTGCCACGCTTTCAAACTGGGTAAGTACAATAACAGTTAACAGTGAATGTTTCGTTTTGCCACGTTTTTTATTAACTACTTTTATCAAAGGTTACCGGTGTTTTGGTTAGGAATGCTTGGAAGTGGACTGCCTTGCGCTGAAGTTTATACAATGAGTGCCGGAAAGCAATCGCAAACTTGCCAAGAAATCACAAAAAGCCAAATAATGCTGGGGTTGATAGTTATGTCCTGTAAAGGATATGCAACTAAATTTATCAAACATTGATGTTGCTTTAAAGTGATAAATGTCTGAGGGGAAAGAAGTTAAAAGTAACAAACATGACAACTTCGTGGAAAAGGAAGAATTAAAGTCATAAATCGCTGGCACAGACGAAGTTAAACATCACTAATATTATGATAACTACACAAGGGAACATCCAAGCAGCTTGATTGTAATTTTGATCGCATTTTTTTGTTACGTATAGTCAAAGCACACTAAACAATCTGACAACTTATTTGTTTATTGTGTGGTATGTAAATTGCATTATCTGTGAAAGTAGGATGTTTTTTTTTTTAATTGTACAATTTTTACGTTTTGTCAAAGCACACTGAAAAATCTGACAAATTATGTGTGCGAATTGCGTAAACCAGTTGCCACAGCGCCGAATTGTCTCTAAATCGCTGGTAAATCATACAAATGCAGCGAGATGGTTTCCCCTTATTTCTTAACACATTGACATCTTCTGTGAGACACTGTGGCAGCGAACATGCCAGAACATACTGGATGGAACACTTAGAAGTAAAATCTGGCTGCAGTCTATGCTTCAAAGAAGCTGACGAAGGCTTTGGCGGCAACGTCCATTTTGTTAATTCTTAATCTTATCGAGTTCTAGTAAAGCTTACCGTCTATTTCACCTTTTTCGATGATTTATTCATTGTATGCTTCAAAAGACATGCAGGACTTACCGGGGAGGACACTTACAGCACCCAGGTTAACTCTTTCTCATATTGACCTGAAAAATGACATTATCTGCCATCCCTTTCACCAGTTTCACTGAAGAAGAATCAAACCGGCCTATTCACCCTGTGAAGCCTTTTCCTCTAGATCGTCTGTGTTGTTGTTCCCGAGAGGTGGAATCTCTAACACATTTTCGTTGTTTTGTTGCTTAACCCAGTGTGACTTGTCAGTTTCCTTAACTGTAATAGATATTTCCTTTAGTTTGTCTTCAAGTGACCTTGGTCCAGTAGTGGCGGCATTAAAGTCCAAAAAGGGGACAGAAGAAATACCGTTTTACTAAATATATATCGACGAATTATGGGGAATCCACCCCATTCTCACCACATTTTATAGTGAAGACGACAAGCAATAGTGTGATCCCTGGCCGTTGCCAACATGGAGCAACATCCGACTGTACTGCGCCATGCACCCGTCTTCTCAGCCATGGAATACCATCTGGCCATCCCGACTGTCAGGTAGGCGCAACCTAAGCGACTGGAGAGCATTTACGAACAAGCCACACATCATCATCAAGTGTACATGAAGGGGGAGGAGACATGGCAAGTGATCGAGAGTCTTTTCTATTGGTCGTGATGAGAATGGCCTTCTTATGACAATCAACAAGGAAACGGCTGAATAAAAGGCACAATGAAACGGCTGACTGCAGTGCACAAGGGAACGGTTGAATACAACGCACAAGGAAACGGCTGAATACAAAGCACGAAGAAAACGGCTGAATACAATACACAAGGAAGCGGTTGAATACAGTGTACAAGGAAACGGATGAATACAGTGCACAAAGGAACGGCTAAATAAAATGCACAAGGAAACGGTTGAATACAAGGAACGAAGGAAACGGCTGATTGCAATGCACAAGGAAACGATTGAATACAGTGCACAGGGGAACGGCTGAATAAATCGCACAAGTACACGGTTAAATACAATGCACAAGGAAACGGCTGAATACAGTACACAACGGAACGGCTGAATAAAATGCACAAGGAAACGGTTGAATACAGTGCACAAGGAAACGGTTGAATACAGTGCACAAAGGAACGGCTAAATAAAATGCACAAGGAAACGGTTGAATACAAGGAACGAAGGAAACGGCTGATTACAGTGCACAAGGAAACGATTGAATGCAGTGCACAGGGGAACGGCTGAATAAATTGCACAAGTACACGGTTAAATACAATGCACAAGGAAACGATTGAATACAGTGCACAACGGAACGGCTGAATACAGTGCGCAAGGAAACGGTTGAATACAATGAACGAAGGAAACGGCCGAATAGAAGGAACGAGGAAAACGGCTGAATACAATGCGCAAGGAAACGACTGAATACAATGAACGAAGGAAACGGCTAAAGGACAATAGATTACGCAACCATATGCAAACAAAATCCAAGATTGGCGAATCAGCCATGTGCACATGCTGATAGGCGCTGCAGACTGCAGATCACACACTCAAAGACTGCCCAAAATACGACATATCAAGGTAAACCTTCTAGTCTAGAGCAGTGGTTCTTAACCTTTTTTGGCCCATGCACCCCTTAACCATATGTTCAGAATGTCATCCCCCCCCCCTGGTATTTCCTCCCTATAAACCCCCCACCCTCTCCCGCCCCTACACAGTATACATACCACACAAAAAATTAAGTTGAATGTCCTTCACAGGACGTAGCAGTCAACCCCAGCATTTTCACTGTTCGTGATTCCTGGGCAAATTTTACGTTCAGTAGTTTGCCATTGCTTTCTAAACGACCGGCTCCTATACCTTTTTTCGAAAAAACCAGCACCGCTGTGTTTCGAACCCGGGTATACGGGCTCACAAACCGCGTTCGCAAGCCCTTAGCCACAGAGACCGGCTATACATACAAATGGAAGCTAAATTTAGTAACACATACTGGAACTAGTCTAGATGTCTACATAAAACATGATTTTCGGGTCTATACGTATGTTATAAAACAAATTTCAGAAGGGCGAGAAGTACAGAACTGTAAAATATGGAGGGAATAACATTATCAAGTAATTGGTTATTGTTTTAACACGATCTTGAAATAATATTAATTCCCCCCCCCCCCCGCGAACCCCATTTTCCCCCCTGGGGAGGGGGGGGGAATTCCCCACCGGTTGAGAACTACTGGTCTAGAGAAACAGTAGTGGAAGATAAACTCTATGGACCACCCAGTGAACTAAATAAAAAAAAAAAGACAATAAAATTTTAAAAAGAGACAACATTGCAGATATATACATATTTCAAGCGAACAAAAGAAGAAGAAGAAGAAGAAGAAGAAGAAGAAGAAGAAGAAGAAGAAGAAGAAGAAGAAGAAGAAGAAGAATAGGACAATAGACTCGAAAACGTAAGAAGGCTGACGAAATGAGATACTAAGAATAAGGATTATGGAAATCGTGCGCGCAACAAAGAACTTTATAGGCTGTATAACTGATAAGCAAGATGAGACGTGCACAGTTATTCTGCTTCGGATAGCCCAGTGTAAACGCATAATCGAGATCGATAAAGACATGTTTACACTGTATTACTTTTTGTCAGTTTATCTTATCACACAGACGTAATCTATTCATTTCTGGAATTGAATGCTTTCGCTAATGGTAATGTTTATCAAGAAATAACAGATCGAATTTAGAATCACTGAAATCTAAACAGTGAGAATTTAAAGAACGCCCTATACAGATACCCCTCTGCTTACGACGGCTCGTCTTGAGGCGACTTAACAATAACGATGGTTTTTAACGTGTGGTTTCAATGAACTTGTTGGTGCACAAGAAGCAACGTTTTAATTTCTTACTGTCTTAAACTAGTTCCTCGCTCGCACTGTCCTCCAACTTACTGTCTCTAATAAAAGCAGAAGTTAGCTTGAGTTCATGACATTCCCATACAGTTTTTGGTGGGAATGAAGTTCTTCGTGTAGCCATTGCGCTTTTAGTGTCACGAGAATGTACACGGCATTCAAAAGAATGTATTCCCGTAGTGAATGTAAGCGCAGAAGCCACAAACAATATATTGCACTATTAATGTTGAAGATGGCAGATTGGACAGAGAAATTGAAATCAGATGTCAAAAAGCTAGTGCACTTACATATCAACTATCACCCTTACTGAAACATCCAAGTATACCCATGCCCGCAAAACGACTGATAATAAACAGCATATTCACATCAACCCTTTGCTACCAATCTCAGACCTGGACTTTATCCAAATCACACTTTCGCAAAATCAACACCTGCGAAATGAGATGCCTGAGGAGAGCTGCCAACTTCACAATCCGAGACCGAGTAAAAATTATGTTATCAGATAGACTGTGGGATCAACACCTTGTGCCACATTTATTGAAAGACAGAAGATCAAGTGGTTTGGCCATGTCGTTAGAATGCAACACCAACAACTACCATCACTGGCCTTACATCAAAGATCATCTGCGACGAGACCACGAGGACGTCCAAGAAGAAAATGGATTAACGACATCAAAGACATTGTACAACCACACGGAATGACACTATCTAGTGCCGCCCACCGGGCGCTGGAACGCATATTATTCCCCTCGACGCTTGACGGCAGAAGTGGACAGAAGTGGACGATGATGATGATGATGATGATGATGATGATGATATGATGATGATGATGATGATGAATGGCCTGTTATATTTCGCTGCATCTCGTCAACAATAAACGGTTGCTCAAATGTAGTGAGGCGTTAACAATTAGGCGGATCCAGTCGGTTTTGTGCGAACAAAAATAGTTCGTGTTAAATTTAAAATTATCATGGGGATAACAGACGTTCAACATTCGAACAATACCTGTGGCTGTCTTTTAATTGTTTCAGCTTAAGCCTTAAGTAAAATTCATTTACTAAAATCATGATATATAACTCTGCAGTATACGCATGAGGACATGCAGCGAAATATGCCAGGCAATAAATCGCGCAGCATATTGTTTGTGTCTTCTGTGTTTAACGAACAGGACATTGTTTGTGCCCTTTCCTTCTAAAAATCCACACCAATTTCTGGGTGAGCCTTATTGTTCACTCTTTTCATAATTATTTTCAGTATCAGTTTTGACATATATGACTCTAGACTAATTGTGCCATAATCTTTACATATGACTCTAGACTAATTGTGCCATAATCTTTACATTCTAAATCACATGGTTTCTTTAACAAATTGTGCCATAATCTTTACATTCTAAATCACATGGTTTCTTTAACAAATTGTGCAAAAATCTTTGCATTCTAAATCACATGGTTTCTTTAACAAATTGTGCCATAATCTTTGCATTCTAAATCACATGGTTTCTTTAACAGAACTGTAAACATGGATTTTAAAGGGTCATTAGGAATGTACTATGACAGCTATTTACAAATTGCACCAATATTTCGATCCCAAAATCTCCCAAGGGCTCAAATTTTGTTTGGACCCGGCGCCTTTCCTTTCTTCGTGTGGCGTGGTGCAGCTTCAATTTCTGCAACAAGTATTGGTGGACCTTGGCTGTCGGCTTGAACACTTACATCTAGTCTGATTACAGCTCTTCTGTGTATTCTGCGCATCTATTAATTATATTATTTTATTCCATTAATGTTGCGCCATCCTTCCTATTTCGTGTTTTCCAGTCTGTTAGGCTATTTATTTGCTTGCGAGGAAAATGCAAAGAATACCATGGACAGACAGAAAAACCAATGAACAAGTCCTTCAAGAAACAAATGACTATCGTAAACTGATTAGAGTCATTAGACGTAGACAGTCACAAGTTTTGGGCGTGTTATGAGAAGAAATGCTTGCTTGCTTGCGTTAGCTGGCTGTGATCTCCAGCGAGAAGAAATGAATTGGAGAACTTGGTGACAACTGGCAAGATCGAAGGGAAGAGACTAATGGGAAGAGCGAGAAGTAAATACCTGGATGGCTTGGCTTCATGGCATGGTCCAGACAAGAACACTGAGCTGATCCATGACTCTGGTGATCGAGTGAGATAGCAAAACATGACCGTCCACGCTTATCGGCATGGCACATGATTGATTGATTGATATCTGTTTAGCTTCCTTGCGTGTATTTACATTTTATTATGCTGTTACATTGTTCTTTATGTTGATTCATCCCCCCCCCCCTTCTTTTGTGTATATGAAATAGGATATGTTCAAAAGGAATGAGGCGTGTGTACAAGGAATGATACATGTGTAACTGACTCAGACATGTGTAAATGACACTAACCATTTGTAACCTGAACTAGACATGCGTAGCTGAATCAGACATGTGTAATTGAATCAGACATGTGGAATTGAATCAGACACATGCACTTAAAGCCAAGTACCATCAACAAAGCATGACTACTTGGAGTCCGAAAAATACAAACATCTCAGTGAAAATAAACCATACAGGTGCAGACTTGGCGAGATCAGAGAATAATGTCGCCCAACCTCTTAAGTCATAACAAGACGTAAGCGTGTCATAAATACATCATTCCTTTTCCCCGCCTTTTCCAATCAGGACACAGTATAACAATGTAGATATAGACAAGGATCATCATCATCATCATCATCATCATCATCATCATCATCATCATCATCATCATTATCATCTTCCACTTCTGTCGTCAAGCGTCATTGGGAGGAATAATATGCGCCCTTTGAGCGGCACTGGATAGTGTCATTCCGTGTGGTTGTACAATGTCTCTGATGTCGTCAATCCATTTTCTTCTTGGACGTCCTCGTGGTCTCGTCGCAGATGATCTTTGATGTAAGGCCAGTGATGGTAGTTGCTGGTGTTGCATTCTAACGACAAGGCCAAACCACCTGATCTTCTGTCTTTCAATAAATGTGGCACAAGGTGTTGATCCCACTGTCTGTCTGATAATAGCATTTCTTACTCGGTCTCGGATTGTTAGTTAAGTCAGAGTATTGTTCCGTAATCTAATCACAGTTGTAGTTTTGCTTTAAGTAAAACCTTCGTTACAGCAATGCCGTCCCGCGCCAAGAAAATGTATGTATGCAGTAAATCAGCATAGACTGGGTGGGGTAGGGCAATGAGAACACATCACGCCTTGTGTAATCGATTGAGTGTATATGCCAAACTGTCTAATCTAGAAATCTCGTCAACGAAAGGTTTTAGCGAATAAGTACCAGGTCTCGTCTTTCAGCCTGCCTCAGAGTTAAACTATTAGTTCATGCAAGCCATTTAAAATCGTTATCAAGTGCCATCTTTGCACTGAAGGTCGGGTATGAGACTCCAACCCCATCTGCCATGCGTCTTTATGGTGCACTCATACAGGCGTCTTTCAGTCCATCTCTTGATGTTGTCCACCCACCTGTAACTATGCCTCCCTGTTGTTTTCTGTACTTCGCTGTAAGCACACCGGGAGTCTAAACACAAGCGTATTAAGCCACACTTAGCTATTATGATGAGCATTTAGTGTGGTATTTCACTGGCACAGGAACGGAGCAGTTATGGGCAACCCATTGCTGTGAAGTTGGAGCCGTACGTCTACTATATTTTAGCCTAGAATTTTCGTAGACCTATCACTTCACACCTTAGCCGAGCTCCAAATTGCTCTTATAGCTGGGGACGCAGAGTTGAGGGTGAACACAGAACCTTGCAAAATATCCCCATGGCTTGTGCAGGAAAAGTCCAACTCTTGGCCTTCACGTGGGGAAAAAGTGAGTCTCTAGCGTCGTAAAACCAGACTGCTCTAGATAAGTATACACGGATATACATGGGCATACACGTGTGAACACACATACATACCTAAACTCTAGTAAGACAAGAGTGTACCCGAGCGACAGAAAGGTGCCAAAGACGGAGGCAACCAGCGAGGAGGCACGCCACAGTAATCAGGATGCCACGCATGCACGCTACAGCGAATGAAAGAGGGAAAATAACACACACACACACGCACCCCCCCCCCACCCACCCACACACTAGTCGCAATACCTTTCGTGTGACTATCTTTACCTGACCTGGTGTGACCTCTGATCTTTAAATCTTTTCTCTGCTTCTACGATTGCCAATTGATACCTGAGGATATATATATATATAGAGACCTGGACACTTACTAAACAAGCTGAACAGCACATACATGCCTTTGAATATACATGTTACAGACGAGTTCTAAGAATATCTTGGGGAAAGAAAAGAACAAATGCATCCATACTTCAAGAGCTGAATGTTGAGGAGGGATGGCTATTAAAGACGATAAAACAAAGAAAACTGAAGTATTTTGGTCACTTGAAACGTCACGACAGTTTGGAGAGAACAATAATGGAAGGGTATATGCCTGGGAAGAGAGGAAGAGAAAGGCCAAAGAGAAGATGGGTGCAGGATGTGGCGGATAATCTCCAGATGAGTGTATCAGACGCGGGACATCTAGCTTGTGATCGAGAAGTTTTCCAGAAGGTTGTTATGGGACTGAGGTTCTGCAAAGGACATGCTACTGAATGAATGAATGAATGAATGAATGAATATATATATTTCTGATAGCAAATACAGTTAAAGAAACTGCTTACCCGCCGTAAGATATAATGGCCATATGGTGCTTGCCTAATGTTTTCTAGACCAATCAGCACTCGGGGGTCAATGCGGACACGATCACACCGATCGCTTTTACTTCCCAAGAATTTCAAAGTACCTGTACTAGGCTAGATCGACCTGGGAGTGGAGATCATTTTTGTTTTTTAAATTGCGATTTCGACAAGATGACCACCAGACCGGCAGACAAGCATGGTAGCATGTGTGTCACCACGACTCCCTGCATTTCTTACACCACAACACAAGTTGTTTTGGTTCACAGAAATCTGTTTTGAAAGAACGAGAATGTAGGGCAACTACAAAACACCGCGACCCGTCCGTCTGCAGGAAACGTCCTTGATTTATTACCTTTGATTGGAAACTTTCCAGATTGTTCGTTGCATGTGGCTGCTTCATTACCTTGAATTGATCTAGTTTGTTATTCTGTGCTGTGGGTATTGCTTACACAGCATGTTACATAATTCACTTTATTGAAAAGTTATGTGCAGCTTGGTTAGCCCTTAGAAAAAAAAAACAAAAACAAGACGATACTGATAGTGTTGATTAAGTGACGCTGTAGCGAACGAAAGAAGAAGAAGTGACGCTGTATTGTGTGGTGCACTGTTTGTGCCATATGGTAAAGTTATAAAATATTTTAAAATCAGAGAAGTTCTAATTGTTCTGTATTTTATTTCATCCATTCTTTCTTATTTCTGTTTTCTTTCTTTCTTTTACTGCCTCCTCCTTCCATAACTAAGTTGAGTATATTTAAACCAATCAATCAATCAATCAATCATTTGGCCGTTTCTTCTGTCTGTCTGTCAGTCAGTCTGTCTGTCTGTCTGTCTGTCTGTCTGTCAGACGACTATTTTTCTAGACTAAACTCCTTTCAGACAAGTGCCTTAAAATGGTAATGTTTACATCAGTTTTACACATATTTATGTAGCTAGTTAAGCATTATAATGTATGAAAGAGAATGATAGAAGGGCACAATGTTAGATAGGCCTGCGCGCCCAATTCTTAACCCTTTGAAAATAAAGTTTATTAGTTCATTCATTCGTTCGTTCCTCTTTTCATTGTTTTTGTCAGCTGATGAATACTTTGTAGCCACTTTCAAATGTGTGCTCCTGTTCTTGTAAACTTGCCCTTTCTCCCGCGAATTTGCTTTTCATTTCTTCACTGCTGTAACCTGGTTCGGCTCATCTCAATTTTCCCGCCACCCATCTCTATTGTTCAAGGTGTGACGGAACCCTCGGCGCCATATTGAATTGCAACGCAACATGATAGTCCAGAAAGCCGATTTCAAAATGTCGCCAGATGTAATTAATCAACGCCACGACCCGGTGACACCGGGTCCCCGATTCAGCAATCCCATTATGTTTTAGTGGCATCTGGAAGAAGTCTATCACATCTGGTTGAAAGCAATGCTGGCACAGCACTGTAGTGTGCTCCCAGCACAATTTGCATATTATTCAGGGAGCCTGAGCCAGCCACGAGTTGTCCGAAGTGCAGTGACCTGCGTTGCATTAAGAATGACTGAACATCACGCAACCGGATCAGGTTTAACTCTTAGTCAAATACCTAAATCCTCTGTACCGCAGGATTTCTAACCAAAATTCGCTGTAACGCAGGATTTTATTTATTGCTGGGGAGCTAACTACCGAGGTCACTTTAGTTAGCGGCATTCCCTTTACGGGACGTCTCAGTCAACCTCGGCGTTTTTTGTCTGTCTGTGATTTACTAAGCATGTTCACATTCAGTAGTTTGCCATTGCTTTGGACAACACAAACAAATACACAAGTACTGATTGGCGCTCAGGGGAAGTAGAAGAAAGAAGTAGAGATTGGAAAACACATTATACCACATACAATTTGAAAGCTATAGTTACCGTACCGGGATTTGAACCATGGGTGGAGCTGGCCATGTGTCGAAGTACACCTATTTCTCCAGCCAGGCGCTGGTCTGTAGCTCTCAGTTTGACAGGGGAGTATTATATAATAATCCACAACACGATCCGGCCTGCCTGGGTCAGAGGCGGACACTTTTCGTCTAGGCCAATCCGCTTCTTTGGAGGGATTCTAACACCACCACCACCACCACCACCACCACCACCACCTACAACAACAACAACAACAACAAACAACCCGAAATAAATTAGCAAGACTACAAATGAAAGAGACTATAAATAATGACAAGAAGACTAAGAACATTCGAAGACAGACAAAGACGCGGAGATAGTTGGAACTCCAGGAGGGACAACTGGTAAAACAGTCTTTGAAGGAATAAAACACAATGAATCGGGGCGGCAACACAATTACACCAGGCCTTATAAGCGTGCGACCCTGACCAGACATGCGAAGAGCCACCAAAGTTGAAACTCACTGACAGACAGAAAACACTGACCACAGAAAGCGAAAACGCAGCCCTATCTACGCAACAAGAATTACGAGATACACCATATGGGCACCAATTATAATCGACCGAAAACACGACGGTTGAACGGGGTCGAAACATCTTTTCTCAAAAGTTGGATTGGATTGGATTTGTTTGGAATAATGACACATATAATATGTAGTGATTATTTGTGTAGGCAGTCTTTACTGCCAGACATTAGTAGCACCTTGGTCTGGCCGAGTGCCTAGGACACCCAGCTCCCATTCGGGAGACCCGGGCTCGAAGCCTCGGTAGGGGATGGATTTTTCTATCTAACCTACACAGTTCGCGGCGACTGCACTCGCCAGGCGGCCGACGCCTGACGCCTTGACGCTCAAGACCCCCCTCCCCCTCTCCTTGTCTTACACCGCAAGGTACTATAGGTAGTAATGGCAGTTTTTTCAGTTGCAAGATTTTGAGACCAAAGTTTGAAAGTGCACACTCCGTATGTTCTAAGAGTTAAGACAAAACAATTAGGTTGATACGTCGTTATCTCCCGCCGTTTGTTTACACTGCATGCGGTAATTTGGTATCCGGACACAGAACTACAGTAGGTCTATCTAGAAATAGACCGGTGACGCAGTCTTGTTTGGCTTGGTGATCGAAGTGGCTGCTGTCAGCGCATGTAGTCATGTTATTGGCTCTCAACCACAGTGAGGTGTCATTATGCCTGGATGGCTGTTGTTGATCGGCCTGTTTGGTGTTGCAATTTTGGTGGCTGTGTTCTTTCTTTGGATTTACAGGTTTGCTGAGTCATTGATTTTGTTTGTTAAAGAGTTAATGTAAGTTAACCTGAAAACCAGTGTTGAAGTCATCTGATTATAACACCACACTTAGGGTTGCCAGATTGTGTTACTGAGAAACCAGGGTATTTCTCTTAAAGCACAAGAAGGGTAAAAAGATATTACAAACATTGATGCTGTCACTTAAATAGGAGGATTTAAATGCGAGAGGATCAACTTCGTTGCATCAGTTTTTATCCTATATGGTCTCTTTCCGCGGAGCTACCTGTTTTTAAGATGAAACTTATTCTGCACACTTCACAACAGACAGAAACCGACTAACCGCACTGGACACAAGATAATGAAAACGAAACAGCTGCGTTTCCGCGCGCGGACATTTGGTGTTTCCAAATTATAAAGTTCTACCAAAATGAAAATCGAGACACATTTGGGTGTAATTAAATCTTACATTTGACAGGGGAAAAAAAAACCGGGAAAAACTGGCGTCGTGAAAGCATTTTTCCGAACAGTGAATTATTTCATAAAACATCGGGTATATCCCTGAAAATCTGGATGTCTGGCAACTCTAACCACACTTCCCCTTCTCTCAACAAAAATATCGGCACCATTGTCCGCGCATGCCTGTGTGATGTAGTTGTCTCTTTAATGTCCTCTGTGTCCTTCACCTTGAAATAGCATCTTTCAGGCGAGACAATGACCGCCTGTTTGTGCTTATTCCTTAACAACTGCCTATTCCCTGACCATTTCATCATTGTTACTACTACTACTACATTACTGCTGCTGTCACTGTTGCAACTAACTACTGCTACTACTGCCACTGTTGTTGTTTTTTACATAACGTTTTAGTAGATTCGTATTGTTATCCTGTTTGATGATTCTTTCACTACTTCACTATTACTTTGTATATTCTTGTGTGTTATCAAAGTAGTAGTGCTTCTATACTGGTATAACCACAAACACACACGCGCGCGCACACATACATACTCACACATGTAAGGACATGCACACGCACATATATGATATACACAGCCACACGCAGAGACACACACAGTGTCATTCACACAAAGACATACTCAGAGAAACACTCACTGACACACATAAACAAACACACACAGTTATGTGCGCTGTTTTAATATGACTAAGCGAGGGTGATTGTGACACTGCGCCGGTAACCAAACACAGCACTTCAACGACAGCAGGCTGGAATGCTAAACATTTACACTACGGCGATACACATCTAGCAATTATTAGTTAATTGTTTGAAGATAAAGCAGCAACTGACCCCATTTGAACGCAATTCTGGCAGTTGGGGATATTATTTATGACATCATTTGGCGATTAGCGTTGCAGTTTTATCAAACCTTTGGCTCGGTACATCCGACTTAAACAAGCATTATTTAGGGTTTGCCTTTTCCAGCCTTTGACTGTCCCCAGTCTACTACAAGGCAGCATGTTTGTGTATCACTTCATCTGGTGCCTATCTTCTTCTTCTTCTTCTTCTTCTTCTTCTTCTTCTTCTTCTTCTTCTTCTTCTTCCTTCTTCTTCTTCTGCGTTCACCCGAATTTTGTTTTCCGGATGTGATTGCGTTGTGCCTGTTTACAGCAGAGCTGCGTTCTTGCGCCGTTAGGCCGACACATCCGACTTCTGCGGGCATTTTTTGACCGGGTTAACCTTCCCGGTGGTGCCTATCTCATGACATGGGAGACGCGACTAGTAGCTGCATAGTTCTTGGGGTCATTAGAACACGCAAGCCCAGCTACCTCATCAAGGTAGGAGGCACATCAGAGGTGGGGATATGATTCTAGATCCAAGCTTCTTGACCAAACAGCACTCGATGGGCTAGGCAGTATAACGACGGTGGACCTTGCCTCTAGAAAACTTAAGATTGGAATCCACGTGTGTCTACATCCTTCAGTTAGTTTCCCTAGTTCTCGTTTTGTCTATCGGGCTAATTCTCAGATGTCGAGATAGTATTCATTTGCTTTATCTTATCTGTTTTTCTTGTTCATTGATGAAGATTTCAGTCGAAACATTGGCCTGTATCTGTGTATGTTGTTTCTCGATAAAAATTGCTTGATATTCTTAGTTACTTTTTGTAGTTTTCATTCTATCTCCTGTACCAGCTCGGCACCAGCCAACCCCTTTTGCAATACTAGGTAATGCGAGTAGTTTTCGGGGGTAGAAACGGAGGGAGCCATAATAACACTCACCCAAAAGCGCACTACATTACCTGAGTGAATTGTCATTTATTACAACCAGTCAGGTCACACAATCCTCGTTTATTCGAGTGCCATTATTGGCTTTCACTTAGCCGGCGCTGTGACAACGGGGTTACCAAGGCAATTCGTACGGCGTTCTAAACGCAGCTGCGGGAGATTTGCAAGCAGACCGCCTTGCGCTGGTTTTCATACAATGGTATGAGTGCCGGGCGTTCAGAAAGCAGTGGTAAACTACCGAAGATAAACTTGCCCAGAAACCGCAATCAGCCAAAAATGCCAGTGTTGACTGCGGCGTCCTGTAAAGGATATGCAACTCTCTAAAAGTTAGTTGCATACCTTTTACAGGACGTTGCAGTCAACCCCAGCATTTTTTGGCTGTTCGTGATTTCTTCAGTAGTTTGCCATTGCTTACAGGCTGGGTCAACCTGGTAGACAAGGTCAGTCTTAAAAATCGGGCCCTGTAGTTTGAGACCCATATTTTACCATTAGAATAATCTGCAGTTTGTGAGGAGCTCAGCCGCCTTTACTTCCCAAATCATGTCCTGGTACTCACTTTAGACTGGGTCAACCTGGTAGACAAGGTCAGTCTGATAAATGGGCCCTGATATGGATTTGAACCCATGCCCACTGTGCTGGAAGGCAAGTGTCCAACCACTACGATACCGCCACTCTCTTGTCAAGTCTAGTTCTTCGTTAATTCATCATCAAGTGCCTTGACGGCTGGCGTTCGAGATCATGCTTGTCCACAAATTGTGACCCCTGACGGCATGGATTAATTCGTGTGTTAACTCCCTCCCACGCCATAACACAAGAAGCAAGAATTTTCTTTTGCTGTCTTCCTCTATCTCTCTTTCCACAAATCGTTCCGGTTGTCACGACATGTTCAGTTTTTGTCTTCTCATAATGTGTGTGGCCAACAAATGATAAAAGCCTCTTTCTCATGTTTGTGATAAGCTGTCTTTTCCTCAAAATGCCCCAATTCCTAATTTTGGCTGTCCGATGAATATTCAGCATTTTTCTATAAATGAGCAGCTGTTTAATGTTGTCCTTACACAACTAACTGAGCATCCTGCATCAAACAAAGTTATAAAAACAACGATCTACCACATAACTAGTGTCGTAAGTTGCCACACGTCAAAAGATTAAGTGCCATGGGATTTATAAATAAGCAGCTGTTTAAATTTGTCATTCCACAACTAATTGAGCATCCTGCAACAAAAAAAAAGTTATAAAAACAACGATCTAACACAGAAATGGTGTCGTCATTCGCCAAATGATAGTTTAGTTTAGTCTAGTCGACGGATCAACATCACAGCACATGGGTGTAACCCATAAGTGCTCCTTTCTACTCCTAACTCAAGCCGTAGAATCTCAGCTCAGTGCACGAACTCCGTAGCACCGGCGAGAATCCATAAATACTTTGGGTAGATTTTTAACTCAAAATTTTGCCGGGGCAGCGCCGTTTGGCAACTTTTTTCGATTTCCAACTGCCAGGGGATGTTTTACGTGCGTAACAATTCACTCGGGCCTCCGATCTCACTACCCAGAGACCAGGGGAAATTTTGTTACTAGAAGTCCACGTGAAAAAGTTCCGGCCCTCACCGGGACTTGAACCCGGAACCTCCAGCACTCGAGGCGGAAACCATACCTCGAGACCACTCAGCCCCCCCCCCCCAGTCGCCAAATGATTAAGTGCCATGGGATGATTAATCATTATAAGCGTCTTTTCTTACCTGCCATGGGCTTAAATATCGCCAAAATTTTGTCACTGCAGAATGTTGTCTCAGTTAAAATATCAATAGAATACTTTCCCTTAAGCAACCTACTTTAATTTGATATGTAATACAACATGTCTGCTACCGTAATAACAACTTTTAAGTCATAATTGTTACACACCCCTACTTCCCATTTTCCGCCATCCATTTTTGTTCAGTCCAAACCTACTGTTTGTTTGGCGCTGAATCTGTGAAGGCAGGTACTCAGGATGGGATATGAGCACTTATGGACCAATAGTGTGATGTGCAGCGAGGATGATGTGTTGATTGACTAGCACCATCTTGTGTTTGTTCTATACATTCCAGGTCATCAGGGAACTACCCTCCTGGCAAGCGACCCAAACGAAGGGTGACGAGACCAGCAGAAGCACACTTTGATGAAAATGATCTTTCTGGTGATAATGTTGAATCAGGTAAGAAACAACAGGCTGTGAAACTTCTTTCTCAATTGTCATGCATCATATCTCCAAGGCTCTACATCACTGGTTCCCAAATCTGTGTTCCCGGCCTATAGCATCTATTAGTTTTTACTATTACTATTTGCACGTGTGTCCACAACATAATAGGTATATGGTGCTAGAATTTACTCACCGTCAGTAGGCCTATGTGTCATGCCGATAAACATGGGTAGTCAATGTTCACCATCACATGCAATCACCAAAGTCTAGATCTGGTCTGTGTTCTTGTCCCGACCATGCCATATGCTTAGCTATCCAGGTATTTTCCTAGTTCTTGTCCCGACCATGCCATATGCTTAGCTATTCAGGTATTTCCCTAGTTCTTGTCCCGACTCTGCCATATGGCTTAGCTATCCAGGTATTTTGGTATTTCCCCTGCTCTTGTCCTGACCATGCCATATGGCTTAGCTATCCAGGTATTTCCATTGCTCTTGTCCCGACTCTGCCATATGGCTTAGCTATCCAGGTCTTTGCCTTTCTCTTGTCCCGACCATGCCATATGGCTTAGCTATCCAGGTATTTCGGTATTTCTCTAGTTCTTGTCCCAACCATGCCATATGGCTTAGCTATCCAGGTATTTCCATTGCTCTTGTCCCGACCATGTCATATGGCTTAGCTATCCAGGTATTTCTCTTGTTCTTTTCCTATCAAGTTTGCCACTAAGGTTCCAAAAATTTTTTCTTGTCATAACATGCTCAAATAATTATGACTGTCTACATTTAATTTATGTAATCAATTTACGGTTGTTATTTGTTTCTTAGGGGACTGCTCCTACTTGTCTGTTTGTCCGTCTATACATGTTTGCATTTTCCACAGAAATCACATTTCTCACCATTTAATGTTTCTCAGCTTATCTGCGTATAGAATTTAATATATATTAAATATTAAAAGTCATATAACAGTCAACAACTGAACATCAACATCAACAAGATACAATTAAATAATATCAAACATTTGACATTTATCTAAATAGGACTGCATGTCCTACAGTTGACATTTATCTAAATAATAAATGAGTGTGACAATTGTCAACAAAGCTGGCTACTCTTTCAACAAATGCTGGAAAGAAATAAAATGTTTTTGCCATAAGGTGCAACAGATGTGTGGGCTGTGAGGTGCAACATGTGTGTGGGCTGTGAGGTGCAACAGATGTGTGGGCTGTGAGGTGCAACATGTGTGTGGGCTGTGAGGTGCAACAGATGTGTGGGCTGTGAGGTGCAACAGATGTGTGGGTTGTAAGTTACAACAGAAGTGTGAGTTGTAAGTTACAACAGAAGTGTGGGTTGTGGGGTGCAACATAAGTGTGGGTTGTAAGTTACACCAGAAGTGTGGGTTGTAAGTTACAACAGAAATGTGGGTTGTGAGGTGCAACATAAGTGTGGGTTGTAAGTTACAACAGAAGTGTGGGTTGTAAGTTACAACAGACGTGTGGGTTGTAAGTTACAACAGACGTGTGGGTTGTAAGTTACAACATAAGTGTGGGTTGTAAGTTACAACAGAAGTGTGGGTTGTAAGTTAAAACAGAAGTGTGGGTTGTAAGTTACAACAGACGTGTGGGTTGTAAGTTACAACAGAAGTGTGGGTTGTGAGGTGCAACATAAGTGTGGGTTGTAAGTTACACCAGAAGTGTGGGTTGTAAGTTACAACAGAAATGTGGGTTGTGAGGTGCAACATAAGTGTGGGTTGTAAGTTACAACAGAAGTGTGGGTTGTAAGTTACAACAGAAGCGTGGGTTGTGAGTTACAACAGAAGTGTGTGTTGTAAGTTACAACAGAAGTGTGAGTGGTAAGTCACAAGAGAAGTGTGGGTTGTAAGTTACAACAGAAGTGTGGGTTGTAAGTTACAACAGAAGTGTGAGTTTTAAGTTACAACAGAAGTGTGGGTTGTGAGTTACAACAGAAGTGTGAGTTGTACATTACAACAGAAGTGTGGGTTGTAAGTTACAACAGAAGTGTGGGTTGTGAGTTACAACATAAGTGTGTGTTGTAAGTTACAACAGAAGTGTGGGTTGTAAGTTACAACAGAAGTGTGGGTTGTAAGTTACAACAGAAGTGTGGGTTGTAAGTTACAACAGAAGTGTGGGTTGTAAGTGACAACAGAAGTGTGGGTTGTAAGTTACAACAGAAGTGTGGGTTGTAAGTGACAACAGAAGTGTGGGTTGTAAGTTACAACAGAAGTGTGGGTTGTAAGTTACAACAGAAGTGTGGGTTGTAAGTTACAACAGAAGTGTGGGTTGTAAGTTACAACAGAAGTGTGGGTTGTAAGTTACAACAGAAGTGTGGGTTGTGAGTTACAACAGAAGTGTGGGTTGTAAGTTACAACAGAAGTGTGGGTTGTAAGTTACAACAGAAGTGTGGGTTGTGAGTTACAACAGAAGTGTGGGTTGTGAGTTACAACAGAAGTGTGAGTTGTAAGTTACAACAGAAGTGTGGGTTGTAAGTTACAACAGAAGTGTGGGTTTTAAGTTACAACAGAAGTGTGGGTTGTGAGTTACAACAGAAGTGTGAGTTGTAAGTTACAACAGAAGTGTGTGTTGTAAGTTACAACAGAAGTGTGAGTGGTAAGTCACAACAGAAGTGTGGGTTGTAAGTTACAACAGAAGTGTGGGTTGTAAGTTACAACAGAAGTGTGGGTTGTAAGTTACAACAAAAGTGTGGGTTGTAGATACAACAGAATTGTGGGTTGTAAGTTACAACAGAAGTGTGGGTTGTAGATACAACAGAAGTGTGGGTTGTAAGTTACAACAGAAGTGTGGGTTGTAAGTTACAACAGAAGTTTGGGTTGTAAGTTACAACAGAAGTGTGGGTTGTAGATACAACAGAAGTGTGGGTTGTAAGTTACAACAGAATTGTGGGTTGTAAGTTACAACAGAAGTGTGGGTTGTAAGTTACAACAGAAGTGTGGGTTGTAGATACAACAGAAGTGTGGGTTGTAAGTTACAACAGAATTGTGGGTTGTAAGTTACAACAGAAGTGTGGGTTGTAGATACAACAGAAGTGTAGGTTGTAAGATACAACAGAAGTGTGGGTTGTAAGTTACAACAGAAGTGTGAGTTTTAAGTTACAACAGAAGTGTAGGTTGTAAGTTACAACAGGAGTGTGGGTTGTAAGATACAACAGAAGTGTAGGTTGTAAGATACAACAGAAGTGTGGGTTGTAAGTTACAACAGAAGTGTGAGTTGTAAGTTACAACAGAAATGTGGGTTGTAAGTTACAACAGAAGTGTGGGTTGTAAGTTACAACAGAAGTGTGGGTTGTAAGTTACAACAGAAGTGTGAGTTGTAAGTTACAACAGAAGTGTGGGTTGTAAGTTACAACAGAAGTGTGGGTTGTAAGTTACAACAAAAGTGTGGGTTGTAGATACAACAGAAGTGTGGGTTGTAAGTTACAACAGAATTGTGGGTTGTAAGTTACAACAGAAGTGTGGGTTGTAGATACAACAGAAATGTGGGTTGTAAGTTACAACAGAAGTGTGGGTTGTAAGTTACAACAGAAGTTTGGGTTGTAAGTTACAACAGAAGTGTGGGTTGTAGATACAACAGAAGTGTGGGTTGTAAGTTACAACAGAATTGTGGGTTGTAAGTTACAACAGAAGTGTGGGTTGTAAGTTACAACAGAAGTGTGGGTTGTAGATACAACAGAAGTGTGGGTTGTAAGTTACAACAGAATTGTGGGTTGTAAGTTACAACAGAAGTGTGGGTTGTAGATACAACAGAAGTGTAGGTTGTAAGATACAACAGAAGTGTGGGTTGTAAGTTACAACAGAAGTGTGAGTTTTAAGTTACAACAGAAGTGTAGGTTGTAAGTTACAACAGGAGTGTGGGTTGTAAGATACAACAGAAGTGTGGGTTGTAGATACAACAGAAGTGTAGGTTGTAAGTTACAACAGAAGTGTGGGTTGTAAGTTACAACAGAAGTGTGGGTTGTAAGTTACAACAGAAGTGTGGGTTGTAAGTTACAACTGAAGTGTGGGTTGTAAGTTACAACAGAAGTGTGGGTTGTAAGGTACAATGGATGTGTGGGCTGCAAGGTAATCCACAGTTTGTGCACTTTTCTGAAATTCTCCTTGTGTGATTTGTGGAAAGAGACAGAAGAACTTACGGTATTTTTCATGTGTAATGAAAGTGATCCTTAATCAAATAAAACACACTCACACACACATTAATTGGATCTGTTATGTTTTAATGTTTTATAATTCTGAATATATTAAAGTCCCTTTCACATGTCTAACGTGCATTGGGCTCATGGCACTAGACACATATTTGTATAGACCAAACAGCACTCTGTGTGATCGGTATCATACCAGCCACTTTTACTTTCCAAGAAATTTCCTGGGACCAGTTTTAGCCTGGGTCGGCCTGGGAACCCAGGTGAATTTAAAAAAAATTCAAAACACCCCGATGAGGATCGAACACAAGACCACCATTATGACAGGCGAGCATCTAACCCTACACAGTTGAAACTGCCTACTAATACAGGGTGTATTGTTAATGACTGTGCAGTGTTTGAAAATATTGCCAGTCCAAGTTTTGTATTTACCTATTATGTTGCATGAACTTTACAGAGAGTGAATACAAAACTTGGAACGGCAATATTTTCACACAATGCACAGTCATTAAAAATACACCCTATATATTGCTAGCTTAATGTTTGTTCTTTTACCATTTTGCAACTTTAATGTTTTGTCATTTTCATTTAATGACTATTTCAATACTCTAATTTTTCTTTAAAACAAAGCGTATATATTGTAATGTTTCTTTTAAAATATTTGTAGTATATTATACGGTATTGTTTTTCAAATATGTTTCTGTTGTCCTAAGAAAATTATCTAACTTTGTCATGTATTCATCAGGTGATAACTCCTATTATCCCTCAAGACCAGGATCTGGGTCAAAACGCAGACGTCAGCTCAGAGCCAGAATTGTGCCGAAGGAAAAACTCAGACGCAGCAGTCATGCCAACAGCTCAGAAGAGTATGTCACGTCAGAAAATGATGGCAGTGTGTACTCAGACTTCTCCATAAGCAATGAAGACCTCCAAAGAGGACAGAGTCATGTTGCTTCGAAAAGCAATACTACAAATGAAAGATCATCTTTGTCTGATACACCTCACCAAATACCAGTTCCTGAGCGGCATGATCAACAGCCGACCACTCCAACTCCACTTGCACATGAAGATAGGGAAAAGGTGTCTGGTCAGGAATCTGACAGTAGTGTCAGATTTACGGATGCTGATATAAATGCAGACCATGACACTACTACATCAGATTTGAAAGCAGAGAATGAAAATATCAAACTTACACCTGAAGAACATGTATCAGAGACAGAAAGAGAACCTCCAAGAAATGAGGAACCACACTATCAACTCAAGTCTATATCTTTATTGGAAGTTGCATCAAATATTAATAATGAACTTGAGAATGCCTCAGAACATGTACAAACATTGGACAGAGAATCACTTGATCAATCCAGATCTCATGATTCAGATGAGGAAGAAGGCAAGGAAGATGAAATTTTTGAGGCTGAGTCCAAGGAGGATGTCATTGAGAATCCTGAACAGGAGCTGGTGAGGCTATCTAAAAGAAAAAGTCCGGCTCTCACTGTCCCGACAGCAGATGAGTTCAGTACTTCCACTGTGACTAACCAGAAAGACAGCACAGAGGACAGGAAATCATCACGCCTTCCTGGAGGACTTCCTGGGAAGAGACCACGTGTAGATCCTGACAAAGATGCCCAACAGAGGAAACTAACAGGTCTACATAGCAAATATGGGCTTGTGGATGATACAGAGTGTAGTGAAAGTTTCGATGTTGATCCGGAGCAGAGTGATGTTTCAGCAGAAGAGGGAAATCATGTGAGTAGGCGAGAAGAGATTGTTTTCACTGAAAAGAGTTCTGGTGTAGGCAGAGAAGACAAAGAGGTGCCAACTGAAGAGGACTTTGGTGTAAGCAGAGGAGATAAAGAGGTTTCTACTGAAGAAGATTTTGGTGTAAGCAGAGAAGATAAGGAGGTTTCCACTGATAAAGATTTTGGTGTAAGCAGAGGAGATAAGGCGGTTTCCACCAATAAAGATTTTGTTGTAAGCAAAGAGGATAAAGATGTTTCAACTGAAGAAGGTTTTGGTGTAAGCAGGGAAAATAAGGAGGTTTCCACCGAGGAAGGCTTTAGTGTAATCAGAGAGGATAGAGGGGTTTCCACTGAAAATGGCAATGATGTAAGCAAAGGAGATAAAGAGATTTCCACCAAAGAAGGCTTTGATGTAAGCAGAGGAGATACAGAGATTTCCACTGAAGAAAGTTTTGGTGTAAGCAGAGGAGATAAAGAGGTTTCCACAGAAGAAGGTTTTGGTGTAAGCACAGGAGATAAAGAGGTTTCCACAGAAGAAGATTTTGATGTAAGCACAGGAGATAAAGAGGTTTCCACAGAAATTGGCAATGATGTCTGCAGAGGAGATAAAGAGGTTTCCACTGAAGGTTTTGGTGTTAGCAGAGAAAATAAAGAGGTTTCCACAGAAGAAGGTTTTGGTGTAAGCACAGAAGATAAAGACGTTTCCACAGAAGAAGTTTTTAGTGTAAGCACAGGCGATAAAGAGGTTTCCACAGAAGAAGATTTTGGTGTAAGCACAGGAGATAAAGAGGTTTCCACAGAAATTGGCAATGATGTCTGCAGAGGAGATAAAGAGGTTTCCACTGAAGGTTTTGGTGTTAGCAGAGAAAATAAAGAGGTTTCCACAGAAGAAGGTTTTGGTGTAAGCACAGAAGATAAAGACGTTTCCACAGAAGAAGTTTTTAGTGTAAGCACAGGCGATAAAGAGGTTTCCACAGAAGAAGATTTTGGTGTAAGCACAGGAGATAAAGAGGTTTCCACAGAAATTGGCAATGATGTCTGCAGAGGAGATAAAGAGGTTTCCACTGAAGGTTTTGGTGTTAGCAGAGAAAATAAAGAGGTTTCCACAGAAGAAGGTTTTGGTGTAAGCACAGAAGATAAAGAAGTTTCCACAGAGGAAGGTTTTGGTGTAAGCACAGGAGATAAAGAGGTTTCCACAGAGGAAGGTTTTGGTGTAAGCACAGGAGATAAAGAGGTTTCCACAGAAGAAGGTTTTGGTGTAAGCACAGAAGATAAAGAAGTTTCCACAGAGGAAGGTTTTGGTGTAAGCACAGGAGATAAAGAGGTTTCCACAGAAGAAGATTTTGGTGTAAGTACAGGAGATAAAGAAGTTTCCACAGAAGAAGATTTTGGTGTAAGCACAGGAGATAAAGAAGTTTCCACTAAAGATGGCACTGGTGTAAGCAGAGGAGATAAAGAGGCTTTCACTGATAAAGGCTTTGTTGGAAGAAAGGGAGACAAGGAGATCTCAATTGAAGGAAGTTTTAGCATAGGGAAAGACAATAAGCAGGTTTCCACCGATGACTGGTTTGGGGTGAGCACAGCAGAAAAGGCTGTGTCTACGGAAGATGATTATAATTCCACTCTCTGTGCTCAAAGCAGCTCTGAAGAAACAAAGCCATCAGAATATCAGGATGAAGATTTGAAATACAACATGCCAGTCCAACAAAACCAAACCAGAGTTGTATATAATGTAACAAAGACAGAATACAAAACAAGCTCAGTCAAAGACTTAGAGAATCATTCATCCATAGATGATAGACATGGTGCAATACCAGATAGCATCAATATATCTTTAAAACAGACAAGTTCTATTAACAGAATTGACACTTTGAAATCTAGAAGCAAAGAAACTATTGTATATCAGAATGGTATACCTATTGATGAATCTGCAGATAAAATTGTGAGTGAATTCAGAAAGCAGTACTCCAACAGCCATGAGCAGGATAAAATTGATAATTTGGTTAGCAGAGAAAGTTTTGTGGAAAATTTGGCAATAAAACGGGAAGAAATGTCTCATGTGGATGTTCAACCTCGGAGTTGCCAAGAGGATGATCTGCAACAATGTGGGCAAGATGTGTTCAATAAAAAGAATGATCAAAATGGATCATCAGACCCTGAAGAGGTTCTCAAAATCTCAGAGACTGCTCAGGTGAACTCGGCAGTTTCCCCTGATAGAGCACATATAGCCCCAAGAGATTTTGGGATTTCAGATGAGTACAGAGGAGAACAAGCTGAAGTATGTCAGCAAAAGATTGATCTAAATAGTTGTGTTGTTGAAGGGCAGGGTGATAAGACTGGTTTGAAGAAAGAGGACGAGAAAAGTAATCTAGAAAAAGAAATTGATCAAGGTGATTATACTGGCTTAAATCAAGACTACAACAAAAATGATATTAGCCAACAGAATAACCAGCCACAGTCTAGTATTCTGGAAAGTAATAAGGGAGAATATAGTAATCAAAAGATGGAGTCATTTCCTGTGAAAGAAAATGACGTAATCTCAGAAATCTGGCATCCAGGTTTTCATAACACAGATGAAAACTTGGACTATCTGTTGCACAGTGGCATTCATGATACAAAACTTGGAACTGTAAATCCAAATGCAGGCTATGATGATACAGTATTACTTTTGCCCACCGAAGTGACTGTTCAAACTACATCGCCCATTGAGGAACTTTCTGCTTGTGAAATTATAAATAGTTACAAAGAGTTACCCCAGGACTCTTCTGTTGCACAAACATTCACCAATGCAGTTCCTTCTAGAACAGAGCCAGTGCATGAACACCTCCATGAGAATATGTTTGTCTTGTCAAGTGCACCAGACCAGGAGACTGCTACTGGTGACCTAGTTCAGCTCTTACCAACAGCAACGGTTTCCCCGCAGTCAACATCAGTACCAGCATGTGCTGAGCTGGACAGTATTTCAGAAAACTGTCCTGAATATAAAATCTCATCCTTGGAAGACATACAACAGCTGGAAACAGCAGCCGACAATGTTGTTTCTACACAAGCATACCCCCCATTTGACAAGATTCAAAGCAGTTCAGGCTACCAGCCGGATCTGTCTGGTGACAGTTTAAGTACCTCCTGGTCAAGCCTGTATGTCACATCCCCTCCTGTGTCATGTGATACAGGTCATTATACAGGTATGTCTGATGACCAGGACAATCTGCAGTCTATGGAATCAAGTGATGATATTTTCTACAGCCCAGATAAAAGTAAGACCAACAGGGATGCCTTTAAATTTTCCGGAAACAGTAGAAATAGTGTTAGCTCTGAATATTCAACGCCTCTGCATTCTCCAAAGGAGAATTATTCTGATGAAAGTGTTGTGTCACCTGCATCAGGAAGATGCTATATTCCAACAACACAGCATTCAGAACATTTACCAATCCTTGATGCTGGGAAGAGTGCCCAAATAAGAAGCATCTCAAGTAAGATGGTTGATGTAGTTGATGATATGGAGACCTCAGATATTGGTGACAGTGCTGAAGAAACATACAGACAGACCACAAAGAAGACAGCAGAAATAAGCATTGTTGTTGCCATGCAACCAAGAAGTCTGAGTGACTCAGCCATTAGTTCTGATTACTGTACAGATCCAGAATCTCCTAACTCTTCTCCAAGAGTTGGCCACACTCGTACTCCTGCATCTCAGCATGTGTGCCCACAAGAGATCATTGCAGCGCATACAGATGGCACCAAATCACTGCCAACTTATTCACTTAGTAAGGATAACACAGACAGAAAGGATGCAGCAGATGTGGCAAACAGTAAACAGCAATACAAAACATCAGCCAGCAGAACGGAGCATCAAATATGGACACCAGATAAAGATGAAAGGTTATCAACATCAACTTTAGAACCTGAAGAATCTGATAATGAAAAAGATGAGATACTTATTGCTATAGGCAGGACAGAAAATGTCTTACAGTCTCATGAACTGGTGAGTAGAAAACAGAGATCTCATGATGCAGACATACATCCTTTTCCTTTTATTGTGCCACATACTCAAGACCTGCTTCATGAAAAACTTATAAATGACATGCAGGCAATCAGAGAGTACCCAAATCCATTTGAAAGGAAAATTCACAAAAGAAGATTAAACGGCAGAAGGACAAAATCATTAGATGACATATATTGGACACAACCAGCAGTTCAAGACAAGTTTATCAGAGAACATATAAATAATTTGAAACTGGTTGTCTTTGAACTAGCACAAGAAAACATGGGAGTTCATTTTCCATGTTCAGACATTTCATCAGATGTGACTTTCACTGCAGTACAGCATGACCAAACACAGCCATTTATGGATATAGGAAACAAATTTATAATAAATAATATGGCTAATTCTGAGCAAGAGGCTCATTTTTCAAATGTTCCACCTTTCACACAGGAATCCTCCTGGACAATCGTTGAAGAAGATAATATTTTGGGAGATAATTATGTGAAGCAAGGTGATACATTGACCACGCTGATGACAGACTGTGATCTGGAAACTGATCTGAAACAGACAGAAATGGAAATGGATCTGGGGAAGGTAGAAATTAAAACTGATCTAGGGAAGACAGAAATGGAAGCGGATCTGGGGAAGATAGAAATGGAAACGGATCTGGGGAAGATAAGAATGGAAACTGATCTGGGGAAGACAGAAAGGGAAGTTGACCTTGAGAAGACAGAAATAGAAAGTGATCTGGGGAAGATAGAAATAGAAACTGATCTGGGAAAGACAGAAAGGGAAGTTGACCTTGAGAAGACAGAAATTGAAACTGTTCTGGGGAAAACAGAGATAGAAATAGATGTGGAGAAGCCAGAAATTGGGAGTGATATGAGGAAGACAGAAATGGAACATGAGGAGTCAGAAATAGAAGTTGATCTGGGGAATGGAGAAATGGAAAGTGATCTGGGAAAGACAGAAGTGGACAAGGATCTTGAGAAGACAGATGAAGAAACGGGTCTGGAAAAGACAGAAATGGAAACTGATTTGGGGAAGACAGAAATGGACATTAATGTTGAGAAGATGGTTGTAGAAACAGATCTGGAAAAGACAGAAATGGAAACTGATCTGGGAAAGACACAAGTGGAAATTGGTGAGCAGCTGGAACATGCTTCCATGGAAAGAGCAGGTATAACATCTAGTCTTGAGGATCCAGAATTTTCTCATAATGATGCCTTGTGGGGCACAGATGACATCAACTGGTCACAAAACATCATGCTCAGACAAAAGTCTCCTTCAGAATCAGATTTTTCATCCCAGAGAGAAAAGACTGAAAAGATCAAGAAGCAGCTCAATGTGGAAGAGAGAACCAGCTCTGCAGATCAACAGGATAGGAATAGGTCTGGTTCAGAAGACAGCATCTGCTTTGTGTTTGTTGGCAGATCCAATGAAAACCATTTGTCAGCATCACATAGTTTTCAGTCTGGTTCAAGAAACAGACTTTCCCAAAGTTCTTCATTCACCTCTGATAGTCGAGCTCATTATCTGAGTAGATCTGCAGACAGCATTTACACAAACAGCAGCATTGATGTTCCTTCTAAATACCAGGGGTGTAAAGGCAACTTTCTACCCTTGTTTGAAAGATCTGCATCATTGGATGACATTCACCATCAAAAGATTCGACATGTCAGCAAGGAAGCTTTCCATCGATCTAATTCAGCAGACATGTTGCATCAAGGCAGTACAGACTTAGGTGATTCTGATGAACAGATTTTCCCGCCAGTTGCTAGAATGAGCTCTTCTGATAATGGTTCAAGTAACACAAGTAGTGTTGCAATAGGTATTCATGCGTGTCTTACCGAGAAGCTGCACTCTGAAATTGTTCATATGTCACCAGAACCTTTTCCACTCAGTGAAGTCACTCACAGTAGGGATGTGGATAGATTTCAGAAAGACAGAAAATATTCTACTGACAGCAACATACATCCATCTGATGGACTGAAATCACAAGACGTTATTGATTTCTCTGTAGTTGATGATGACACATTTGAATGTTCCAGTGACTTTTCCATCCCAGCTGAGGCTGAAGCTGATTTACCATCTGCCAGAGAGATCAGATCTGGAGAGAAAGCTGAGCAGTCTGAAAACTACAGTCAAACAGAAAATGCATCAGTCATATCAATAGGCACGGACTCATCAGATATCAACTCAGAAACAGTAGAAATTGAACAAACAGTAACACTTCCATTTAGAGAAGTAGCGACAAGGCAAGTGTCTGGCTCCAAAGGACAAGAATACGTTGCTGGAAATGATGAACTTGATATATCTTCACATTCATCTATCTCGCAAGAAGATTCAGACTACGGCAACAATATTCCCAGAAGTGTGTTAGAAGAAGCTCAGAAGACTGGGGGTATCATGGTGTTACCATCTTTAGAGGAAGCAGAGAGTACCTTTGGAGAAGCAGAGAGTACTGAGAAAGTGCAGTTGTCACCAGAATTACGCCAAAGGCTTCTGGAGGAGTTTATGCAGGCTCACCAGGAGAAACAAAACGAAATGTTGGATGTGTCAGATAAGCAAATCTCAGATACCAGTTCTGATTATGCTTTTGAAGTTGGCATGTCTGGACAAATCAACACCGAAATGGGTGAAGGCAATTGGTGGAATGCACATCGTGGTGCACTCATTGATGAGGCAGCTATGACAGATGCTGCTGATCTGAATGAAATGTCCACACAGACGACACCATCAAAAGCATCCAGACATGCAGAGGAGACCCCTGTTCAAGATTCTGTGACACAAACTGGATCATCTTTGAACATCAGCATGTCTGAAGAAGTTCAAACAGATGATTGTCTTAACACAGATCAAATGAACGTTGTTGCCAATGAACAGATGCTGAAACCATCCACAGTACATTCTGAAATGGTTTCTATGAAGTCATCTAACACCACACAAACAGAGGAGCCCCTGAAAGTGTTTGAATCACATGGTGTCCAGACACCTGACACCTGGTTGCAAACAATCCCCTTCCAGGACACAGACTTCAGTAAACTCTCAGGGCAGACACATGCAGAAAGAAGTTTATCTAATTCAGAAGAAGGTAACTTACAAATTCAGCAGACAAACTCATCTGAAGAAAATGTTGACAAACAGTCAAACTATCATAACATAACTGATGGGAACACAGTGCAAGGAACATCAGACACACACAAAGAAATCTTAGATAAGGAACACGGTTCTGGAAAAGTTGTTGTAGGATATATGTCAGATGCATTGAGTATTTCAGGGGAGACAGCTCCTTTGTTAGAACGAGAAAATCAACACCCTGGACCTGACCTTGACACAGCAAATTCAGACACCGGCTATCATGAACATGGGCCAATGAAACAGGATTCCAAATGTTTGCCAGAACATACAGATGAAAAGTACACAAGAAGCCATGCCACATCCGAAAATGACTTCTCAGAAAGTGACGTCTCAGAGGCACATACTAGTATGTCAGATTCAGTTACTGAAGAGTGCCAGACAGATGTATCATTTGGTCTGCAGTCACCAAGGCCCACCATCCATGTATCAACCTTTACAGAATTCCCAGTGCATCTTGAGAACATTGTTGGTATCAGGTATCCTACAAACAGACACCTTCTGTGGGGAGAACATGCTGACATAGACACTCTAGACATAAATAACAAGAGCAGGTTAGATAACTCTGTTACAAGAGAAGCAACTGGTGTTGTTTCTGAGTTGTTGTATCCCAGAAATCCATCTTCAGAATTGATTAAAGATAGGAGGTTGAACTTGCAAACATCTTCATTGGCTGAGGACAATAGTATAGCCAGACTCTCAGTTGCTGAAGAAGGTAACACCAGAGCTCTTGTGACTCAAGATGATAAAGTAAGCAGAACTACTGTGGCTGATAATGGTGAAGTAAGCAGAACTACTATGGCTACTTCACGTGCTGGAGAAAAGGCCATAGTTACTAACTCAGATGCATTGCCTGAGAACATACACATTGTAAAAGATGGAAGTCAAGTAACAATGATAGTAACATTACCAAAGACATCCCACAATACAGGAAGTGTGATGATAACAGACAATGTAACATTACCTAAAACTTCATCTTTGGCAGATGAGTCCTCAGCTGGTGCTTCAGTAACATTACATCAGACACCACAAACTGCAAATGAGAACTTGGTTACTGATGTTGTAACTTTAGTTGAAACCTCAGATGCTTCAGAAAAGTCCAAAGTTCATGAGACAGTAATATTACATGAAACTTCACAAATTTCAGATACAAATAGTGTCACATTATCCGAGACATCAGATGCTGCAGAAAAGGATGTAGTTACAAACTTAGTAACCTCGCCTGAGAACATACACATTGTACAAGATGGAGATCAAGTAACATTGATAGTAACATTACCAAAGATGTCCCAGGAAACAGGAAGTACAATAATTACAGACAGTGTAACATTACACAAGCCTTCATTTACAACAGAAAAGACTTTGACTTCTGTTCCAGTAATAATGTCTGAGACATCACAAACTGCAAAAGAGACCTTGGTTACTGATGTGATAACTAGACCATTGACCTCAGATGCTGCACATAAGTCCACAGTACAAGAGACAGTAACATTACCTGACAAGACACATGCTGTAAATGAAACTCAGATAACTGGTAGAGTTGCAACACCAGACAGCTCTCACATTGCACATGAGACCTTGGTTACCGATGTGGTAACATTACCCGAGGCTTCAGGTGCTGCAGAAAAGACCATAGTTACTAACTTAGGAACATTGCCTGAGAACATACACATTGTAAAAGATGGAAGTCAAGTAACATTGATAGTAACAATACCAAAGACTTCCTACAATACAGGAAGTACATTGATAACAGACAATGTAATATTACCTGAGACTTCCTTTATGGCAGATGAAACCTTGTCTGTTGTTCCAGTAACATTACCTCAGACATCACAAACTGCAAATGAGACCATGGTTACTAATATTGTAACTTTAGTTGAAACATCAGATGGTACAGAAGAGTCTAAAGTTCATGATACAGTAATATATCATGAAAGTTCACACATTTCAGATGTGACCTCAGTTACAAATAGTGTAACATTATCTGAGACATCAGATGCTGCAGAAAAGGGTGCAGTTAAAAACTTAGTAACTTCACATGAGAACATACACATTGTAAAATATGGGGATCAAGTAACATTGATAGTAACATTACCAAAGATGTCCCAGGATACAGAAAGTGCAATGATTACAGACAGTGTAACAGTGGCCAAGCCTTCTCTAACAACAGGAACGACTTTGACTTCTGTTCCATTAATAATGTCTGAGACATCGTTAATTGCAAATGAGAACTTGGTTACTGATGCAATAACTGGGCCAATGACCTCAGATGTTGCAGATAAGTCCACAGTACATGAGACAGTCACATTACCAGAGAAGTCAGATGCTACAGATAAGTCCACAGTACATGAGACAGTCACATTACCAGAGAAGTCAAATGCTACAGATAAGTCCACATTAATAGAGACAGTAACATTATCTGGGAAGACACATGCTGTAATTGAAACTCAGATAATTGATACAGTTACAACACCAGACAGTTCCCACATTGCAGTTGAGGCACTGGTTACTGATATAGTAACATTACCTGAGGCTTCAGGTGCTGCAGAAAAGGCCACAGTTACTAACTTAAGAACATTGCCTGAGAACATACACATTGTAAAAGATGGAAGTCAAGTAACATTGATAGTAACATTACCAAAGATGTCCCACAATACAGGAAGTGTGATAACAGACAATGTAACATTACCTGAGTCTTCCTTTATGACAGATGAAACCTTGTCAGTAGGTCCAGTAACATTACCTCAGACATCACAAACTGTAGATGAGACCATGGTTCCTGGGGTTGTAACTTTAGCTAAAACCTCAGATGCTACAGAAAGGGCTGAAGTTTATGAGACAGTAATATTACATGAAACTTCAAAAATTTCAGATGTGACCATGGTTACAAATGAGATGTCAGATGTTGCAGAAAGGGATGCAGTTACAAACTTAGTAACCTTGCCTGAGAACATACACATTGTAAAAGATGGTGATCAAGTAACATTGATAGTAACATTACCAAAGATGTCCCAGGATACAGGAAGTAAAATAATTACAGACAGTGTAACATTACCCAAGCCTTCATTTACAACAGATAAGACTTTGACTTCTGCTCCGGTAATAATGTCTGAGACATCACAAACTGCAAAAGAGACCTTGGTTACTGATGTGATAACTGGGCCAGTGACCACAGATGCTGCAGAAAATTCCACACTGCATGAGACAGTAACATTACCTGAGAGCTCAGATGCTGCCGATAAGTCCATATTGCTAGAGTCAGGAACATCACATGACAAGACACATGCTGTAAATGAAACTCAAATGATTGATACAGTAACAACACTAGACAGTTCCCGTATTACAGATGAGACCTTGGTTACTGATGTGGTAACATTACCAGAAGCTTTAGATGCTGGAGAAAAGACCACAGTTACTAACTTAGGAACATTGCCTGAGAACATACACATTGTAAAAGATGGGGATCAAGTAACATTGATAGTAACAATACCAAAGATGTCCCAGGATACAGAAAGTACAATGATTACAGACAGTGTAACAGTGGCCAAGCCTTCTCTAACAACAGAAAAGACTTTGACTTCTGTTCCATTAATAATGTCTGAGACATCGCTAATTGCAAATGAGACCTTGGTTACTGATGCAATAACTGGGCCAATGACCTCAGATGTTGCAGATAAGTCCACAGTACATGAGACAGTCACATTACCAGAGAAGTCAGATGCTACAGATAAGTCCACAGTACATGAGACAGTCACATTACCAGAGAAGTCAGATGCTACAGATAAGTCCACAGTACATGAGACAGTCACATTACCAGAGAAGTCAGATGCTACAGATAAGTCCTCATTAATCGAGACAGCAACATTACCCGAGAAGACACATGCTGTAATTGAAACTCAGATAACTGATAAAGTTACAACACCAGACAGTTCCCACATTGCAGATGAGGCGCTGGTTACTGATATAGTAACATTACCCGAGGCTTCAGGTGCTGTAGAAAAGGCCACAGTTACTAACTTAAGAACATTGCCTGAGAACATACACATTGTAAAAGATGGAAGTCAAGTAACAATGATTGTACCATTACCAAAGATGTCCCACAATACAGGAAGTGCGATGATAACAGACAATGTAACATTACCTAAACCTTCCTCTTTGGCAGATGGGTCCTCAGCTGGTGCTTCAGTAACATTACCTCAAACACCACAAACTGCAAATGAGAACTTGGTTACTGATGCTGTAACTTTAGTTGAAACCTCAGATGCTTCAGAAAAGTCCAAAGTTCATGAGACAGTAATATTACATGAAACTTCACAAATTTCAGATGTGATCATGGTTACAAATAGTGTCACATTATCTGAGACATCAGATGCTGCAGAAAAGAATGTAGTTACAAACTTAGTAACCTCGCCTGAGAACATACACATTGTACAAGACGGAGATCACGTAACATTGATAGTAACATCACCAAAGATGTCCCAGGAAGCAGGAAGTACAATAATTACAGACAGTGTAACATTACACAAGCCTTCATTTACAACAGAGAAGACTTTGACTTCTGTTCCGGTAATAATGTCTGAGACATCACAAACTGCAAAAGAGACCTTGGTTACTGATGTGATAACTAGATCATTGACCTCAGATACTGCACATAAGTCCACAGTACATGAGACAGTAACATTACCTGAGAAGACACATGCTGTAAATGAAACTCAGATAACTGATAGAGTTGCAACACCAGACAGCTCTCACATTGCACATGAGACCTTGGTTACCGATGTGGTAACATTACCCGAGGCTTCAGGTGCTGCAGAAAAGACCATAGTTACTAACTTAGGAACATTGCCTGAGAACATACACATTGTAAAAGATGGGGATCAAGTAACATTGATAGTAACAATACCAAAGATGTCCCAGGATATTATAGGAAGTGCAATGATTACAGACAGTGTAACAGTGGCCAAGCCTTTTCTAACAACAAAAAAGACTTTGACTTCTGTTCCGGTAATAATGTCTGAGACATCGTTAATTGCAAATGAGACCTTGGTTACTGATGCAATACCTGGGCCAATGACCTCAGATGTTGCAGATAAGTCCACAGTACACGAGACAGTCACATTACCAGAGAAGTCAGATGCTACAGATAAGTCCTCATTAATAGAGACAACAACATTACCCGAGAAGACACATGCTGTAATTGAAACTCAGATAACTGATAGAGTTACAACACTAGACAGTTCCAACATTGCAGTTGAGGCGCTGGTTACTGATATAGTAACATTACCCGAGGCTTCAGGTGCTGCAGAAAAGGCCACAGTTACTAACTTAAGAACATTGCCTGAGAATATACACATTGTAAAAGATGGAAGTCAAGTAACATTGATAGTAACATTACCAAAGACATCCCACAATACAGGAAGTGTCATGATAACAGACAATGTAACATTACCTGAGTCTTCCTTTATGGCAGATGAAACCTTGTCAGTAGCTCCAGTAACATTACCTCAGACGTCACAAACTGTAGATGAGACCATGGTTCCTGGGGTTGTAACTTTAGCTAAAACCTCAGATGCTACAGAAAAGTCTGAAGTTTATGAGACAGTAATATTACATGAAACTTCAAAAATTTCAGATGTGACCACGGTAACAAATGAGATGTCAGATGTTGCAGAAAAGGATGCAGTTACAAACTTAGTAACCTTGCCTGAGAACATACACATTGTAAAAGATGGTGATCAAGTAACATTGATAGTAACATTACCAAAGATGTCCCAGGATACAGGAAGTACAATAATTACAGACAGTGTAACATTACCCAAGCCTTCATTTACAACAGATAAGACTTTGACTTCTGTTCCGGTAATAATGTCTGAGACATCACAAACTGCAAAAGAGACCTTGGTTACTGATGTGATAACTGGGCCAGTGACCACAGATGCTGCAGAAAAGTCCACACTGTATGAGACAGTAACATTACCTGAGAGCTCGGATGCTGCAGATAAATCCACATTGATAGAGACCGTAACATTATATGAGAAGACACATGTTGTAAATGAAACTCAAATGATTGATACAGTAACAACAGCAAGCAGTTCCCATATTACAGATGAGACCTTGGTTACTGATGTGGTAATATTACCAGAGGCTTCAGATGCTGGAGAAAAGACCACAGTTACTAACTTAGGAACGTTGCCTGAGAACATACACATTGTAAAAGATGAACATCAAGTAACATTGATAGTAACATTACCAAAGACGTCTGGTGATACAGGAAGTGCAATTACAGACAGTGTAACATTACATGAGACGTCCTTTACTACAGACGAAACCGTTATTTCTGTTCCAGTAATTTTGTCTGAGACTACAAATGAGACTTTAATTACTGATATGGTTACTTTGCCTAAGCCCTCAAATGCTGCAGAGCAGACCACAGTAAATGAAACAGTAACATTACTTGAAACTTCACAAATTGCAGATGCAAAATTAGTTTCTGAATTGGTAGCATTACCTGAGATCACAAATACTGCAGAAACGTCCACAGTAAATGAGACAGTAACATTACCTGAGATTACAAATGCTGCAGAAACATCTACAGAACATGAAACAGTACCATTACCTGAGATCACACATGCCGCAAAAACGACCACAGGACATGCAACTGTAACATTACTTCAGACCTCAGATGCAACAGAAAAGGCTACTGTAATGAACACATTAATGCCTGAGGACATACCCACTGTAAAAAGTGGACATCCTGTAACATTCATTGTAACATTACCAAAGACATCACACAATACTGGAAGTACATTGATTACAGACAGTGTAACATTACCTGAGATTTCCTTGACTGCAGACAAGACCTTGATTACTGATATGGTTACTTTGCCTAAGCCTTCAAATTCTGCAGAGCAGACCACAGTAAATGAAACAGTAACATTACTTGAAACTTCACAAATTGCAGATGAGAAATTAGTTTCTGATGCCATAGAATTACCTGTGATCACAATTGCTGCAGAAACATCCACAGAACATGAAACAGTAACATTGCCTGAGATCACGATTGCTGCAGAAACGTCCACAGAACATGAAACAGCAACATTACCTCAGATCACAATTGCCACAGAAACGTCCACAGAACAGGAAACAGTAACATTACCTGAGATCAAAATTGACACAGAAACATCCACAGAACATAAATCAGTAACATTACCTGAGATCGCCAATGCTGCAGAAACATCCACAGAACATGAAACAGTAAAATTACATGAGATCACAATTGCTGCAGAAACATCCACAGAACATGAAACAGTAACATTATCTGAGATCACAATTGCTGCAGAAACGTCAACAGAACAGGAAACAGTAACATTACCTGAGATCTCCAATGCTGCAGAAACGTCTATAGAACATGAAACAGTAACATTACCTGAGATTGTCAATGCTACAGAAACATCCACAGAACATGAAACAGTAACATTACCTGAGATCACAAATGCTGCAGAAACGTCAACAGAACAGGAAACGTTAACATTACCTGAGATCTCCAATACTGAAGAAACGTCTACAGAGCATGAAACAGAAAAATTACCCGAGATCACAATTGCTGCAGAAACATCCACAGAACATGAAACAGTAATATTACCTGAGATCACAATTGCTGCAGAAACGTCCACAGAACAGGAAACGTTAACATTACTTGAGATCTCCAATACTGAAGAAACGTCTACAGAGCATGAAACAGTAAAATTACCTGAGATCACAATTGCTGCAGAAACATCCACAGAACATGAAACAGTAACATTACCTCAGATCAAAGTTGCTAGAGAAACATCCACAGAACATGAAACATTAACATTACCTGAGATCTCCAATACTGCAGAAATGTCCACAGAGCATGAAACAGTAAAATTGCCCGAGATCACAATTGCTGCAGAAACATCCACAGAACATGAAACAGTAACATTACCTGAGATGTCAAATGCTACAGAAACATCCACAGAACAGGAAACAGTAATATTACATGAGATCTCAAATGCTGCAGAAACATCCACAGAACATGAAAAAATAGCATTTTCTCAGATCACAATTGCTGCAGAAATGTCCACAGAACAAGAAACAGTAACATTACCTGAGATCGAAACTGACACAGAAACATCCACAGAACAGGAAAAAGTAACATTACCTGATATCTCCAATGCTGCAGAATCGTCTATAGAACATGAAACAGTAACATTACCTCAGATCACAATTGCTGCAGAAACATCCACAGAACATGAAACAGTAACATTACCTGAGATCTCCAATGCTACAGAAACATCCACAGAACATGAAACAGTAACATTACCTGAGATCAAAATTGCTGCAGAAACATCCACAGAACAGAAAACAGTAACATTACCTGAGATCTCCAATGCTGCAGAAACATCTATAGAACATGAAACAATAACATTACCTCAGATCACAATTGCTGTAGAAACGTCCACCGAACATAAAACAGTAACATTACCTGAGATCTTTAATACTGCAGAAATGTATACAGAGCATGAAACAGTAAAATTACCCAAGATCACAATTGCTGCAGAAACATCCACAAAACATGAAACAGTAACATTACCTCATATCACAATTGTGGCAGAAATGTCCACAGAACAGGAAACAGTAACATTACCTGAGATCACAGTTGCTGCAGAAACATCCAAAGAACATGAAACAGTAAAATTACATGAGATCACAATTGCTGCAGAAACATCCATCAAACATGAAATAGTAACATTACCTGAGATCACAATTGCTGCAGAAACGTCCACAGAACATGAAACAGTAATATTACATGAGATCTCAAATGCTGCACAAACATCCACAGAACATGAAACAGTAACATTACCTGAGATCACAAATGCTGCAGAAGCATCCACAAAACATGAAACAGTAATATTACCTGAGGTCTCCAATGCTGCAGAAATGTCCACAGAGCATGAAACAGTAACCTTACCTGAGATCATAATTGCTGCAGAAACGTCCACAGAACAGGAAACGTTAACATTATCTGAGATCTCCAATACTGCAGAAACGTCTACAGAGCATGAAACAGTAACATTACCCGAGATCAAAATTGCTGCAGAAACATCCACAGAACAGGAAACGTTAACATTACCTGAGATCTCCAATACTGAAGAAACGTCTACAGAGCATGAAATAGTAAAATTACCCGAGATCACAATTGCTGCAGAAACATCCACAGAACATGAAACAGTAACATTACCTGAGATCACAAATGCTGCAGAAGCATCCACAAAACATGAAACAGTAACATTACCTGAGATCTTCAATGCTGCAGAAACGTTTATAGAACATGAAACAGTAACATTACCTAAAATCACAATTGCTGCAGAAACGCCCACAGAACATGAAACAGTACCATTACTTGAGATCTCCAATGCCACAGAAACGTCCACAGAATATGAAACAGAAACATTACCTGAGATCACAATTGCTGCAGAAACGTCCACAGAACAGGAAACGTTAACATTACCTGAGATCTCCAATACTGAAGAAATGTCTACAGAGCATGAAACAGTACAATTACCCGAGATCACAATTGCTGCAGAAACATCCACAGTACATGAAACAGTAACATTACCTCAGATCACAATTGCGACAGAAACGTTCACAGAACAGGAAACAGTAACATTACCTGAGATCAAAGTTGCTAGAGAAACATCCACAGAACATGAAACATTAACATTACCTGAGATCTCCAATACTGCAGAAATGTCCACAGAGCATGAAACAGTAAAATTGCCTGAGATCACAATTGCTGCAGAAACATCCACAGAACATGAAACAGTAGCATTACCTGAGATCTCCAATACTGCAGAAACGTCCACAGAGCATGAAACAGTAAAATTAACCGAGATCACAATTGCTGCAGAAACACCCACAGAACATGAAACAGTAATATTACCTGAGATCTCCAATGCTACAGAAACGTCCATAGAACATGAAACAATAACATTACCTGAGATCGTCAATGCTGCAGAAACATCCACAGAACATGAAAAAATAGCATTATCTCAGATCACAATTGCTGCAGAAACATCCACAGAACAGAAAACAGTAACATTACCTGAGATCTCCAATGCTGCAGAAACGTCTATAGAACATGAAACAATAACATTACCTCAGATCACAATTGCTGTAGAAACATCCACAGAACAGGAAACAGTAACATTACCTGAGATCACAGTTGCTGCAGAAACATCCAAAGAACATGAAACAGTAAAATTACATGAGATCACAATTGCTGCAGAAACATCCATCAAACATGAAATAGTAACATTACCTGAGATCACAATTGCTGCAGAAACGTCCACAGAACAGGAAATAGTAACATTACCTGAGATTTCCAATACTGCAGAAATGTCTACAGAGCATGAAACAGTAAAATTACCCAAGATCACAATTGCTGCAGAAACATCCATAGAACATGAAACAGTAACATTACCTGAGATCTCAAATGCTACAGAAACATCCACAGAACAGGAAACAGTAACATTACATAAGATCTCAAATGCTGCAGAAGCATCCACAGAACATGAAGAAATAGCATTGATCACAATTGCTGCAGAAATGTCCACAGAACAGGAAACAGTAATGTTACCTGAGATCAAAATTGCTGCAGAAACATCCACAGAACAGGAAATAGTAACATTACCTGAGATCGAAATTGCTGCAGAAACATCAACAGAACATGAAACAGTAATATTACCTGAGATCTCCAATACTGCAGAAACGTCCACAGAGCATGAAACAGTAACATTACCTGAGATCCCCAATGCTGCAGAAACGTTTATAGAACATGAAACAGTAACATTACCTCAGATCACAATTGCTGCAGAAACGCCCACAGAACATGAAACAGTACCATTACTTGAGATCTCCAATTCCGCAGAAATGTCCACAGAACATGAAACAGAAACATTACCTAAGACCACAAATGCTGCAGAAGCATCCACAAAACATGAAACAGTAACATTACCTGAGATCTCCAATGCTGCAGAAACGTCCACAGAGCATGACACAGTAACATTACCTGAGATCACAATTGCTGCAGAAACGTCCACAGAACAGGAAACAGTAACATTACCTGAGATTTCCAATACTGCAGAAATGTCTACAGAGCATGAAACAGTAAAATTACCCAAGATCACAATTGCTGCAGAAACATCCACAGAACATGAAACAGTAACATTACCTCAGATCACAATTGTGGCAGAAACGTCCACAGAACAGGAAACAGTAACATTACCTGAAATCAAAGTTGCTGCAGAAACATCCACAGAACATGAAACATTATCATTACCTGAAATCTCCAATACTGCAGAAACGTCCACAGAGCATGAGACAGTAAAATTACCTCAGATCACAATTGCTGCAGAAACATCCACAGAACATGAAACAGTAACATTACATGAGATCTCCAATACTACAGAAACATCAACAGAACATGAAACAGTAACATTACCTGAGATCACAATTGCTGCAGAAACGCCCATAGAACATGAAACAGTAACATTACTTGAGATCTCCAATGCTGCAGAAACGTCCATAGAACATGAAACAGTAACATCACCTGAGATCTCAAATGCTGCAGAAACATCCACAGAACATGAAGCAATAACATTACCTCAGATCAAAATTGCTGCAGAAACGTCCGCAGAACAGGAAACAGTAACATTACCTGAGATCAAAATTGATACAGAAACATCCACAGAACACAAATCAGTAACATTACCTGAGATCTCCAATGCTGCAGAAACATCCACAGAACATGATACAGTAACATTACCTGAGATCTCTAATGCTGCAGAAATGTCCATAGAACATAAAACAATAAGATTACCTGTGATCTCAAATGCTACAGGAACATCCACAGAACATGAAACAGTAGCATTACCTGAGATCAGAATTGCTGCAGAAACGTCCATAGAACAGGAAACAGTAACATTACCTGAGGTCTCCAATGCTGCAGAAACGTCCATAGAACATAAAACAATAACATTACCTGTGATCTCAAATGCTACAGGAACATCCACAGAACATGAAACAGTAACATTACCTGAGATCACAATTGCTGCAGAAACTCCCACAGATCATGAAACAGTAACATTACCTGAGATCACAAATGCTGCAGAAGCATCCACAAAACATGAAACAGTAATATTACCTGAGGTCTCCAATGCTGCAGAAATGTCCACAGAGCATGAAACAGTAACCTTACCTGAGATCATAATTGCTGCAGAAACGTCCACAGAACAGGAAACGTTAACATTATCTGAGATCTCCAATACTGCAGAAACGTCTACAGAGCATGAAACAGTAACATTACCCGAGATCACAATTGCTGCAGAAGCATCCACAAAACATGAAATAGTAACATTACCTAAGGTCTCCAATGCTGCAGAAATGTCCACAGAGCATGAAACAGTAACATTACCAGAGATCAAAATTGCTGCAGAAACATCCACAGAACAGGAAACGTTAACATTACCTGAGATCTCCAATACTGAAGAAACGTCTACAGAGCATGAAATAGTAAAATTACCCGAGATCACAATTGCTGCAGAAACATCCACAGAACATGAAACAGTAACATTACCTGAGATCACAAATGCTGCAGAAGCATCCACAAAACATGAAACAGTAACATTACCTGAGATCTCCAATGCTGCAGAAACGTTTATAGAACATGAAACAGTAACATTACCTAAAATCACAATTGCTGCAGAAACGCCCACAGAACATGAAACAGTACCATTACTTGAGATCTCCAATGCCACAGAAACGTCCACAGAATATGAAACAGAAACATTACCTGAGATCACAATTGCTGCAGAAACGTCCACAGAACAGGAAACGTTAACATTACCTGAGATCTCCAATACTGAAGAAATGTCTACAGAGCATGAAACAGTACAATTACCCGAGATCACAATTGCTGCAGAAACATCCACAGTACATGAAACAGTAACATTACCTCAGATCACAATTGCGACAGAAACGTTCACAGAACAGGAAACAGTAACATTACCTGAGATCAAAGTTGCTAGAGAAACATCCACAGAACATGAAACATTAACATTACCTGAGATCTCCAATACTGCAGAAATGTCCACAGAGCATGAAACAGTAAAATTGCCTGAGATCACAATTGCTGCAGAAACATCCACAGAACATGAAACAGTAGCATTACCTGAGATCTCCAATACTGCAGAAACGTCCACAGAGCATGAAACAGTAAAATTAACCGAGATCACAATTGCTGCAGAAACACCCACAGAACATGAAACAGTAACATTACCTGAGATCTCCAATGCTACAGAAACGTCCATAGAACATGAAACAATAACATTACCTGAGATCGTCAATGCTGCAGAAACATCCACAGAACATGAAAAAATAGCATTATCTCAGATCACAATTGCTGCAGAAACATCCACAGAACAGAAAACAGTAACATTACCTGAGATCTCCAATGCTGCAGAAACGTCTATAGAACATGAAACAATAACATTACCTCAGATCACAATTGCTGTAGAAACATCCACAGAACAGGAAACAGTAACATTACCTGAGATCACAGTTGCTGCAGAAACATCCAAAGAACATGAAACAGTAAAATTACATGAGATCACAATTGCTGCAGAAACATCCATCAAACATGAAATAGTAACATTACCTGAGATCACAATTGCTGCAGAAACGTCCACAGAACAGGAAATAGTAACATTACCTGAGATTTCCAATACTGCAGAAATGTCTACAGAGCATGAAACAGTAAAATTACCCAAGATCACAATTGCTGCAGAAACATCCATAGAACATGAAACAGTAACATTACCTGAGATCTCAAATGCTACAGAAACATCCACAGAACAGGAAACAGTAACATTACATAAGATCTCAAATGCTGCAGAAGCATCCACAGAACATGAAGAAATAGCATTGATCACAATTGCTGCAGAAATGTCCACAGAACAGGAAACAGTAATGTTACCTGAGATCGAAATTGCTGCAGAAACATCCACAGAACAGGAAATAGTAACATTACCTGAGATCGAAATTGCTGCAGAAACATCAACAGAACATGAAACAGTAATATTACCTGAGATCTCCAATACTGCAGAAACGTCCACAGAGCATGAAACAGTAACATTACCTGAGATCCCCAATGCTGCAGAAACGTTTATAGAACATGAAACAGTAACATTACCTCAGATCACAATTGCTGCAGAAACGCCCACAGAACATGAAACAGTACCATTACTTGAGATCTCCAATTCCGCAGAAATGTCCACAGAACATGAAACAGAAACATTACCTAAGACCACAAATGCTGCAGAAGCATCCACAAAACATGAAACAGTAACATTACCTGAGATCTCCAATGCTGCAGAAACGTCCACAGAGCATGACACAGTAACATTACCTGAGATCACAATTGCTGCAGAAACGTCCACAGAACAGGAAACAGTAACATTACCTGAGATTTCCAATACTGCAGAAATGTCTACAGAGCATGAAACAGTAAAATTACCCAAGATCACAATTGCTGCAGAAACATCCACAGAACATGAAACAGTAACATTACCTCAGATCACAATTGTGGCAGAAACGTCCACAGAACAGGAAACAGTAACATTACCTGAAATCAAAGTTGCTGCAGAAACATCCACAGAACATGAAACATTATCATTACCTGAAATCTCCAATACTGCAGAAACGTCCACAGAGCATGAGACAGTAAAATTACCTGAGATCACAACTGCTGCAGAAACATCCACAGAACATGAAACAGTAACATTACCTGAGATGTCAAATGCTACAGAAACATCCACAGAACAGGAAACAGTAATATTACATGAGATCTCAAATGCTGCAGAAACATCCACAGAACATGAAAAAATAGCATTTTCTCAGATCACAATTGCTGCAGAAATGTCCACAGAACAAGAAACAGTAACATTACCTGAGATCAAAATTGACACAGAAACATCCACAGAACAGGAAAAAGTAACATTACCTGATATCTCCAATGCTGCAGAATCGTCTATAGAACATGAAACAGTAATATTACCTCAGATCACAATTGCTGCAGAAACATCCACAGAACATGAAACAGTAACATTACCTGAGATCTCCAATACTACAGAAACATCAACAGAACATGAAACAGTAACATTACCTGAGATCACAATTGCTGCAGAAACGCCCATAGAACATGAAACAGTAACATTACTTGAGATCTCCAATGCTGCAGAAACGTCCATAGAACATGAAACAGTAACATCACCTGAGATCTCAAATGCTGCAGAAACATCCACAGAACATGAAGCAATAACATTACCTCAGATCAAAATTGCTGCAGAAACGTCCGGAGAACAGGAAACAGTAACATTACCTGAGATCAAAATTGATATAGAAACATCCACAGAACACAAATCAGTAACATTACCTGAGATCTCCAATGCTGCAGAAACATCCACAGAACATGATACAGTAACACTACCTGAGATCTCTAATGCTGCAGAAATGTCCATAGAACGTAAAACAATAAGATTACCTGTGATCTCAAATGCTACAGGAACATCCACAGAACATGAAACAGTAGCATTACCTGAGATCAAAATTGCTGCAGAAACGTCCATAGAACAGGAAACAGTAACATTACCTGAGGTCTCCAATGCTGCAGAAACGTCTATAGAACATAAAACAATAACATTACCTGTGATCTCAAATGCTACAGGAACATCCACAGAACATGAAACAGTAACATTACCTGAGATCACAATTGCTGCAGAAACTCCCACAGATCATGAAACAGTAACATTACTTGAGATCTCCAATGCTGCAGAAACATCCACACAACATGAAACAGTAACATTACTTGAGATCTCCAATGCTACAGAAACATCCACAGAACATGAGTCAGTAACATTACCTCAGATCACAATTGCTGCAGAAATGCCCACAGAACATGAAACAGTAACATTACCTGAGATCTCCAATGTCGCAGAAATGTCCACAGAACATGAAACAGTAACAATACCTGAGATCTTCAATGCTATAGAAACACCAACAGAACATGAAACAGTAACATTACCTGAGATCAAAAATGGTGCAGAAGCATCAATAGAACATGAAACAGTAACATTACCTGAAATCTCCAATGCTACAGAAACATCTACAGAACATGAAACAGAAACATTACTTGTGACCTCAGATGCAGTAGAAAAAGCCACAGGAAGTACACTGATTACAGACAGTGTAAGATTAACAGAGCCTTCTGAAACAACTGATAAGACTTTGACTTCTGTTCCAGTAATAATGTCTGAGAGATTACAAACTGCAAATGCGACCTTAGTTACTGATGTGATAACTGGACCTGTGGCATCAGATGCTGCAGATAAGTCCACAGTACACGAGACAGTAATATTACCAGAGAAGTTAGATCCTGCAGATAAGTCCACATTGCTAGAGACAATAACATTACCTGAGAAGACACCTGTTGTAAATGAAACTCAGATAATTGATACATTAACAACACCAAACAGTTCCCTCATTGCACATGAGACCTTGGTTACTGATGAGGTAACATTACCAGAGGCTTCGGATGCTGCAGAAAAAGCCATAGTTACTAGCTTAGGAACGTTGCCTGAGAACATACACATTGTAAAAGATGGAAGACAAGTAACGTTGATAGTAACAATACCAAAGACCTCCAGTGATACAGGAAGTGCAATTACAGACAGTGTAACATTACATGAGACTTCCTTTAGTACAGACGAAACCGTGATTTCTGTTCCAGTAAGTTTGTCTGAGATTGCAAATGAGACCTTGATTACTGATGTGGTTACATTTCCTAAGCCCTCAAACACTGCAGAGGAGACCACAGTAAATGAAACAGTATCATTACTGGAAACTTCACAAATTGTAGATGAGAAATTAGTTTCTGATGTGGTAGAATTACCCGAGATCACAATTGCTGCAGAACCGTCTACAGAACATGAAACAGTCACATTACCTGAGATCTCCAATGCTGCAGAAATGTCCACAGAACATGAAACAGTAACATTATCTGAGACTTCAGATGCAGCAGAAAAGGCCACTGTAACTAACATATTAATGCCTGAGGGCATATACACTGTAAAAAGTGGACATCCTCTAACAGTTACAGTAGCATTACCAAAGACTTCCCACAAAACAGGAAGTATGATGATTACAGACACTGTAATGATTACAGGTGTGACCTTAACACCTGTTATGTTGCCTGAGATATCCCAGACTGCAAATGAAACCTTCTTTACTGATGTGATAATTACGCCTGAAAGCCCAGATTCTGCAGAAAAGGCCACAGTACATGAGACAGGAACGTTACCTGAGACCTCAGATTCTGCAGAAAAGACCACAGTGCATGAGACAGTAACATTACTTGAGACCTCAGATTCTGCAGAAAAGGCCACAGTACATGAGACAGTAACATTACCTGAGATTTCACAAACTGCAATTGAGACCTTGGTTACTGATGTAGTAACATTACCTGCAGATTCAGATGTTGCAGTGCCTAATGCAGCAATATTACCTGCGAGTTTCCATATTGTTGATGAGACTTTAGTTCCTGATGTAGTTACATTAGTTGAGACCTCAGATGTTGCAGATAAGTCCATAGTACATGAGACAGTAACATTACCTGAGACATCACAAACTACAGTTGAGACCTTTGTCACTGATGTCATTACATTAGCTGAGACCCCAGATGCTGCAATTAAGTCTGCAATACATGAGACAGTAACATTACCTGAAACTTCACAAACTGCAGTTGAGACTTTAATAATTGATGTAGTAGTAACATTACCAGCAGTCTCTGATGCTGCAGAACTGTCCACAGTGCTTGATGCAGTAAAAATACCTGATATTTCACAAATTACAGAGGAGATTTTGGTTACTGACGTGGTAATAGTGTCTGAGATTTCAGATGATGCAGAAAAGTCCTCATTACATGAGTCAGTAACATTACCTGACACTTCAGATGCAACAAAATATTTCACAGTAGATGAGACTGTAACATTACCTGTGACATCAGATGTCGCAGAACAGTCCACAGTACAGTCCACAGTACAGGAGACATCAGTAGAGACCTTGGCTACTAGTGTAGTAACATTACACGCAACCTCAGAGGCCACAGAAAGGTCCACAGTGCTTGGTGCAGTAACATTATCTGAGATTTCCCAGACTGCAGATGAAACTTTGGTTACTGATGTGGTAACAAGACTTGAGACCTCAGATACTAAAGAACACACAGTTCATGAAACTGTAACTTTACCCAATACTTCACATGCAGTAGTTAAGTCCACAGTTAATGAGAAAGTAACATTACCGGAGATTTCACAAACAGCAGATGAGACCTTGGTTACTGTTGTTACATTACCTGAGATCTCAGGTGGGGCATTTAAGTCAACAATACATGAGACAGTAACATTACCTGAGATCTCTGATGATGATGGAAAGGCCACAGAACATGAGACAGTAACATTACCTGATACCTTAAATGTTGCAGATATGGCTACAGTACATGAGATAGTAACATTACCTGCAACTTCATATGCTGCAGATAAGTCTACAGTGAATGAGACAGTAACATTACCTGAGACCTCAGAAAATGAAATAATAACTACAGAAGTGATTATTCAGCCATCTCTGGAGGTATATGACAACATCCAGCCCAACATAGATCTATCCACACCCATGTCTAACAACATACAGCCCAACAGAGATCTATCCCCACCAGTGTTTGACAACATACAAAGCAACATAGGTCTATCGCCACCAGTGTCTGACAACATACAGCCCAACAGAGATCTATCCCCACCAGTGTCTGACAACATACAACAAAAGAGTGATATTTCCAACTCTTTTGATACCAAATCAGAACAGAACAGCAAAGACTCAACAAAGGTGGCTATATACAATGATGTGACATTGCCTTGCACAGATGTTGAACATGTCTCAGATAGTACATTTCCACCCCATAATGAGCTAAGCAGCAAGGAAACATCTCTTAGCCCGACTGATGCCATGATTTTGGGAGAAGAGATCATTCCTTCAGACACAGTTGTTCAACCCAATAAGATTTTCCAACTGCAAGAGAAGCCTGGAGTTATAACTGATGTAAGGATGTTGGAAACTGCTGATGAAGAAGGACATGCTGCTGAAGGATCAGAAACTAAAGGTGAACAAGAAGAGACTGTCTCCTTACAACAGGCTTCACTTGATGGTGAAACCGATGAAAATGATCACAATGAATCTGATGAAAGTGTAACTACTGAAGCTGCACATCTACAAACAGGGACTTGGTCTAATTTAGAACGATTGATGTCATCAAGATTTCTGCCATCTTATTGGGACACTGTTAAAATGCAACTTAACAGGCATTCCTCGACAGATGATGTATTCTCGCCAGTGGGCAGACATGATCCAAATTCTTTCAGTTCATATCTCCATGGTTACAAAACATCACGGGCTAATGAAACCAGACTTGACAGATCCTCATGGCTTGGTGCAACTAGATTACAGAATAGTGACAGATCACAAAGATCTTCATGGCCAGCTGAAACCAGATCTCACATTAGTGACAGACTGGGCAGAGTGTCTTCTCTTTCTGGGAGCCAATTCAGCAAATCTTTATGGTCTGTTGAAGGCAGCCAACACAGTGACAGACTGAGTAGACCCTCATGGTCTCTTGTGAACAGACTGAGCAGAAGTTCATGGAGTGTTGAAAATAGGTCACATACGTTTGACAGATCATGGACAGGGCTTGCTCAAAGCAGACCAAGTAATTTTGAGAGATCAAGGAAAACTACGTGGCCTTTTGAAAGTGGGTCAGCTAGTTTTGATAGACCTAGAACAACTTCATGGCCTGTGGAAAACAGATCAAATATTTCTGACAGGCAAAACAGGATCTCAATGCCTACTGTAGAAAGATTAAACAAAGCTTCAAAGTCTTTTGAAAGACCAAAGATTGGTGAAAGACTGGCCAGGCCATTGTTGACTTTTGCAACCAGAACATATACAGGCGGCAGGGAAATTAAAACAGCCTCACAAGAACAGACCCACACGAATCCTGATGTTCCATTGCCATGTGCACCATCCAAGGAAGAGGCTGCTGGAAGCTTAAGTCACCATGAGATTTTTGCGCCCATTCTGAAGCTTCAGAACAGTGATGGACTAAGACAGTCTGAAGCAGGTTACACAGATATCAGAGCAACTGTTAGCTTTACAAGTATCACCAGAGATGCTAATAATAAATTACCCAAGCTTCAGATACCAGGCCAAGAAGAGACTACCAGGAACTATGTCTCAGTTGATGAGGTTGCCATTGATATTACTGAAAGCCAGCCAAGGCAGTCAGCCAAAGCTGAAGTCCAATCATCAAAACTCCAAGCATCTGTTTCATTATCCAATCAAAGCTTCACGGAAGAAACCTTGTTGGAAATGTCTGTCCCTGAGCAATGTGACCAAAGTTCTGAACACATACATGCTGCTCCTGATGATGTTAGAACATCATCGTCAAATAATGATTCAGAACGAAAGGATAATTCCACTGTGCAGATACTAGCTGACACTATACATACAGAAGAAGAGTCCCCTATCACTGAAATAGGATCTCTGACTGATATTGTACACAATTTGGAGCAGTCATTGGTAGCTGTAACAGCTCTACTTGAGAGCTCACACACAGAGAATGAGCACTCTGAAAGAGGACCTGATGTTCACAATATTACAGAGGATTTCTCGGTTACCTTACCTGAGCTTCCAAAGTTTACACGTGAGACCCCCGTTACTGAAATTGAAACATTACCTGTGATTCCCAAGATTTTCGAAGAGATTTCAGTTATTGACACTGTAACATTACTTGACGACTCTCAAACTACAGAAAAAACCTCAGTTACTGATACAGTAACATCACCTGATGATCCAAAAGCTACAGACAAGACATCAATTACTGACACAGTAACTTCACCTGAAAATTCACAAACTACAGACAAGACATCAGTTATTGATACTATGCCTTTATGTGAATATTCAAAGACTACAGGTGAAACTGCAACTACAGAAACTGAAAGATTACCTAAGACTTCACAAATTGCAGAGAAGATCTTAATTACTGACACAGTAACAATACTTGAGGATCAGAAGTGTACAGAAGATATCATGAATATCGATTCAGTAGCATCTGAATTTTCACATGTAGAGGAGAACGTGGAAACTGACATTGCAGAAAAAAGTAGAAAGATAACGCAAACAGTAACGGAGTTTGGTATCTCAGAATCAGCAAATGAAAACTTAATCACAGAAACAGTAACTGTGGCTGATATCTCAGAGACAACAGATGAGAACTTAGTCACTGCAGAAGTAACTGTGTCTGATATCTCAGAGACAACAGATGAGAACTTAGTCACTGCAGAAGTAACTGTGTCTGATATCTCAGAAACAACAGATGAGAACTTAGTCACTGAAACAATAACTGTGGCTGACATCTCAGAAACAACAGATGAGAACTTAGTCACTGAAACAATAACTGTGGCTGATATCTCAGAAACAACGGATGAGAACTTAGTCACTGCAGAAGTAACTGTGGCTGATATCTCAGAAACAACAGATGAGAACTTAGTCACTGCAGAAGTAACTGTGTCTGATATCTCAGAAACAACAGATGAGAACTTAGTCACTGAAAAAGTAACTGTGGCTGACATCTCAGAAACAACAGATGAGAACTTAGTCACTTCAGAAGTAACTGTGTCTGATATCTCAGAAACAACAGATGAGAACTTAATCACTGAAAAAGTAACTGTGGCTGATATCTCAGAAACAACAGATGAGAACTTAGTAAGTGAAACAGTAACTGTGTCTGATATCTCAGAAACAACAGATGAGAACTTAGTAAGTGAAATAGTAAATGTGTCTGATATCTCAGAAACAACAGATGAGAACTTAGTCACTGCAGAAGTAACTGTGTCTGATATCTCAGAAACAACAGATGAGAACTTAATAAGTGAAACAGTAACTGTGTCTGATATCTCAGAAACAACAGATGAGAACTTAGTAAGTGAAAAAGTAACTGTGTCTGATATCTCAGAAACAACAGATGAGAACTTAGTCACTGCAGAAGTAACTCTGTCTGATATCTCAGAAACAACAGATGAGAACTTAGTAAGTGAAATAGTAACTGTGTCTGATATCTCAGAAACAACAGATGAGAACTTAGTCACTGCAGAAGTAACTGTGGCTGATATCTCAGAAACAACAGATGAGAACTTAGTCACTGCAGAAGTAACTGTGTCTGATATCTCAGAAACAACAGATGAGAACTTAGTCACTGAAACAATAACTGTGGCTGATATCTCAGAAACAAAAGATGAGAACTTAGTCACTGAAACAATAACTGTGGCTGATATTTCAGAAACAACAGATGAGAACTTAGTCACTGCAGAAGTAACTGTGTCTGATATCTCAGAAACAACGGATGAGAACTTAGTCACTGCAGAAGTAACTGTGTCTGATATCTCAGAAACAACAGATGAGAACTTAGTCACTGCAGAAGTAACTGTGTCTGATATCTCAGAAACAACAGATGAGAACTTAGTCACTGAAACAATAACTGTGGCTGATATCTCAGAAACAACAGATGAGAACTTAGTCACTGCAGAAGTAACTGTGTTTGATATCTCAGAAACAACAGATGAGAACTTAGTAAGTGAAATAGTAACTGTGTCTGATATCTCAGAAACAACAGATGAGAACTTAGTAAGTGAAATAGTAACTGTGTCTGATATCTCAGAAACAACAGATGAGAACTTAGTCACTGCAGAAGTAACTGTGTCTGATATCTCAGAAACAACAGATGAGAACTTAGTCACTGAAAAAGTAACTGTGGCTGATATCTCAGAAACAACAGATGAGAACTTAGTCACTGCAGAAGTAACTGTGTCTGATATCTCAGAAACAACAGATGAGAACTTAGTCACTGAAACAATAACTGTGGCTGATATCTCAGAAACAAAAGATGAGAACTTAGTCACTGCAGAAGTAACTGTGTTTGATATCTCAGAAACAACAGATGAGAACTTAGTCACTGCAGAAGTAACTGTGTCTGATATCTCAGAAACAACAGATGAGAACTTAGTCACTGAAAAAGTAACTGTGGCTGATATCTCAGAAACAACAGATGAGAACTTAGTCACTGCAGAAGTAACTGTGTCTGATATCTCAGAAACAACAGATGAGAACTTAGTCACTGAAACAATAACTGTGGCTGATATCTCAGAAACAACAGATGAGAACTTAGTCACTGAAGAACTAACTGTGTCTGATATCTCAGAAACAACAGATGAGAACTTTGTCACCCCAGAAGTAACTGTGTCTAATATCTCAGAAACAACAGATGAGAACTTAGTCACTGCAGAAGTAACTGTGTCTGATATCTCAGAAACAACAGATGAGAACTTAGTAATTGAAACAGTAACTGTGGCTGATATCTCAGAAACAACAGATGAGAACTTAGTCACTGCAGAAGTAACTGTGGCTGATATCTCAGAAACAACAGATGAGAACTTAGTCACTGCAGAAGTAACTGTGTCTGATATCTCAGAAACAACAGATGAGAACTTAGTAATTGAAACAGTAACTGTGGCTGATATCTCAGAAACAACAGATGAGAACTTAGTCACTGCAGAAGTAACTGTGGCTGATATCTCAGAAACAACAGATGAGAACTTAGTCACTGCAGAAGTAACTGTGTCTGATATCTCAGAAACAACAGATGAAAACTTAGTAAGTGAAACAGTAACTGTGTCTGATACAGAAACAACAGATGAAAACTTAGTCACTGCAGAAGAAACTGTGGCTGATATCTCAGAAAGAATAGATGAGAACTTAGTAAGTGAAACGGTAACTGTGTCTGATACAGAAACAACAGATGAAAATTTAGTAAGTGAAACAGTAACTGTGGCTGATATCTCAGAAACAACAGATGAGCACTTAGTAAGTGAAACAGTAACTTTGTCTGATATCTCAGAAACAACAGATGAGAACTTAAGTAAAACAGTAATAGTTTCTAACATTGCCCAGTCTAGAGAGTATTTGCTACCTGAATTTGTAACCGTGATTGATATCTCACATGTAGCAGAAAAAACATTGCTAACAGAAGCATTACCTGAGGAATCAAAGACAACAAAAGAGACCTCAGTTACTGACAAGGTAACATTGCCTAAATCCACAGAAGAGACCTCAGTTCCTGACACAGTAACATTACCTGAAGCCACTGAAGAGACCCCAGTCACTTACACAGCACGATTACCCGAGGAACCAAAGATACCAGAAGAAACCTCAGTTAGTAACACAGTAAGATTACCTGAGGAACCAAGGACAACAGAAGAGACCCCAGTTACTGATACAGTAATTGTACTCGAAGAACCAAAGACAACAGAAGAGACCTCAGTTACTGATACAGAATCATTAACCGAGGTACCAAAGACAACAAAAGAGACCTCAGTAACTGACACAGAAAGATTACCTGGAGCTACAGAAGAGATCCCAGTTATTGACACAGTAACAATATCTGAAGAACCAAAAACAACAGAAGAGACCTCAGTTACTGACTCAGTAAAATTACCTGAAGCTACAGAAAAGACCTCTGTTACTGACACAGTAGCATTACCTGAAACTACAGAAGAAATCTCAGTTACTGACACACTAACATTACATGAGGAAGAACATATAGTAGAAGAGACCCCACTTACTAACACAGAAAGATTACCTGGAGCTACAGAAGAGATCCCAGTTACTGACATAGTAACTCTACCTCAGGAATCAAACACAACAGAAGAGACCTCAGTTACTGACACAATAACATTACCTGAGGAACCAAAGACAACAGAAGAGACCTCAGTTACTGACCCAGTAACATTACCTGAAACCACAGAAGCGACTTCAGTTATTGACACAGTATCATTACCTGAGGAGCCAAGGGTACCAGCAGTCTCCACAGTTACTGACACAGTAGCATTACCTGAAGGTTCAGAAGAGACCTCAGTTACTGACACAGTAAGATTACCTGAGACACCAAAGACAACAGAAGAGACCTCTATTACTAAGATAGTAACATTACCTGAAGCTACAGATGAAATCTCAGTTACTGATTCAGTAACATTATCTGAGGAAACAGAGAGAACAGAAGAGACATCAGTTACCGACACAGTAACATTACCTGAATCCACTGAAGGGACTGAAATTACTGACACAGTAAGATTACCTGAGGAACCAAAGACAAAAGAAGAGAGCACAGTTACTGATACAGTAACATTACCTGAATCCACAGAAGGGACTGGAATTACTGACATAGTAAAATTACCCGAAGCTACAGAAGAGATCTCAGTTAATGGCAGAGTAACATTACCTGAGGAACCAAAGACAGAAGAGACCTCAGTTACTGACACAGTAAGCTTACCCAAATCTACAGAAGAGACATCAGTTATTGACACAGTATCAGTACCTGAGGAACCAAAGACAATTGTAGAGACCCCAGTTACTAACACAGTATCATTACCTGAGGAACCAAAGATAACAGAAGAGGCCTCGGTTACTAACACAGTATCAATACCTGAAGTCACAGAACATACATCAGTTACTGACACAGTAACATTACCTGAGTTACCAAAGACAACAGAAAAGACCTCAGTTACTGACACAGTAACATTACCTGAGGAGCCAAGGGTACCAGAAGTCACCTCATTTACTGACACAGTAGCATTATCTGAAGGCACAGAAGAGACCTCAGTTACTGACACAGTAACATTACCTGAGGAACCAAAGACAACAGAAGAGATCTCAGTTATTGACACAGTATCATTACCTGAGGAACAAAAGACAACTGAAGAGATCTCAGCTACTGACACAGTAACATTACCTGAGGAACCAAAGACAACAGAAGAGACCTCAGTTACTAACACAGTATCATTACCTGAGGAACCAAAGATAACAGAAGAGGCCTCAGTATCTGATACAGAAAGATTACCTGGAGCTACAGAAGAGACCCCAGTTACTCACACAGTAACAATACCTGAGGAACCAAAGACAACAGATGAGACCTCAATTACTAACACAGTAACATTACCTGAGGAACCAAAGATGACAGTAAAGACCTCAGTTACTGACATAGTAACATTAGCTGAGGAACCAAAGACAACAGAAGAGACTTCAGTTACTGACACAGTATCATTACCTGAGGAACCAAAGATAACAGAAGAGGCCTCAGTATCTGATACAGAAAGATTACCTGGAGCTACAGAAGAGACCCCAGTTACTCACACAGTAACAATACCTGAGGAACCAAAGACAACAGATGAGACCTCAATTACTAACACAGTAACATTACCTGAGGAACCAAAGATGACAATAAAGACCTCAGTTACTGACATAGTAACATTAGCTGAGGAACCAAAGACAACAGAAGAGACTTCAGTTACTGACACAGTATCATTACCTGAGGAACCAAACATAACAGAAGAGGCCTCAGTATCTGATACAGAAAGATTACCTGTAGCTACAGAAGAGAATCCAGTTACTCACACAGTAACAATACCTGAGGAACCAAAGACAACAGAAGAGACCTCAATTACTGACACAGTAAGATTACCTGAAGAACCAAAGACAACAGAAAAGACCTCAGTTACTGACACAGAAATAGTACATGTAGGTCCACAGACTACAGAAGAAACCTCCAGTCAGGTGCTTCTTCAGGCAGATCTTGACCAAGGAATTGACCAAGTGACCATTGCTTCTATTGAAACTGACAATAAGGTCATCAAAACATCCCATATTTCCTTAGATTCATCAGCTGGAAATAACAGAAGTGACAGTACAATAACTGATGAGATGGCAGCTACACAAATCCATGAAAGTTTTGACGATTTTGCTCAGAGAAGCCAATTATCAAAAGTAAAGCTGTCATGGGATGACAAAGAATCACAGACTGATCTTACAATGGAAATCATAGGTTCTCTTGAAGAAGCCCAAAAGCACAAACTACTGTCAATAGTGACAAGGAGTTCAGATAAACCACAACCTCCAAGCTCCATGGAAATTGTCAAAGTGGTTGAGTCAGACGGGAAACAAGTGCTGGCTAGGGAATTAGAAGTCAAGACTGATACACCAGAATATGTAACAAAAGATATGGATTCATTGTTGTTTTCCGATGAAACTTCAGAACTGGGATATGAGACACAACAAGATATTGTGATTTTAGAACAGCCGTCTCAACAGAAGATTGTGGTATCTGAACAGCCACATCCACAAGAGATTTTAATATCAGAACAGCCTCATCCACAAGAGATTGTGATATCAGAACAGCCTCATCCACAAGAGATTGTGGTATCTGAACAGCCACATCCACAAGAGATTGTGATATCAAAACAGCCTCATCCACAAGAGATTGTGATATCAGAACAGCCTCATCCACAAGAGATTGTGATATCTGAACAGCCACATCCACAAGATATTGTGATATCAGAAACCCCTCATCCACAAGCGATTGTGATATCAGACCAGCCATCTGAAGAGATTATCATATCAGAGCAGCCTCATCCACAAGAGATTGTGATTATTTCAGAACAACCATCAAAAGATTTTGTGATATCAGAACAGCCATCAGAAGAGATTGTGATATCAGAACAGCCATCAGAAGAGATTGCAATATCAGAACAGCCATCAGAAGAGATTGTGATATCAGAACAACCATCAGAAGAGACTGCAATATCAGAACAGCCATCAGAAGGGATTGTGATATCAGAACAGCCATCAGAAGAGACTGTGATATCAGAACAGCCATCTGAAGAGATTGTGATATCAGAACAGCCATCAGAAGAGATTGTGATACCAGAACAACCCCATCCACAAGTGATTGTGATATCAGACCAGCCATCTGAAGAGATTGTGATATCAGAACAACCATCAAAAGAGATTGTGGTATCTGAACAGCCATCAGAAGAGATTGTGATATCAGAACAGCAATCTGAAGAGAGTGTGGTATCTGAACAGCCATCAGAAGAGATTGTGATATCAGAACAGCAATCTGAAGAGAGTGTGGTATCTGAACAGCCATCAGAAGAGATTGTGATATCAGACCAGCCATCTGAAGAGATTGCAATATCAGAACAGCCATCAGAAGAAATTGTGATATCAAAACAGCCATCAGAAGAGACTGCAATATCAGAACAGCCATCAGAAGAGATTGCGATATCAGAACAGCCATCAGAAGAGATTGCGATATCAGAACAGCCATCAGAAGAGATTGTGGTATCTGAACAGCCATCAGAAGAGATTGTGATATCAGAACAGCCATTAGAAGAGATTGTGGTATCAGAACAGCCATCAGAAGAGACTGCGATATCAGAACAGCCATCAGAAGGGATTGTGATATCAGAACAGCCATCAGAAGAGATTGCGATATCAGAACAGCCATCTGAAGAGATTGTGATATCAGAACAGCCATTAGAAGAGACTGCGATATCAGAACAGCCATCGGAAGAGGTTGTGATATCAGAACAACCCCATCCACAAGTGATTGTGATATCAGACCAGCCATCTGAAGAGATTGTGATATCAGAACAACCATCAGAAGAGATTGTGGTATCTGAACAGCCATCAGAAGAGATTGTGATATCAGAACAGCCATCTGAAGAGAGTGTGGTATCTGAACAGCCATCAGAAGAGATTGTGATATCAGAACAGCCATCAGAAGAGATTGCAATATCAGAACAGCCATCAGAAGATATTGTGATATCAGAACAGCCATCAGAAGATATTGCGATATCAGAACAGTTATCAGAAAATATTGCAATATCAGAACAGCCATCAGAAGAGATTGTGATATCAGAACAGCCATCAGAAGAGACTGCAATATCAGAACAGCCATCAAAAGAGATTGTGATATTAGAACAGCCATCAGAAGATATTGCGATATCAGAACAGTCATCAGAAGAGATTGTGATATCAGAACAGCCATCAGAAGAGATTGTGATATCAGAACAGTCATCAGAAGAGATTGCGATATCAGAACAGCTATCAAAAGAGATTGTGATATCAGAACAGCCTTCACAAGAGATAGCAATATCAGAACAGCCATCAGAAGAGATTGCAATATCGGAACAGCCATCAGAAGAGATTGCGATATCAGAACAGCCATCAGAAGAGATTGTGATATCAGAACAGCTATCAGAAGAGATTGTGATATCAGAACAGCCTTCACAAGAGAAAGCAATATCAGAACAGCCATCAGAAGAGATTGCAATATCAGAACAGCCATCAGAAGAGATTGCGATATCAGAACAGCCATCTGAAGAGATTGTGATATCAGAACAGCCATTAGAAGAGACTGCGATATCAGAACAGCCATCGGAAGAGGTTGTGATATCAGAACAACCCCATCCACAAGTGATTGTGATATCAGACCAGCCATCTAAAGAGATTGTGATATCAGAACAACCATCAGAAGAGATTGTGGTATCTGAACAGCCATCAGAAGAGATTGTGATATCAGAACAGCCATCTGAAGAGAGTGTGGTATCTGAACAGCCATCAGAAGAGATTGTGATATCAGAACAGCCATCAGAAGAGATTGCAATATCAGAACAGCCATCAGAAGATATTGTGATATCAGAACAGCCATCAGAAGATATTGCGATATCAGAACAGTTATCAGAAAATATTGCAATATCAGAACAGCCATCAGAAGAGATTGTGATATCAGAACAGCCATTAGAAGAGACTGCAATATCAGAACAGCCATCAAAAGAGATTGTGATATTAGAACAGCCATCAGAAGATATTGCGATATCAGAACAGTCATCAGAAGAGATTGTGATATCAGAACAGCCATCAGAAGAGATTGTGATATCAGAACAGTCATCAGAAGAGATTGCGATATCAGAACAGCCATCTGAAGAAATTGCAATATCAGAACAGCCATCAGAAGAGATTGCGATATCAGAACAGCCATCAGAAGATATTGCGATATCAGAACAGCCATCAGAAGATATTGTGATATCAGAACAGCCATCAGAAGAGATTGTGATATCAGAACAGCTATCAGAAGAGATTGTGATATCAGAACAGCCTTCACAAGAGATAGCAATATCAGAACAGCCATCAGAAGAGATTGCAATATCGGAACAGCCATCAGAAGAGACTGCTTTATCAGAACAGCCATCAGAAGAGATTGTGATATTAGAACAGCCATCAGAAGAGATTGCAATATCTGAACAGCCATCAGAAGATATTGCAATATCAGAACAACCATCAGAAAATATTGCGATATCTGAACATCCATCAGAAGAGATTGCAATTTCAGAACAGTCATCAGAAGAGATTGTGATAACAGAACAGACATCACATTTGGAGGTTGTGAAATCAAGACATCCACATCCACAAGAGATTGCAATATCAGAACAGCCATCAGAAGAGATTGTGATATCAGAAAAGCAATCAGAAGAGATTGTGATATCAGAACAGCCACATCCACGAGAGATTGTGATGTCGGATCAACTATCGCAACACAAGATTGTGATATCAGAACAGCAATCTCAATATAACGTTGAAATATCAGAAATCACAGAACAGCCTTCACAACAGGCTACTGATGTCATCATACAGCCTTCACCACAACATACAATTGAAATCACAGAACAGCCTTCACGACAGGTTACTGATGTCATCATACAGCCTTCACCACAACAAACAACTGAAATCACAGAACATCCTTTACACCAGGCTACAGAAATCATCTTGCAGCCTTCACAACAGGCTACTGAAATCATCATGCAACCTTCACCACAACAAACTACTGAAATAACAGAAACCAATCCACAAGATACCACTGAAACCATACAACAATCTTCACAACAGAACACTGAAATCCCAGAACAACCTTCACAACAGACCTCTAAAATAGAACAACCTTCACAACAGACGACTAAATTATCAGAACTGCTCTCACAACAAGCCAATAAAATCATAAATGAGTCTTCACAGAAAACTGCTGAAAGCACAAAAACACACTTAGAACAATTCACTTTACAACATTTACAAGAAGATAAAAACATTGTGGAATTACCTTTACAACAGCCTGCTGAAGATACACAGCAACATCTGTTACAAGCAGCCAAATTAACAGAACAGCCTTCACAACAAGCCATGCAATTCACAGAACAGCTTTCACAACAAGCCACTGAATTCACAAAACAGCCTTCACAACAGCCGTCCCAAATGGCCAATGAACTCTCAGAACTCTCATTGCAAACAGCTGATAATTCCATAAAACTGCATGTACAACATGCTAGTGAACTGACAGAACAACATTCAATAAATATTGTTGATGACACAATGCAGATTTCACAAGAGGCAACTGAAGTGACAGACTTGACATCAGGAACTGAAATTACAATGAAAGTTCAGCCACAAGACACTGCAGAGAATGCCATCTTATTGACTTATAGAGACAATAAACTAAGTCAAACTGAGTTGACTGTGGCAGATCTTGACTTGTTGCTGCAATATCAGCAAGGAGAATTGTATCAACAACCCTCACAGAAGGACAAGGAAAACACAGAGAATATTCTACACAAAGACATGAGGATTCCAGAAAGTTCATCAAAGCAAGAAGAAAATCCCATCATCCCTGTGCTAAATGATGATAAAGACTCAGTCTCCGTAAACACATTACTGTCTGTGCAGACGCAGACCAATGAATTAGATAACCAAAGCACAACAGACACCAACATGGAATGTTCTCTAACTGAAGAAAATCACAGAACTTCAGACTCACAGAATCAGTTTTCTCAAACTGATGGTCTCAACATCAGCTCTGCTTCAACCCTGCCAGTTGAAGATTTGAAACAAGACATGTCATCACAAAGACATCATACCAGGACTCAAACTGATAAAATAGATGTAGCAGATGTTGGAATATCTGGAGATGACAGTAACAAAGTTGAGAATAAGGAATACACAATGAACATGCCATCTTCACAAGCAACACAGACAGATAAACAAGTAACAACTCTAAATTTAACTGATGATACACCCATACATTCTTATGTGCAATCAAATTCATTTTCAAAGCAAACCCAGACAGAAAGTCTTCCCAGAATAGCAGATTCCAACGAGTTGCCTCAAATCTCTCAGACAGTGCAAGCAAGTTCTGTAATTGCACATGATGCTACCCAAACAGACCAAGAAATCACTGGAAATTCACAGGAGCTCAAACAGTATCCAACTTTAGGTTATCATGAAGACTTTGGCCAGAGGCACAGTCAAATACAAGACAATGATATTCCAAAAACAGACCCAGCTACAGATGAGCTTTTCATAGATGATACAGACTTTTCTAAGACAAAGCAACATAATGAACTCACAATCTCAGATTCCATTTATGAGAACATTCTGGATGTATTTGATGAAACTAATCCTGAAGCACCTGCGCCCAGAGCACAGGCTGTAACACCAGACGATGTGGAGACATTGAGCAACTCTGAAGCCAGTATCAACCATATTCATGTTTCAGAAGCAAATAAACCTATTTCTCCAGGTACCACAAATGGGTCATTAACATCCAATGCCAGTATTGAGCAGACTGGAAGTAATGGACAATCAGCGTTCCTTGACACAGTGGCTAGTTCAGAGAGTCATGACTATCATCATGAAAGAAACCACTCTGCTCAAACTGATTCCTTGAAGACAAATTCTGTTCCAGATGAAACCATGTTCCTTACACCCGGAAGTAGTTCAAAGCTTAATGAGATAAGTGTAGAGAAAGCTGAAGCTGATCATTCATCTTATGACACACTGGAGTCAAGAACCCAATCAGTGCCCGATAAAATGCAGACAGCATGGGACAAACAGACCATTCAGATATCTGTGACCAGCCCAGAGTCAATTCATGCAAAAGAAATAGCTTCATTTGATGAAAATCAAGAGGGAGAAATAGAATATGGAAACTGGACAATAGATAATCCTTCGGCAAGAACACCACCAAATACACCCGCTTCAGAATATGAAATGGGAACATTTTTCAGAGGGGATTATTTAAGTCCTTCAAGATTTTCAGATGAAGTAAGAGCCAGACGAGCTAGTTTTCCTGCAAACCTGGATGCAGAGCTTTCCAGCTTGTTTAAATCACAACCAAGACGATACAGAAAGTTCTCGTTACCAAAGAATTATCCTCTTGGGTCACACCATCAGAATCAGTATCAGGTCCCTTGCCCTGAAAATCAGTCATTCGAAATGGAAGCACAACAGATATTTGAAGATGACCAGAAATTGACAGTAGAGAATTGCCAAGTAAAAGAAGTACATAATGACCAGGAACAGTTAAGGCATGATGACCGACAAGAGTTACTAGATTGCCAGAAGCAGATAGTACAGAGTGGCCAGCAAGAGTCAATAGAGAGTGACCAACAAATTTCACAGCAAGATGATCTACAGCAGACAGTACAAAGTAAACAAAAATATTTAAAAGATGACCAGAAACAGTCACAACAAGACAATCAGCAACAGATAGTAGAGAGTGACCAGCAAGAGATAACAGATGACCAGAAACAGCCACAACAAGATGACCAGCAACAAATAGTACAGAGTGACCAGCAAGAGATAACAGATGACCATAAACAGCCACAACAAGATGACCAGCAACAGATAGTAGAGAGTGACCAGCAAGAGATAACAGATGACCATAAACAGCCACAACAAGATGACCAGCAACAGATAGTAGAGAGTGACCAGCAAGAGATAACAGATCACCAGAAACAGCCACAACAAGATGACCAGCATCAGATAGTACAGAGTGACCAGCAAGAGATAAATGATGACCAGAAACAGCCACAACAAGATGACCAGCATCAGATAGTACAGAGTGACCAGCAAGAGATAAATGATGACCAGAAACAGCCACAACAAGATGACCAGCATCAGATAGTACAGAGTGACCAGCAAGAGATAAATGATGACCAGAAACAGCCACAACAAGATGACCAGCAGCAGAAAGTACAAAGTGACCAACACCAGGCAGAAAAAAGTTACCAGCAGCAGAAAGTACAAAGTAACCAACAACAGGCAGAACAAAGTTACCAGCAGCAGAAAGTACAAAGTGATCAGCAGCAGACAGAACAAATTGTCCAGCAAGAGGCCAAACAAAGTGACCACCAACAAATAGAACAAAATGACCAGCAACAGACAGAACAAAATGACCAGCAACAAATAGAACACAATAGCCAGCAACAGGAAAAACAAAATGACCAGCAACAGGCAGAACAAAATGACCAGCAACAGACAGAACAAAATGACCAGCAACAGACAGAACAAAATGACCAGCAACAGATAGAACACAATAGCCAGCAACAGGAAAAACAAAATGACCAGCAACAGGCAGAACAAAGTGACCAGCAACAAATAGAACACAATAGCCAGCAACAGACAGAACAGACTGACCAGCAACAAACAGAACAAAATGACCAGCAACAGACAGAACAAAATGACCAGCAACAGACAGAACAAAATGACAAGCAACAGATAGAACAAAATGACCAGCAACAGATAGAACAAAATGACCAGCAACAGACAGAACAAAATGACCAGCAACAAGCAGAACAAAATGACCAGCAACAGACAGTACAAAATGACCAGCAACAGATAGAACAGAGTGACCAGCAACAGGCAGAACAAAATGACCAGCAACAGATAGAACAGAGTGACCAGCAACAGACAGAACAGAGTGACCAGCAACAGACAGAACAAAATGACCAGCAACAGACAGAACAGAGTGACCAGCAACAGATAAAACAGAGTGACCAGCAACAGACAGAACAGAGTGACCAGCAACAGATAGAACAGAGTGACCAGCAACAGATAGAACAGAGTGACCAGCAACAGATAGAACAAAATGACCAGCAACAGATAGAACAAAATGGCCATCAACAGACAGAACAAAATGACCAGCAACAGATAGAACAAAATGACCAGCAACAGACAGAACAAAATGACCAGCAACAGATAGAACAGAGTGACCAGCAACAGACAGAACAAAATGACCAGCAACAGATAGAACAAAATGGCCAGCAACAGATAGAACAAAATGGCCAGCAACAGACAGAACAAAATGACCAGCAACAAGCAGAACAACGTAATCAGCAACAGACAGAACAAAGTGACCTGAAACAGACACAACAAAGTGACCAGCAACTGACAGAACAAAATGACCAGGAAAGGACACTACAGAGTTTCCAGAAAGAGACAATACAAAGTGACAAAGAACAGACAGCAGACAATGACAAACAAAGTGATCAAAAACTGACTGTACAAACTGACCAACAAAGCAACCATGAACAGATGGTACCAAATAATCAAGACCAGACTGCACAAAATGATGAACAATACTCACCAGAAAAGGATAAACTCAAAGAACATTCTGATGACGAGAATAAAGAATATGACCAAAAGCTAACAATGTTAAATGATGATGCTATCCAAGATAGGCAGATCCATCCTTCACCAGTCATCTCTTCAAACAATAACACATCAGATAATCTTAATGAGAGCCTTTTACGGGATGAGAGTCCAGGCAACATGTCTGCAAGTGGACATCAGAAACCTGAGGTTGGGAACACAAGAGCAGAAACATTTGTCACTGCAGTTAATGATACAGACAGGACAAAGTTACAGACCCTAGTGTCTGTTGTTACAAGCCATGAGCCAGTACAGGGAGTCATGAGGCAACAGTTTGACCCCTATACCATGAACACAGATGCTATACTGAGAGCAACTCTGGAGGACAGTCCTTTTGATGACAGCTTGTACCCTGGAGATACTGCAAGTGAATATCATGAAGCAACAGCGAGGGGAGCCAGGGGAAATATGAGCATTTATGACTTCAGTGCTGGAGAGCAGCATCGTGGAAGAAGAATGCTGCGAGGCAGAACACTGAGAAGAGGCCATGATTTGAGTCATGATCAAGCTGATATGTTGGTTACAGAAGCAGAAGCCAGTTCTGGATCTGAGCAAGACAGCAAGGATCACTTCTTGGACAAGCAGTCGTTGCACGCAGACTGCCTACCATTTGACAACCGTTTTGATCAAGAATCTGCTGCATTATCCCATGGGTTGACAAGATACTTGAGGCAACACTCCATCAACTCACCTCTGAGGGCAACAGTCTTTGACAACCCATTTACAAGAGACAATTCTTTACCAGACAGTCTAGTTTATCCCCTCCAGGGCCTGAGAACTGGTGATTCCATATTGGTAACATTGAAAGACTTCAGTCAACAGATGGGGATAGGCTCAGTATTGTCAAGTTTAGCAGAAATGTCCAACAAATATGATGCGCACATGGATACCGAGATCACTCTGTTTGATGGTTCACTAGAAAATACAGCTACAGACCAACAGCAGACAGTACAAGATATCCAGAGTGACCAGCAACAAGCAATACAAAGTGATCAGGAACAAACAGTTCAGCAACAGACAGCACTGAGTAATCAACTAAATGACCCAGAAAAGTCAATACAATATGATCAACACATTGACCAGAAGAAGCCAGAGAAAAGTAATCAAGAACAAGCAGTCCAGAATTACCAACATAGTGGCCAAGAACAGATAGTACAAAGTGACCAGCAGCTGATGGTACAAAATGACCAGCAAAATGACCATGAACAGGTAGTACAAAGTGATCAAGATGTTGGGCAAAAGTCACCAGAGAATAATCAACATAAGGAACTTTCTGATCATAAGACAACAGATGATGACCAAAAAGAAACCGTAAATAATGATGCTATGAAAGAGGAACCAAGCCCCCTTTCACCATCAAATGATAATATGTTTCAATCACAGGATGAGAGTCCAGGCTACCTGTCTGAAAGTGGACATCAGAAGCCTGAAGCTGGAAACACTAGAGCTGAAGCATTTGTCACAGCAGTTAATGATGCAGACAGGACAAAGTTACTGACCCTAGTGTCTGTTGTTACAAGCCATGAGCCAGTACAGGGAGTCATGAGACAACAGTTTGACCCCCATACCATGAACACAGATGCTATATTGAGAGCAACTCTGGGGGACAGTCCTTTTGATGACAGCTTGTATCCTGGAGATACAGCAAGTGAATATCATGAAGCAACAGCGAGGGGAGCCTGGGGAAATGTGAGCATTTATGACTTCAGTGATGGAGAGCAGCATCGTGGAAGAAGAATGCTGCGAGGCAGAACACTGAGAAGAGGCCATGATTTGAGTCATGATCAGGCTGATCTGTTGGTTACAGAAGCAGAAGCCAGTTCTGGATCTGAGCAAGACAGCAAGGATCACTCCTTGGACAACCAGTCATTGCACGCAGACTGCCTACCATTTGACAACCGTTTTGATCAAGAATCCGCTGCATTATCCCATGGATTGACAAGATACTTGAGGCAACACTCCATCAACTCTCCTCTGAGGGCAACAGTCTTTGACAGCCCATTTACAAGAGACAGTAATTTACCAGAAAGTCTAGTTTATCCCCTACAGGGCTTGAGAACTGGTGATTCCATATTGATAACATTGAAAGACTTCAGTCAACAGATGGGGATAGGTTCAGTACTGTCAAGTTTAACTTCAGCAGAAATGTTCAACAAATATGATGAGGGTCAGGACACAGAAGTTGCACTGATTGATGCTGATGCCAGAGAGTTATCCATTGGGGAACATTCAGCAACAGAGGAGCAACAGACAGTACAGTATGACCAAGAACAGACAGTACAAATTGACCAAAAGCAGAAAGTTCAAAGTGACCAAGAACAGACAGTACAAAGTAACGATGAAAAGAGATTACAGGACAACCACAATCAAAGAGACCAGCAAGAAGCAGTAGAAGATAACCAACAAAATGACCAGGGGCCATGCAAACAGAATGACCAACAAGCTGACCACAAGCCAGCAGTAAAGAGTGAACAGCAATCAGATGTAGATTTGTCAGAAAATGAAAACATGGTGACTATTGCCAAGGGTAGTGACAACAAAGATTTACCCCAAGACCCAAACATCCAGCTAAAAGAATCACCAGCAATTGAAACAACAGATCCAGATACAAGATCAGTTAATTCAGCTGTACTTGATTCAGACATTGGAAAGCAAAAGGCATTGTTGGAATCTTCCCCTGATGGAAACTTCAGTACTGGAACAAATGTTTCTGGAGATAACAGCAAAGCACAATTGCATGATTGTCTACATAGAGCAAACCCCATGTTAACAGACAGTAGTGACTTTATTGAGAAGAGATTTGTCACAAAAAGTGTGGATGAGAGCGAAGACACACTTGACACCTTAACAACAACTTCAGGGTACGGCTCCACTGATCAGAGCTTTAGTTTACAAACAGACCAATCAATGGATTTGGAGACATTGAACATGACTTCTGATGGTGCAGACATCAGTGAGGTAGAGAAATGTCATATACATACAGCAGCTGTGGGTGAGATCGATGAAGATGATAGAAGAGCAGTTTATTTCAGTGAGACTAGAGAGGATGATACACATGTGTCTGCTGTCAGTGATGTCAAAGAAGATGACAAACAAGTGGCTAATGTCAGTGATATGTCAGAAGATGATACACACCTGGCTCCTGTCAGTGATGTGACAGAAGATGATACACACATGGCTCCTGTCAGTGATGTGACAGAAGATGATACACACCTGGTTCCTGTCAGTGACATGACAGACCATGGTACACATATGGCTCCTGTCAGTGATGTGAAAGAAGATGATACACACATGGCTCCTGTCAGTGATGTAACAGAAGATGATACACACCTGGCTCCTGTCAGTGATGTGACAGAAGATGATACACACATGGCTCCTGTCAGTGATGTGAAAGAAGATGATACACACATGGCTCCTGTCAGTGATGTAACAGAAGATGATACGCACATGGCTCCTGTCAGTGATGTGACAGAAGATGATACACACCTGGTTCCTGTCAGTGACATGACAGACCATGGTACACATATGGCTCCTGTCAGTGATGTGAAAGAAGATGATACACACATGGCTCCTGTCAGTGATGTAACAGAAGATGATACACACATGGCTCCTGTCAGTGATGTGAAAGAAGATGATACACACATGGCTCCTGTCAGTGATGTGAAAGAAGATGATACACACATGGCTCCTGTCAGTGATGTGAAAGAAGATGATACACACATGGCTCCTGTCAGTGATGTGAAAGAAGATGATACACACATGGCTCCTGTCAGTGATGTGAAAGAAGATGATACACACATGGCTCCTGTCAGTGATGTGAAAGAAGATGATACACACATGGCTCCTGTCAGTGATGTAAAACAAGATGATACACACATGGCTCCTGTCAATGATGTGAAAGAAGATGATATACACCTGGCTCCTGTCAGTGATGTGAAAGAAGATGATACGCACCTGGCTCCTGGCAGTGATGTGAACAAAGATGATTCACATGTGGCTCCTGTCAGTGATGTGAAAGAAGATGATACACACATGGCGCCTGTCAGTGATGTGAAAGAAGATGATACACACATGGCTCCTGTCAGTGATGTGAAAGAAGATGATACACACATGGCTCCTGTCAGTGATGTGAAAGAAGATGATACACACATGGCTCCTGTCAGTGATGTGAAAGAAGATGATACACACATGGCTCCTGTCAGTGATGTGAAAGAATATGATACACACATGGTTCCTGTCAGTGATGTGAAAGAAGATGATACACACATGGCTCCTGTCAGTGATGTGAAAGAAGATGATACACACCTGGCTCCTGTCAGTGATGTGAAAGAAGATGATATACACCTGGCTCCTGTCAGTGATGTGAAAGAAGATAATACACCAGTTGCTCCCATCAATGATATCCACGAAGATGATATACAAGTGGCTGATGTCAGTGATGTGAAAGAAGTTGATGCACATATGGCACCCATCAATGATATCCATGAATATGATTCACAATTGGCTCTTGTCAGTAATGTTAAAGAAAATGATATACAAGTGGCCTCTATCAGTGATGTGAAAGAAGATGATACACTAGTGGCTGACATCAGTGGTGTGAAAGAAGATGATACACAAGTGTCTCCCATCTGTGATGTGAAATACAATGATACACTAGTGGCTCCCATCAGTGATATCCATGAAGATGACACACTCATGGCTCCTGTCAGTGATGTGAATGAAGATGATACCCTTGCAGAATCTGTTAAAGAAATAATAGATGACACACCAGCAATATCTGTCAAAGAGATTTTAAAAGATGATACACCTAAAGAATCCAAGAATGAGATAATTAAAGATAATACACTTACAGAATCTGTGAAAGAGATAATAAAAGATGAAACACCGACAGAATATGTGAAAGAGATAATAAAAGATGATGCACCTACAAAACCTGCGAATGAGACAATACAAGATGATATGCAAAAAGAAAATGTGAAAAAAATTCTAGAAGATGATACTCATACAGAGTCTGACAGCAAGATCCCTGTAAATGACATAACTGTAGAAGAAATCGAAGATGACACACCTACAACACCTGGAGAAGAAATCAAAGATGACACACATAAATCAAATGTAGAAGAAATCAGAGATGACACATCTACATCACATGTAGAAGAAATAAAAGATGACACAACTACAACACCTGTAGAAGAAGTAAGTGATGAAATACCTACAACACCTGTAGAAGAAATCAAAGATGATACACCTACAACACCTGTAAAAGAAATCAAAGATGACACATCTACAACACCTGTAGAAGAAGTCAAAGATGACACACCTACATCACTTGTAGAAGAAATCAAAGATGACACAACTACAACACTTGTAGAAGAAGTCAAAGATGAAATACCTACAATACCTGTAGGGGAAGTCAAAGATGACACACCTACATCACCTGTAGAAGGAATCAAAGATCACACACCTACAGCACCTGTGGAAGTCAAAGATGACACAACTACAACAACTGCAGAAGAAATTAAAGATGACACACCTACATCACTTGTAGAAGAAATCAAAGATGACACAACTACAACACCTGTAGAAGAAGTCAAATATGACACACCTACAACACATGTAGAAGAAATCAAAGATGACACAGGTACAACAACTGTAGAAGAAGTCAGAGATGAAACACCTGAATCACATGTAGAAGAAATCGAAGATGACACACCTACATCACATGTAGATGAAATCAAAGATGACACAACTGCAACACCTGGAGAAGAAATCAAAGATGACACAACTACAACACCAGTCAAAGAAATAAGAGGTGACATATCTACAACAAATGTAGAAAAAATCAAATATGACACAACTACAAGACTTGTAGAAGAAGTCAAAGATGACACACCTGCATCACCTTTAGGAGAAATCAAAGGTGATACAACTACAACACCTGTAGAAGAAGTCAAAGATGATACACCTACATCACCTTTAGAAGAAATTAAAGGTGACACAACTACAATGCCTGTAGATGAAGACAGAGATGAAACACCTACAGCACCTGTAGAAGAAATCAAAGATGATACACCTACAACACCTGTAGAAGAAGTCAAAGATGACACACCTACAACACCTGTAGAAGAAATCAAAGATGACACAACTACAACAAAAGTAGAAGAAGTCAAAGATGATACACCTACATCACCTTTAGAAGAAATTAAAGGTGACACAACTACAATGCCTATAGATGAAGACAGAGATGAAAAACCTACAACACCTGTAGTAGAAATCAAAGATGATACACCTACAACACTTGTAGAAGAAATCAAAGATGAAACATCTACAACACCTTTAGAAGAAATCAAAGATGTTACACCTACAACACCTGTAGACGAAATCAAAGATGATACACCTACTACACCTGTAGATGAAAACAGAGATGAAATAGTTACAACACCTGTAGAAGAAATCAAAGATGATACAGCTACAAAATTTATAGAAGAAATCAAAGATGATACACCTACAACACCTGTAGAAGAAGTCAAAGATGACACACCTTCAACACCTGCAGAAGAAATTAAAGATGACACACCTACATCACTTGTAGAAGAAATCAAAGATGACACAACTACAACACCTGTAGAAGAAGTCAAATATGACACACCTACAACACATGTAGAAGAAATCAAAGATGACACAGGTACAACAACTGTAGAAGAAGTCAGAGATGAAACACCTGCATCACATGTAGAAGAAGTCAAAGATGACACACCTACAACACATGTAGAAGAAGTCAAAGATGATACACCTACATCACCTTTAGAAGAAATTAAAGGTGACACTACAATGCCTATAGATGAAGAGAGAGATGAAAAACCTACAACACCTGTAGACGAAATCAAAGATGATACACCTACAACACTTGTAGAAGAAATCAAAGATGATACACCTACAACACCTGTAGAAGAAATCAAAGATTATACACCTACAACACCTGTAGAAGAAATCAAAGATGATACACCTACTACACCTGTAGATGAAAACAAAGATGAAATAGTTACAACACCTGTAGAAGAAATCATAGATGATACAGCTACAACATTTATAGAAGAAATCAAAGATGATACACCTACAACACCTGTAGAAGAAGTCAAAGATAACACACCTACAACACCTGTAGAAGAAATCAAAGATGATACACCTACAACATTTATAGAAAAAATCAAAGATGATACACCTACAACACCTGCAGAAGAAGTCAAAGATGACACAACTACAACACATGTAGAAGAAATCAAAGATGACACAGGTACAACATCTGTAGAAGGAGTCAGAGATGAAACACCTACATCACATGTAGAAGAAAATGAAGATGACACACCTACATCACATGTATATGAAATCAAAGATGACACAACTGCAACACCTGGAGAAGAAATCAAAGATGACACAACTACAACACCAGTCAAAGAAATCAGAGGTGACATATCTACAACAAATGTAGAAGAAATCAAATATGATACAACTACAACACCCGTAGAAGAAGTTAAAGATGACACACCTACAAAATCTCTAGAAGAAGTCAAAGATGACACAACTACAATACCTGTAGAAGAAATAAAAGATGACACACCTACATCACCTGTAGAAGAAATCAAAGATGATACAATTGCAACACCTGTAGAAGAAATCAAAGATGACACAACTGCAACACCTGTAGAAGAAATCAAATATGACACAACTACAACACCTGTAGACGAAGTCAAAGATGATACACCTATAAGACCTGTAGAAGAATTCAAAGATGACACACCTACATCACCTGCAGAAGGAATCAAAGATCACACACCTACAGCACCTGTGGAAGTCAAAGATGACACAACTACAACACCTGCAGAAGAAATTAAAGATGACACACCTACATCACTTGTAGAAGAAATCAAAGATGACACAACTACAACACCTGTAGAAGAAGTCAAATATGACACACCTACAACACATGTAGAAGAAATCAAATATGACACAGGTACAACAACTGTAGAAGACGTCAGAGATGAAACACCTGCATCACATGTAGATGAAATCAAAGATGACACAACTGCAATACATGTAGAAGAAATCAAAGATGACACAACTGCAACACCTGGAGAAGAAATCAAAGATGACACAACTACAACACCAGTCAAAGAAATCACAGGTGACATATCTACAACACATGTAGAAGAAATCAAATATGACACAACTACAACACTTGTAGAAGAAGTCAAAGATGACACACCTGCATCACCTTTAGAAGAAATCAAAGGTGACACAACTACAACACCTGTAGAAGAAGTCAAATATGACACACCTACAACACATGTAGAAGAAATCAAAGATGACACAGGTACAACATCTGTAGAAAGAGTCAGAGATGAAACACCTACATCACATGTAGAAGAAAATGAAGATGACACACCTACATCACATGTATATGAAATCAAAGATGACACAACTGCAACACCTGGAGAAGAAATCAAAGATGACACAACTACAACACCAGTCAAAGAAATCAGAGGTGACATATCTACAACAAATGTAGAAGAAATCAAATATGATACAACTACAACACCTGTAGGAGAAGTTAAAGATGACACACCTACAAAATCTCTAGAAGAAGTCAAAGATGACACAACTACAATACCTGTAGAAGAAATAAAAGATGACACACCTACATCACCTGTAGAAGAAATCAAAGATGATACAATTGCAACACCTGTAGAAGAAATCAAAGATGACACAACTGCAACACCTGTAGAAGAAATCAAATATGACACAACTACAACACCTGTAGACAAAGTCAAAGATGATACACCTATAAGACCTGTAGAAGAATTCAAAGATGACACACCTACATCACCTGCAGAAGGAATCAAAGATCACACACCTACAGCACCTGTGAAAGTCAAAGATGACACAACTACAACACCTGCAGAAGAAATTAAAGATGACACACCTACATCACTTGTAGAAGAAATCAAAGATGACACAACTACAACACCTGTAGAAGAAGTCAAATATGACACACCTACAACACATGTAGAAGAAATCAAAGATGACACAGGTACAACAACTGTAGAAGACGTCAGAGATGAAACACCTGCATCACATGTAGATGAAATCAAAGATGACACAACTGCAATACATGTAGAAGAAATCAAAGATGACACAACTGCAACACCTGGAGAAGAAATCAAAGATGACACAACTACAACACCAGTCAAAGAAATCAGAGGTGACATATCTACAACAAATGTAGAAGAAATCAAATATGATACAACTACAACACCCATAGAAGAAGTTAAAGATGACACACCTGCATCACCTTTAGAAGAAATCAAAGGTGACACAACTACAACACCTGTAGAAGAAGTCAAAGATGATACACCTACATCACCTTTAGAAGAAATTAAAGGTGACACAACTACAATGCCTGTAGATGAAGACAAAGATGAAATACCTACAACACCTGTAGAGGAAATCAAAGATGATACACCTACAACACTTGTAGAAGAAATCAAAGATGATACACCTACTGCACCTGTAGATGGAAACAGAGATGAAATAGTTACAACACCTGTAGAAGAAATCAAAGATGATACAGCTACAACATTTATAGAAGAAATCAAAGATGATACACCTACAACACCTGTAGAAGAAGTCAAAGATGACACACCTACAACACCTGTAGAAGAAATCAAAGATGACACAACTACAACACCTGTAGAAGAAGTCAAATATGACACACCTACAACACATGTAGAAGAAATCAAAGATGACACAGGTACAACAACTGTAGAAGAAGTCAAAGATGACACACCTACAAAATCTCTAGAAGAAGTCAAAGATGACACAACTACAATACCTGTAGAAGAAATAAAAGATGACACACCTACAACATCCAAAGATGAAAACAGAGATGAAACACCTACAACACCTGTAGTAGAAATCAAAAATGACACAACTTCAACACCTGTAGAAGAAGTCAAAGATAACACAACTACAACACCTGTTGACGAAGTCAAAGATGACACACCTACATCACCTGTAGAAGGAATCAAAGATCACACACCTACAGTACCTGTGGAAGTCAAAGATGACACATCTATAACACCTGCAGAAGAAATTAAAGATGACACACCTACATCACTTGTAGAAGAAATCAAAGATGACACAACTACAACACCTGTAGAAGAAGTCAAATATGACACACCTACAATACATTTAGAAGAAATTAAAGGTGACACAACTACAATGCCTGTAGATGAAGACAGAGATGAAACACCTACAACACCTGTAGAAGAAATCAAAGATGATACACCTACAACACCTGTAGAAGAAGTCAAAGATGACACACCTACAAAACCTGTAGAAGAAATCAAAGATGATACACCTACAACACTTGTAGAAGAAGTCAAAGATGATACACCTACAACACCTGTAGAAGAAATCAAAGATGATACACCTACAACACCTGTAGAAGAAATCAAAGATGATGCACCTACTACACCTGTAGATGAAAACAGAGATGAAATAGTTACAACACCTGTAGAAGAAATCAAAGATGATACAGCTACAACATTTATAGAAGAAATCAAAGATGACACACCTACAACACCTGTAGAAGAAATCAAAGATGATACAGCTACAACATTTATAGAAGAAATCAAAGATGATACACCTACAACACCTGTAGAAGAAGTCAAAGATGACACACCTACAACACCTGTAGAAGAAATCAAAGATGACACAACTACAACACCTGTAGAAGAAGTCAAATATGACACACCTACAACACATGTAGAAGAAATCAAAGATGACACAGGTACAACAACTGTAGAAGGAGTCAGAGATGAAACACCTACATCACATGTAGAAGAAATCAAAGATGACACACCTACATCACATGTAGATAAAATTAAAGATGACACAACAGCAATACCTGTAGAAGAAATCAAAGATGACACAACTACAACACCGGTCAAAGAAATCACAGGTGACATATCTACAACAAATGTAGAAGAAATCAAATATGACACAACTACAACACCCGTAGAAGAAATCAAAGATGACACAACTACAATACCTGTAGAAGAAATAAAAGATGACACACCTACATTACCTGTAGAAGAAATCAAAGATGACACAACTACAACACCTGTAGAAGAAGTCAAATATGACACACCTACAACACATGTAGAAAAAATCAAAGATGACACAGGTACAACAACTGTAGAAGATGTCAGAGATGAAACACCTGCATCACATGTAGATGAAATCAAAGATGACACAACTGCAATACATGTAGAAGAAATCAAAGATGACACAACTGCAACACCTGGAGCAGAAATCAAAGATGACACAACTACAACACCAGTCAAAGAAATCAGAGGTGACATATCTACAACAAATGTAGAAGAAATCAAATATGATACAACTACAACACCCGTAGAAGAAGTTAAAGATGACACACCTACAAAATCTCTAGAAGAAGTCAAAGATGACACAACTACAATACCTGTAGAAGAAATAAAAGATGACACACCTACATCACCTGTAGAAGAAATCAAAGATGATACAATTGCAACACCTGTAGAAGAAATCAAAGATGACACAACTGCAACACCTGTAGAAGAAATCAAATATGACACAACTACAACACCTGCAGAAGGAATCAAAGATCACACACCTACAGCACCTGTGGAAGTCAAAGATGACACAACTACAACACCTGCAGAAGAAATTAAAGATGACACACCTACATCACTTGTAGAAGAAATCAAAGATGACACAACTACAACACCTGTAGAAGAAGTCAAATATGACACACCTACAACACATGTAGAAGAAATCAAAGATGACACAGGTACAACAACTGTAGAAGACGTCAGAGATGAAACACCTGCATCACATGTAGACGAAATCAAAGATGACACAACTGCAATACATGTAGAAGAAATCAAAGATGACACAACTGCAACACCTGGAGAAGAAATCAAAGATGACACAACTACAACACCAGTCAAAGAAATCACAGGTGACATATCTACAACAAATGTAGAAGAAATCAAATATGACACAACTACAACACTTGTAGAAGAAGTCAAAGATGACACACCTGCATCACCTTTAGAAGAAATCAAAGGTGACACAACTACAACACCCGTAGAAGAAGTCAAAGATGATACACCTACATCACCTTTAGAAGAAATTAAAGGTGACACAACTACAATGCTTGTAGATGAAGACAGAGATGAAATACCTACAACACCTGTAGAGGAAATCAAAGATGATACACCTACAACACTTGTAGAAGAAATCAAAGATGATACACCTACTGCACCTGTAGATGGAAACAGAGATGAAATAGTTACAACACCTGTAGAAGAATTCAAAGATGATACAGCTACAACATTTATAGAAGAAATCAAAGATGATACACCTACAACACCTGTAGAAGAAGTCAAAGATGACACACCTACAAAACCTGTAGAAGAAATCAAAGATGACACAACTACAACACCTGTAGAAGAAGTCAAATATGACACACCTACAACACATGTAGAAGAAATCAAAGATGACACAGGTACAACAACTGTAGAAGAAGTCAAAGATGACACACCTACAAAATCTCTAGAAGAAGTCAAAGATGACACAACTACAATACCTGTAGAAGAAATAAAAGATGACACACCTACAACATCCAAAGATGAAAACAGAGATGAAACACCTACAACACCTGTAGGAGAAATCAAAAATGACACAACTTCAACACCTGTAGAAGAAGTCAAAGATAACACAACTACAACACCTGTTGACGAAGTCAAAGATGACACACCTATAAGACCTGTAGAAGAATTCAAAGATGACACACCTACATCACCTGTAGAAGGAATCAAAGATCACACACCTACAGCACCTGTGGAAGTCAAAGATGACACATCTATAACACCTGCAGAAGAAATTAAAGATGACACACCTACATCACTTGTAGAAGAAATCAAAGATGACACAACTACAACACCTGTAGAGGAAGTCAAATATGACACACCTACAACACATGTAGAAGAAATTAAAGGTGACACAACTACAATGCCTGTAGATGAAGACAGAGATGAAACACCTACAACACCTGTAGAAGAAATCAAAGATGACACACCTACAAAACCTATAGAAGAAATCAAAGATGATACACCTACAACACTAGTAGAAGAAGTAAAAGATGATACACCTACAACACCTGTAGAAGAAATCAAAGATGATACACCTACAACACCTGTAGAAGAAATCAAAGATGATGCACCTACTACACCTGTAGATGAAAACAGAGATGAAATAGTTACAAAACCTGTAGAAGAAATCAAAGATGATACAGCTACAACATTTATAGAAGAAATCAAAGATGACACACCTACAACACCTGTAGAAGAAATCAAAGATGATACAGCTACAACATTTATAGAAGAAATCAAAGATGATACACTTACAACACCTGTAGAAGAAGTCAAAGATGACACACCTACAACACCTGTAGAAGAAATCAAAGATGACACAACTACAACACCTGTAGAAGAAGTCAAATATGACACACCTATAACACATGTAGAAGAAATCAAAGATGACACAGGTACAACAACTGTAGAAGGAGTCAGAGATGAAACACCTACATCACATGTAGAAGAAATCGAAGATGACACACCTACATCACATGTAGATAAAATTAAAGATGACACAACTGCAATACCTGTAGAAGAAATCAAAGATGACACAACTACAACACCAGTCAAAGAAATCACAGGTGACATATCTTCAACAATTGTAGAAGAAATCAAATATGACACAACTACAACACCCGTAGAAGAAATCAAAGATGACACAACTACAATACCTGTAGAAGAAATAAAAGATGACACACCTACATTACTTGTAGAAGAAATCAAAGATGACACACCTACATCACCTGTAGAAGGAATCAAAGATCACACACCTACAGCACCTGTGGAAGTCAAAGTTGACACAACTACAACACCTGCAGAAGAAATTAAAGATGACACACCTACATCACTTGTAGAAGAAATCAAAGATGACACAACTACAACACCTGTAGAAGAAGTCAAATATGGCACACCTACAACACATGTAGAAGAAATCAAAGATGACACAGGTACAACAACTGTAGAAGAAGTCAGAGATGAAACACCTGCATCACATGTAGATGAAATCAAAGATGACACAACTGCAATACATGTAGAAGAAATCAAAGATGACACAACTACAACACCAGTCAAAGAAATTACAGGTGACATATCTACAACAAATGTAGAAGAAATCAAATATGACACAACTACAACACTTGTAGAAGAAGTCAAAGATGACACACCTGCATCACCTTTAGAAGAAATCAAAGGTGACACAACTACAACACCTGTAGAAGAAGTCAAAGATGATACACCTACATCACCTTTAGAAGAAATTAAAGGTGACACAACTACAATGCCTGTAGATGAAGACAGAGATGAAACACCTACAACACCTGTAGAAGAAATCAAAGATGATACACCTACAACACTTGTAGAAGAAATCAAAGATGATACACCTACTACACCTGTAGATGGAAACAGAGATGAAATAGTTACAACACCTGTACAAGAAATCAAAGATGATACAGCTACAACATTTATAGAAGAAATCAAAGATGATACACCTACAACACCTGTGGAAGAAGTCAAAGATGACACACCTACAACACCTGTAGAAGAAATCGAAGATGATACAGCTACAACATTTATAGAAGAAATCAAAGATGATACATGTACAACACCTGTAGAAGAAGTCAAAGATGACACACCTACAACACCTTTAGAAGAAATCAAAGATGACACAACTACAACACCTGTAGAAGAAGTCAAATATGACACACCTACAACACATGTAGAAGAAATCAAAGATGACACAGGTACAACAACTGTAGAAGGAGTCAGAGATGAAACACCTACATCACATGTAGAAGAAAACAAAGATGACACACCTACATCACATGTAGATGAAATCAAAGATGACACAACTGCAACACCTGGAGAAGAAATCAAAGATGACACAACTACAACACCAGTCAAAGAAATCAGAGGTGACATATCTACAACAAATGTAGAAGAAATCAAATATGACACAACTACAACACCCGTAGAAGAAGTCAAAGATGACACACCTACAAAATCTCTAGAAGAAGTCAAAGATGACACAACTACAATACCTGTAGAAGAAATAAAAGATGACACACCTACAACATCCGAAGATGAAAACAGAGATGAAACACCTACAACACCTGTAGGAGAAATCAAAGATGACACAACTTCAACACCTGTAGAAGAAGTCAAAGATAACACATCTACATCACCTGTAGAAGAAATCAAAGATGACACAACTACAACACCTGTAGAAGAAATAAAAGATGACACAACTACAACACCTGTAGACGAAGTCAAAGATGATATACCTATAAGACCTGTAGAAGAATTCAAAGATGACACACCTACATCACCTGTAGAAGGAATCAAAGATCACACACCTACAGCACCTGTGGAAGTCAAGAATGACACAACTACAACACCTGCAGAAGAAATTAAAGATGACACACCTACATCACATGTAGAAGAAATCAAAGATGACACAACTACAACACCTGAAGAAGAAGTCAAATATGACACACCTACAACACATGTAGAAGAAATCAAAGATGACACAGGTACAACAACTGTAGAAAAAGTCAGAGATGAAACACCTACATCACATGTAGAAGAAATCGAAGATGACTCACCTACATCACATGTAGATGAAATCAAAGATGACACAACTGCAATACCTGGAGAAGAAATCAAAGATGACACAACTACAATACATGTAGAAGAAATCAAATATGACACAACTGCAATACCTGTAGAAGAAATCAAAGATGACACAACTACAATACATGTAGAAGAAATCAAAGATGACACAACTGCAATACCTGTAGAAGAAATCAAAGATGACACAACTACAATACATGTAGAAGAAATCAAAGATGACACAACTGCAATACATGTAGAAGAAATCAAAGATGACACAACTGCAACACCTGGAGAAGAAATCAAAGATGACACAACTGCAATACATGTAGAAGAAATCAAAGATGACACAACTGCAATACCTGGAGAAGAAATCAAAGATGACACAACTACAATACATGTAGAAGAAATCAAAGATGATACAACTGCAACACCTGGAGAAGAAATCAAAGATGACACAACTACAATACATGTAGAAGAAATCAAAGATGACACAACTGCAACACCTGGAGAAGAAATCAAAGATGACACAGCTGCAACACTTGTAGAAGAAATCAAAGATGACACAGGTACAACAACTGTAGAAAAAGTCAGAGATGAAACACCTACATCACATGTAGAAGAAATCGAAGATGACTCACCTACATCACATGTAGATGAAATCAAAGATGACACAACTGCAACACCTGGAGAAGAAATCAAAGATGACACAACTACAATACATGTAGAAGAAATCAAAGATGACACAACTGCAACACCTGGAGAAGAAATCAAAGATGACACAGCTGCAACACTTGTAGAAGAAGTCAAAGATGACACACCTGCATCACCTTTAGAAGAAATCAAAGGTGACACAACTACAACACCTGTAGAAGAAGTCAAAGATGATACACCTACATCACCTTTAGAAGAAATTAAAGGTGACACAACTACAATGCCTGTAGATGAAGACAGAGATGAAATACCTACAACACCTGTAGAAGAAATCAAAGATGATACACCTACAACACTTGTAGAAGAAGTCAAAGATGATACACCTACAACACCTGTAGAAGAAATCAAAGATGATACAGCTACAACACTTGTAGAAGAAGTCAAGGATGACACACCTACAACAACTGGGGACGAAATCAGAGGTGACACAATTACAACACCTGTAGAAGAAATCAAAGATGACACAACTTCAACACCTGTAGAAGAAATCAGAGATAACACACCAACAACACCTGTAGATGAAATCAGATTTGACACACCTACAACACCATTAGATAAAGTCAACGTTGGCCCACCTGCAAACCCTGTAAATGATATAAAAGATGACACACCTGCTATACCTGTAGATGAAATTAAAGATGACACACCTACAACACCTGTCAAAGAAAACAGAGATGACACAACTACCAAACCTGTAGAAGAAATCAGAGTTGGCACACCTTCAACACCTGTGAAAGAAATTATAATTGACACAAGTACAACACCTGAGATAATGGAAGATGCTTTATCTACAGCATCTATCAGTGTGGTCAAAGACATTGATACAGATACAACTCTTGTCAATGATATCAAAATCAACGATAAACAGAAAGCTTCCATGAGTGTAATGAAAGATTGTGATACGCAGATTCCTGTTGTCAGTAACAACAACAACATTTATTCATATTCAGCATCTGTCAGTGACATTAAAGATTCTGATATACAAGCAGCTTCTGTCAGCACTATCAAAAACATTGACACACAAACTGCTATTGCCAGTAATATTAAAGACAATGATACACATAAAGTATCTGTCAGTCACACTGCAACTGCAGTTTTTGAAGCACGTCCACATGCTATCAGTGACATAAAAGATATTGATAAACAAGCTACTTCTGTCAGTGACACAAAAGAGAGTGATAAATATACCACTTCTGATAATCCGATCAAAGAGACAGATGCATATATGCCAAGCTCACGTAAAGATGATAGCATGGGCCGTGATAAAACAACAGACATGTCTGAAGCTGTCTCTAATGAAGGGGAACTAAGCTACAGAAGGGAGGAGTATGTTGAAGAACTGCCAGAAATGTTAAGGTCAAGAACACGAGCAGTTTCTACTTTGCTTCACAGTCCAGTGATCCGCAGACCATCACATTTGAGAATGAGTATAGATGGTTCTGATCAACAAGCCTTGTCAAAGAGCATAATACTCCACAGATCTGGCAAACAATCAGAAGGCGAACAGAGATTTCGGAGGGAAGAAGTAATACAAGAATACAGGGGGTTTTTACAGCCTCCAAAAACACTAGACATAGGGTCGAGCATTGAGTTAACAGAAGATAAAAATACTTCATCAACAGATCCTTTGAATGATAAACTTGGTTCTTTTAAAAGTCAGAGCACATTACCTTATGTAAGCAGATGTAGTGACAATTCAGGTGCTTCACAATCAAATTCAAAAGAACATCTTTATCAAAAAGGCAATGATGGTAGTTTGCAAATAACTACTTTTGCAAAAGATCAAATCGCATTATCATCAGACCAGTCTACGGGCAAACCAATAGACAATGGTAACCAGCCTGCATTCACAGCATTAGAAAATAGTCAGCAGCCAATAAAGTTGCTGGAAACAGAGGGAAGTAATTCTACCAACATTTCACTATCTACTCTCATACCACATGCTGTTAATGATCTCAGAGATGTGCACTTGTCTCTGGCAATTTCTGAAGGTTCGTTTGCAGTCCAAGATATTCATGACTACATGGAACCTAAAGAAAGATCTACAACACCAGACAGAAGTAGCACCTCAATGGACAATTACGACTCACCTGAAAGACTTGTTGACAATGGACGAGAGAGATCACCACTTGCTCAACAAAGAAATATAATGTTCAATGTGCCAGGAAATAATATTTCCAGCCAGCAGATTTTGAACGAAATTGAAAAACTGAAACTTGAACACTCCAAGATGTTGGAACTCCTAGGGAGGTCCAAAAATAGGAGCATGAACACAAGAAAGGTAGCTGTAACAAAAGATTCTGCCTCTTCCAAGCTGCCTTCAGAGTCTGACTCTTCAAGTGAGGATTCTCCAGTGACAGTTATTGCTCAAGAGGAGTTTCTGGAAGACAGCAGTCATGCTAGTCCAATAGACAATGTTACAGAGCAATTAGACTCACCGCCCAGCTACGAAAGAGAAACTGATTCTGAAGAAAACCTGAAAAAGAGGATCCTATTTGGAGACACGCAAGATCAAACCTACACTGGCCAAATGAAGTATTTAAGTCACTCACAAAGTCAAGGACATACAAAGGTCATTGATACAAGCGTAGCAGTTCAGACTGACCCGGAAATCCATCATAGAAGTTCTACTTCAGCACATGATGACAACAGTTCACAGAAACAGAAAGGCAAAATGGCAACACACTTACTTGTAACTGACCTTCCTGCAACGTTTCCTGACCCTACCACAGCACCATCTACTATTTCAGCTATTCATTCAAGAGGTGCTTTTAAACCTTTACCAAAACACCAAATCACACAGGGTCAAAATAATCAGCAGGAACCTTTTGCACATTCTGTAGCAGATGATGGAAAACCAGCAGATCTTTCCAGGTCTATTGAAGACTATGGTATTTCATTAAGAGAACCAATCTCAGTTTATTCGGATTCCTTGTCAGACAGTGCATCCAGAGAGTCATCAGAGGAGAGATGGAATGTTCGTGATGCAAGCTTCAACATTTCCAGAAACACCAGCATCTCTCCTCTGACATTCCAAGACATTACATTTGACGATGCAGATTCAGCCATTTCTCAATCTAGCTGGCTCTATCCTAACAGAGTAAACATGGGTGTTGGGGACAGTCTGAAAAGCTCAGAAAGCTTTACTCAGACAGACTATGTTAGTTTTGCAGATATTAGTGCTGGATCTTATGAAGACAATACTTTGAACCTCAGTGGTCTTGCCACTTCCTTTGTGTCAGAAGGAGACAGCTTAGGAGCATCAGGAATACAACGGGAGCTTGACAGGCTTCATCGTGAGAGAATTGAGATTATAGAACTGTTGTCACTTGCCTACCTACCATCAAGTCTTACAATTGAATTGCTTGAAGCAAAGCTGAACTATTGCATTGGGCAGACAGATGCGCTGCTTGCAACTCTAGAAGATGCTTGGGACAGAGAAGGTACGCAACCAGCACGTTCCAAAACCCACATTAAAATCAACAAGACATACATAGATGAGTACAAGTCTCTGTTGACCAGAAGCAAGAAAGACGTTGAAGCATGCATTGAAACTCATCATAGGAGATTGAAAGGAACTCGTGGTCGGCGCAGAACTAGAGGGCGAGATGTGATGACCTCAAGAAGAAAGGCAGTATTAGATGCATTTAAACTTGAAAGATTAAGAGAGCAGCGCAGACTTGAGAAAGAGAGGTCTAACCCAAAACCCTACAGCCCTTACAGATATTCAAACTCCTCTTCATTAGGAAGGCTTTCAAGTGAACCAGGCAACACAGACAGTTTGTTTTCAGGAGTTATGACACCCACACAAAGAAAACATTATCTTCTAGACTTGAGGCGGAAACTTGTTCTCACACCTGCGGACAATGAAGTGAGTTGGAGAAGCAGTTCTCTTTCACACCACCCCATTCATGGTAGTTATGATTCTGTTGCAGCGTCCAGAGCAACATCATACTCACCGGTTAGACCACATTTTTCAGAGATGGTCTCACCACCATCGTCAAACCTTACCCATAACCCTATGTCCAGTCGGTTGTCCTCAACTTCCTCTCATGATTCAACAAGACAGAGGTTACGGTCACCCGGAATGTACAGAGCTCACAGTCTTTCTCACCGCCCCATTCATGGTAGTTATGATTCATTGGTGGCACCCAGATCATCTTACTCACCAATGAGATCACATTTTTCAGGGATGGTATCACAACCGTCACTACACATTACCCACGATCCCATGTCCAATCGCTGGTCCCTAACTCATGATTCAACAAGACAGAGATTACAGTCACCTGAGATGTACAGACCCCTCAGCTTGGAGTCTCTTCTCACTAACCTCACACCAGACTTCAGAACTAATGTAGTCGCTTCATATTCCACCAGAGGATTGCACCCAGATCATCTGATTGAAGAGTCTAATAGTATTCACAAGCAGAACCAGATTCAGATAGAGCAAGCTCGTGAGGCACTGAGGCAGCTTGATGAAAGAAGGCACATGATGCAGTCCAGCAGGTCAGTTTCAACTGTTTTTAGTCTTCCTTTATAGACGTTTTTATGTAAATGAGCTTGGGTCCATATATTATTAAGAAGGAAGAAATACTGTTAATGTAATATACAAGTAAATGGGAATATTCTTAACCAAGTGAATCAGTACAACTATCTTGGAACATTTATAATATCTGATGAGATTTTCCTTGAAGAGATTAGAACAAGAATCGCTGTGGCAAAGGTTGCCTTTTGCAAGATGGAAAACATATTGACCAATAGAAAGATGCCAATTGAAATGAGAAAAAGAGTGTTGAAGTGCTACACAGAATCTGGACTTTTGTATGGATGTGAAATGTGGACAATGAGCAGACAAGCTGAACTAATGGCAGAGGAAATTTAGTTTCTGAGGAATATGCAAAGAATACCATGGACAGACAGAAAAAAAAAACAATGAGCAAATCCTACAAGAAGCAGAGGAAAACCATAAACTGATTAGAGAAATTAGATATAGACGGTCAAAATTGTTTGGGAATGTTATGAGAAGAAATAAACTAGAGAACTCGGTTACAATTGGAAATATTTAGGGGAAAAGAACAAGGGGAAGGCATAGAAGTAAATACCTGGATGGATTGGCCGCATGGCATGGTCGAGACAAGAACACAGAGCTTATCCATGACTCTGGTGATCATGTGAGATGGTGAAACATGACCGCCCACACTTATCAGCATGGTACATGATGATGATGACATTTATACTTCTGTGATAGTCAATGTCTCCTATTACTGTTTGGTAATTTCCATGTTTCTGTAGAAGCAGGCATTATATTTTCTGTTTGATAGCTTGCATTTTGTTATAAATCTGTTATGATATTTGTAGTTATCATCATCATCAAGTGTTTTGCCAACTGGCGTGAGCAATCCTGCTTCTCCACATCCTGCGATCTCCAATGGCACGTATCAGTTTGTGTGATGACACTCTTCTGGGACAAAAGACCTTTACGAGTCTACTTTGTCTGCCTTCCATTATCTTTCTTTCCACAAATCTTTTCAGTTGCCACAATATATTCTAACTTCTGTTTTCTCAAAATGAGACCCACACCAATGATTACTGTCTGACTGTCTGTTTACAATGACTGTAATAAGTTATATTTGTTTTAGCCTCTTTCACAACGTTTAGTTTAATTTTGGCTGTGCAGGAATTTTTCAGCATGAATTATTTTTGTTTTCAGAAATACTGAACAGAGGAATGTTTTCCCTCCAAGAACACAAACTAATCACACTGTAAGTAATAGTCTCTGAACACAGTTGAAACTATTTCTGCTCCCACAATTCCTATAAAGTTTGAAGAAGAAGAAGTTTAACTCATTCAGTCCCAAACAATGCATTGTGTGTAATTGTCTCTTCTATATGTGTCCCAAACATTGTTTTATTATTCTTCTGACCTATTTTCCCACCTTGGGTCAGCATATACTGAGGAAATCTGGACTATCCCAGTGTCAGGCATTAATTTTCTTTGTAGTCTTGTGCATTGTGATGTACAGTAGTTTGCTTTCACTGCATTTTTCAATGAGGAAAATAACGAAGATTTTGTGTGAAAACCTCTGGTACTGAAAAAGTTAAAACCAGAATTTTGCTTTCCTCTACTCATGAATATGCATTATTATGATTTCTATAGGTTATGAAGTTTTATAGTAAAGAACTTAACTAAGGAACAAAAGAAGATTCAAAACCGTTCAACAGTTAAATTTGTATTTTCATCATTTCAAGGCAGATATTCCTTGGTATTTTAATATTATTTCCCTTATTCATGTTGTTGATACTGATGAATAATGTTTCTTAAAAGGTGCAATAAATATCATTTCTGATAGGGGCACATTTTTATAAATTATATGGTTTCTAGAAGGCACTGTGGCAAAAGGGACACGAACGCAAATCGCAATCCCGCATACCTCAATCGAAACACAGCTGTTGGCTATTTGGAAGCAGGCTGCATTGCACTAGTTTTCGTACAATGGTATGAGTGCCATTAGTTCAGAAAGCAATGACAAACTCTGAACATAAACTTGCCAAAAAATCACAATAAAAAAATGCTGGGGGTTGACTGTGATGTCATGTAAAGGATATGCAACTAACTATTAGAAGGCAAAATGTGGGTGGAAGACACAATCGTGCGGTGGCTAGTTTGCTTGCCTGCTGGCCCAAAGCTCTTGTGTTTGAATCCTCATCCAGGTAGGGGTTATACAAAACTGACCTGGGCGCTCAGGTCAGCCCAGCCTAAAATAGGCATCAGGAAATGTTCTGAGAAGTAATGGCGGCCGGCGTGATATTGAACCATTGAATACTGATTGGTCTATACAGAAATGAGGCTAGAACCATTGAATGCTGATTGGTCTATACAAATATGAGGCTAGAACCATTGAATGCTGATTGGACTATACAAATATGAGGCTAGAACCATTGAGTGCTGATTGGTCTATACAAATATGAGGCTAGAACCATTGCGTGCTGATTAGTCTATACAAATATGAGGCTAGAACCATTGAATGCTGATTGGTCTATACAAATATGAGGCTAGAACCATTGAGTGCTGATTGGTCTATACAGATATGAGGCTAGAACCATTGAATACTGATTGGACTATACAAATATGAGGCTAGTACCATTGAATACTGATTGGTCTATACAAATATGAGGCTAGAACCATTGAATACTGATTGGTCTATACAAATATGAGTCTAGAACCATTGAATACTGATTGGTCTATACAAATATGAGGTTAGAACCATTGAATGCTGATTGGTCTATACAAATATGAGGCTAGAACCATTGAGTGCTGATTGGTCTATACAGATATGAGGCTAGAACCATTGAATACTGATTGGTCTATACAAATATGAGGCTAGAACCATTGAGTGCTGATTGGACTATACACATATGAGGCTAGAACCATTGAGTGCTGATAGGTCTATAACCATTCACTCAATATTCATCAGGGTGTGGAACACTGTCCTGTTTAAATCTAGGTTGGGGAGTTGGGGGAGGGTGGGGGGGGGGGGGGGGGAAGGACATCTTAGAAACTATTACATCACACAAATATACAAGAAACAACTACATCACACAGACATACAAGACACGACAACATCACACAGACATACAAGACACAACTACATCACACAGACGTACAAGACACAACTATATCACATAAACATGCAAGACACAAATATATCACATAGACACGCAAGACACATATACATCACATAGACACACAAGCATGTGTTGTGGTGATAGTCTTATGCTGAGCTCAAGAGAAATATTGCAAATAGGGCATAGTGAGTCACATGATGAATGACTTTAGCACCAATCTTCTGGTGGACTACCCTGATGGTGATGATGATGATGGTTGTTTGTTTATCTGTAGAGAAGCCACAGTAGCATAGCTGTTAGTCCACTTACTGACCAGTACAAAGGTGAAGAGCTCAGTCCTCTCTAGTGCCAGCATTATACTGTTTCCACCCAAAGTTCACCTGGGTTTGATCCAGAATGTGGAAAAAGAGGGTATGGGGTTTACAGGAAGGGAGAAGGGGACCTCAGCTAGTTATTGAATGTGAAGATTTAACACTTCACAACCCTAAGTAATACCTGCCACTAGTCTTATCGTTGATTTGTAAATGGTTGGGAATTTGTTATTTGCCAACGTAGCATTCCTAACACATTATTTTGCTACATTTAAAATAATTTTGTTTGCAGATAATTGAAGACAGTGCAACACCTTACGAAATATCACCTTCTTTGGATTTTAGATTGGGACTGTGAGTACACTATTTTTTTTAAAGAATGTAATTATTCAAACGAGTGCTCAAAAGTGATATAGAGCCTGTGCTATTGCCTGGATAATAAACAAACAAGCTGAGAAACATCTAATTGCTGGGAAAATATGGCTGCTGAAGAAATTTCTAAGAATACTATGAATGGACAAACAAGAAATAACTGACGCAGTTCTTCAAGACACAGATGAAAATCATCAATTTATTAGAAAATTAGATGTAAACAGTCAAATATTGTCGGGCATATTTCCATTCCGCAGGCTCTACCTGTAAGTAGATGTTTTTCCTAATAATTTTTGCCATCGCAGTGGTGTTACAACCTTCTCTTTGCAATTTTGAACTGTTGTGGCATTTTTATTGTGCACATTTGTGCATAGGACCTATACATGTTGGCCTTATTCAAGAAGGCTAAGTATACAGTCTCACTGTCCAAGAGATCAGAGGGTGAGTGATACCATTAGACATATCAGAGGGCGAGTGATGACATATCAGAGGGTGGGTGGTGCCATTAGACATCAGTGGTTCAATGAAAACTTCCCAGCTGTAAGATGAGATCGAACCTGGCACCTGATGAGCCGGCTGCGGGAACCATAGCTTCCCAGCCACGGTCATGTGATGATCGACAGTTTCATAATGACAGGAAAAAAACTAGTGAATCGGTTTGTTCCTGAGACTCGTAAGGGAAGCAAAGAATAGCAACACTGTAACCTAGCATGCGTGTCGTAGGGAGGATTGGCATGTGACTGGCAAACTCATCCCATAGAAAACTTTTGATGCAAAATTCCACCAATCATGAGCAAGTCTACACAGAGCTTGGCATGAACTGACCAAGGACTTGTTCATCACTGGGAGATAAAAGGCGAAAGAAGAAGAAGAAGAAGCAAAAAAATGTGTTACATTTATGTCTGTTAATGTTGTATTTGATGCTGAAAAGCCAATGCTTGTAGCATTTTTGTGTGCAATGTTGGGAGGTAACTCACAATCAATTTACATATTTCTATGCACTTGTGAGGGTTTGGTAATTTCTTAATATTTGAATGCCAAATATTTGACTCTTTGATTCAAATGGATGACAAAAATTGGAAGTCAAATTTAAAGGAAGAAGACATAATGTGTATCTCAAATTTATAATTTTTAATTTTTCCTTCTTTTCATTCATATTTAACATTCATCTTTACAAATCTATTTTCAGTTCAGAAGATTGGACACCCGAGCAGACAGGGCTGATACAGACAGGCCCAACACATACTGAATATACCAGAGACCATCTAGTAAGAGGACAGCGGAAGATTGACTCTCTGATCCATAATACTTATGTATCCCCTTCGAATAGGGCAACTTATCATTCATCCTCTGACAGAACACATGCAAGACCCTTGCAAAGAACAGCTTCAAGGATGCCAGCAGAATTGTCACTGTCAGCCTCAAGAGCAACTTCTGTGACTCATACAGAAGATATGTTCAGACTGAGCTCTCAGAACAGGACAGAAACAGTGCCTAGATATTTACCCAGAATACATACTCCAGGGACATCATATTCCACACCGGCATATTCCACTCAAGAATCAACATCCGAAAGTCCATCTTATGCATCTCTTCACAATGTGTCTAGTTCTCCACTGAAGTCAAGCCATCAACAAAAGAATTTGGAATCTGTATATACATTTGAAGCATATTACAAATCAGAGACCAAGACTAATCAATCAGGAACAGTAACCACGTGGTCTAAGGGAAGTAACAGCTATACTACGACAAGAGCAGATCCTACAGAAACTGAGGGTTCTGGTGCAACAGCACAGGTGCTTGAAACCTCAAGGTCAAGCACAACATCTGCGCCAGACGAAATTAGCTTGGATTCATTAAATCCAGTCAGTGCCCCTGGTAATGACAGTTTACTCTTGAACCCCCAGTCAGTCAGCAATCAGAACAGTGAGAGTGCTCTCAATCAAAGCAGTAAATAAGATGGGGTAAAGATAATTGTCAGATAAGTACACAGCCAATACTCTCTTTGGACAACAATCACCTTCAAATTAATATCTTTTTTGTGGCTGACTCAGTCACAGGATTATTAATCTGAGCCAGGTGATGGACCCTAATATAACTTCTCTTCTAAGGTTGAACGGGGTACGGGTTATGGTATAATGGAAATAATATTGTCACCTTACAGCAGCAGGCTGACCCTGAGTGAATTCTGCAGTTAGATCAAAGACTTTCTGCTCACAGCTAGAAGGAAAGATGTCAAACATGTCAAGATAAAGGACAATGTCAAGTTCATGATGCATTGCCGCTGATACTTGTACACATTGGTGATCCAGGATAGAGAAAAGCCGAGACAGCCATTGCCACTTGATTTGACAGTCAAAGAACTTCATTGAAATCAATAAACGAAATAATGTGCAAAAAAAAAAACAACAACAACAGAGTAGTACTGGAGAAGCAAAGAGCGTACTTTTATGGACCATTTCTAAAGCATGACCCTAACAAATATGAATACCGGACCAGTGACCACTAACAGTGACAAACAGGCATTGGTGGATCACAATGGTCAACACATGCATTCAATTATCATAGCAAGCAGATGATCTGATCTCTTGGAAACCTCATTATGGAGCAGGCAAACAAATGGATCATAAGGAATTTCCAGAGACTAAACTGTTGCGCATCAGATCTGAATGGTTATTTATTCCAGATATCAAAATTTTTTATGTAAATATGTTCTATTGTCCATTTACATGAACTTATGTGATATAAACTTTGTTACTTATGTGCCAAATTGATAATTGTTGATTTTATTGTTAGTATTGTTGTTGATGGGCTAACTGAGATAATTAAAAATAATAACTACATTTTGAGCCCTGTTGCACAAAAGATGTGTATGTATGTGTGTGTGTGTGATATTATGTGACTGTATAGTTTTTTCTTCTTTATTTGATTACCTATTAAATTTAAACTACCTTAACAATAAATTCATTTTTAGTTTTCACGTCTTATAGATAGTTCTGGATATAAAATGATGGTTTACTTGTCACATTTTTAATTCTAAATAATATGTGATTGTATCATTTTATCTCTGCATTATGTTTGAATAGTTGAAAAATAAAATTGGGGAATGTTTTCATATGTATTTTATTTTTTTTTTTTTTTTTTTTAGAAAAAGAGGATGTTTACATGTGTCTTTTACTTATACTATAAGTTTTGTTTCAATAACAAATATTTCTGTACATACTAATTAGCTCTGGTTTTATATTTAACTACCTAGCATATATTAATTTTATTGTTGTGTAATTGAATGGACACATCTTTGAGTAAAAACTATTCATGATTCAAGCGGATGTAGCCGGTGAATAAATATTTGTATTGTTAAATAAACACTTTTGTTTTACAATTGTACGAATATCCTAAAGTTAGAAAAAAAAACCGATTGCTACCTATGCATTAGAATCCATCCTTTTTATTACAAGATGTTCTCATTCAACTAAAGATATTATCTGCAGTATTTGCTTGGACATTCTTTTATTGTTAAATTATAAATATGTGTGACTATTTTGAAAACTTTTTTTCACTTTTTATGTACTTAAATTACTTATATATAATAGTTTTATTAGTAATTGTCTAAAGTTACTAAATCTGCCTTATACTACATGTTTATTTCTTACTACTTTATGTTTACTATTATTTGCTACTTATTTCTTTATCTACATATGACAATGCTGTTTATTATTTATGTACATGATTCTATTATTTTAACTCTTTCGACCCAAGAAGGTTTACTTGGTAGGTGACCAAGGGGCGAAATAACCACAATGAAAATTTACTAATGCATTACTTAAAAAAATGCTAAACTCACAGTAGAAGTAGCCAATGCAGCGCCAGATTTCGTTAGTATGCTTTGAACCAATTAAAAAGGATAAAGAATGCATTACATGAATGTTGAGATTCAGTCGGCATTAGCCAATTACACACCAGAATTATTGTAAAGAGAGTTATTATTTTGTTGTATTTTTTTCTAAGAAATGATCAATCTTTCATAAACAGTTTTCTTTACTGACAACTAATTCATTAATGCAACATTGTTATTGTTAATAACTTAATTTATCATTCCAGTCAATGTTCATTGTCCATCCCATTTCCAGTTTAAAAGTAATACTTTTACATTCTTAATGCACTTGATTTGTATATTTTAAAAACTGAATTTCCAGTTTACATAACAAAGTAAAAAGTGTTATTATTTATATTCAAACTTTGTTTTTGTGTGTGTTCCATGTTGTTTAATTGTTTGTAAGAAGACAAGAACACTATCATGTTTTTTGAACTTTTTACTATCATGAGTGTTCCAACTAACAGGTTATAATTTCTGTTATTTTGCCTACAAATATGATCATGTTATGATGTTTGACATGCAGCATTCTTGATGTAAAGTGGATATTTTCAAATAGTCCGTCCATTTTAGTTACATTCAATAGCAGCATGATGGTTTTTAAAGTTACAACCATATCCAGTTATCACAAATATATTAGCAGTCAACGTGGTTGAAAGGTTTAAAGCACTCACACTTAAACTTTCTCTGCTTACCGTGGTAGTGGGTTTATTCTGCACGATGGTCAGTTGGACTACAATGTTGACTTCTCGTCCTTGACTTGGGGACGTTAATTACAAGTACCTCAGAAGTCGGAGTGGTTTCGTCTAATAGCGAGGGACATGTTAATAAGGAAAGCTACATGCAAAAATTAGTCCAGGGCACTCCCTGGTAGAAGCAACTACTAGTAGCAGAAGGGCATGTGTGGACTATGCTCAGGATCAGAGCGAGCCAACAAAAAGACAAACACATAAGTAAAGTTCTAGAAGGAGGCAGATAAAAGTAAAAGCAGGTCCTATGGAGTGCTGCAGATGGTGCTGCCCAGTGATCTTCTAGATAATGAAGGAAAGAAGGAAGTGAAGATCTCGCTGCTTTATTGCTTACGAAGAAAGAAATGTTTGTTGTACCACCTGGCATCATGTTCTTAACAATATTAAACAATATGCTTGTAAACTTAAAATTTTTAAAGACTTTGTACAGTAGAATAGAATGCTTCTTGCATTATTTATTAGACTGTATGTACTTACTTAATAAGTTATACATAAATATTGTATTAAATGTTTTGAGTTAAATTCTTTGCTGCATGCTTGCCAGAATGCAAATGTATTTTGCCGTGGAGTGTAACAGATTATAATATTCCTCTGAGTTTCAGATGAATCACATTATTCAGGGATGAGACTGGTGTCTACATTAAGGCACAACACATTGAAATAACGACTGCACTTGCAAAAGTGCTGTTAATGTACCCCAAAGTTTTGTTCAGTGTGTGTTTGTAAAGATAATTTTGGTTTTTGATTTTGGTATTTTTTTCATGATTATATTTATTGTTTTAATTATTTATAGATTTTACAAAAATCATACTCAGTACGTTATACCTCATTATTGGTTTGGAAATATTATGTACATGGCATCTGGTGTGGGCGATCATGCTTCTCCATATCTTGTGATCTCCAGTAGCATGGATCAATTCATATGCTGAAACCATTTGGTGACACAAGCAAATTATGAACATTATACATGTTATATTGAGAAGTACAGAAAGAGACTGTGCTGCAGGCAAAGAGCTTTACCAGCAGATAAAAGCGAGTTGCAGATACATGTTTTTATTTATATTTTCTCTTAGTAGTTATTGTTCTGTACCATGTTTTTGTATATTTCCCTATTAATAATACTTGGTCATAACCATGGTTTTTCCCCTCCAATTTTGTATTATTACCACCTTGCAGAGGAATGACTTGTATATAAACTTGCTTTTTTTCTTCTTATTTTTTATTATGAATACCAAGCGAAGCCATGTTTTTTGTAAAAAAATGCAATAATAAACATATAAATAAATATTATATATTTTATGTTTAAGTTATTTTCCGCAGTAATTTTGTTTTCAGTTGTTTAGTCTTAGAGATAGATAGTTTTAATAGAAATTATATATTTTGTTATATATTGTGCTATCCCAATATTTTTAGACCAATCGGCACTCAACATGTGATGTACAAAGTAAAGCACCCGTTTACATACTTTCTGGTTGTATTAGGCATACAATGCTTGACCCATATTTTTACAGACCAATCAGTGCTTCAGGAGTGTTGTGATCAATGTCATGGCGGCCGCCATCACTTCTCAAGACATTCACTGGTACCCATTTTAAGCTGGGTCGACTTGGGAGCTTAGATTAATGTTTAAAAATCTGCCTCGATGCACATTTAAACCCTTGACCTTGGGCCAGCAGGCAAGGGTCAAGGCACTATGCAGCTGCAGCTGTCGAATTACTGACAGGGTCAATGACAAAAATGCCTGCCTCAAAGGGGATTCAAACATATAACCACCAGGCCTGCAGGCAGTGTGCTAGCCACAGCTCTACCGCAGTTACTTTCATTATTGTAGTGTTGTAATACTTTTAGTAATGATTACATTATAAACGTTATGACAACTTAAGTAATGTTTCTTAGTAATTTTATTTTGAATCACATAATTTTATAGATGGGTGGTTTGTGGAGATTTTTGTATATTATGTTAATTGTTATATAATTTTTTTTTTTTATTGCTGTACATGGTGTTTGTAAAGTCTCACTGCACTTTGTAGGTAGAACACATTTGAAAAAATGATTTCTTCCATTAATAACACCATTCTGTTTGGAGTGCAAAGAATTACTCCAGCAGACGACAGTCATTCCGCATATTGCTTCACGATGGACTGTTGAGCAATTTTTTTTTATAACATCATGTACTTCATTTTTTCAAATTTGTTCTACATATAAAGTGTAGTGAGCTTTACAAACATCCAGAATTAATGTTAGCATATATTAGATTATATATTTTATTACATATCTTAAGCTTATTTCCTCCCACTGTTGTACATAGCCTTAGAGATATGTAGCTGTAGAAGTATTTTTCTGCATCAATTGTTACAGTGTTACTTACAACTTCCCTCTGTCTTCCATGAGTGGAAAATATGAGTTAATTCTCACTTAATGATGTCCTATAGCAAATTGTTACTAAATCATTATTTTTTATTTTTATTTTGTTATGATAAACATTTATGATTATATTTCTTTTAAGATTAATCTCCAATTTGGTATTTTACAAACGAAAATGCTTTATGTGGAAGCTTACAGTACATAATTATGTTTTTAAAAACTATCATTATGATTATGATTATTTTCACTTTAAACTCCTGTCTGATATTTTAAAACAGAAAGATGCTTTGTAATTTATTGCATTATATAATTATTTTTATAAAATATTATGCGTTTGTGTGTCACTGATGTTGCCAGGAGGATTTTGGAAGAGCTATTTGCCCTAGAACTGTCACTTGCCCTAAAACAGTTGCTTACCCTAGAATAGTGTACAGGATAAGACTTTTATAATACCTTTCTATCTGGACATATTTCACATAGATAACTGTTGAACTGTTTCCGGAAGGTTGTTATGGGAGCGAGGTTCTGCCAAGGACATGCTACTGAATGAATGAATGAACTGTTGATTGGTTAAAATGTTCAGATAGATTACTGTTGATTGGTTGCAATTTACAGATATATTACTATTGATTGGTTGTGAATCCTCTGGAAGACTGAGTTTTGACTGGTCTGTCTGATGCACTGGCCGTTAGCTCATCTAAGCCCTGAGAAGAATTACATCTATTGGAGTAAGGCTGGTGTAGAGACTCGTCGATTTATCTAGTTCTGAAGTACCATCTTTATAGGGACTGTGTCGCAGAACTTTTCATTCCCTCTCCAAGCTTAGGAACAAGTTGGGTGTGCGAGACTGGTAACGGAACCTCGGATCTGTGAAGAGATTTATTAAGATGTAACCAGGTCAAGATTCAGCACAGCACATACCTTCTGGCTGGTAATCTTTTCCTCTGCAGATTTAAGGTATTTTACTGTTGAGGAACACTAGCTTCGTGTCCAGAAAGAAGAATATATTACTGCAAATGATACTGTAAATAACTGAAACTGTAACAGATACTGCTAATATTACTGTAACTGATATTGTCACTAACTCATCTCATTCTGTACCCAGCAGGTTACTATAATCTGTTTGGTAATTCATGACATGTTATGCTTGTCTAAATTTTCCCTGCCCCATCCTTGTGTTACATGAATCCATTCTATTGCAGTTGTTAATTTTACTCAATTTTCCCCTTAGGTGTCATATTTTCACACCTTAGATCCAAACTGTTATTATTTTTAAATAAAAACTTCTTGAGATCGGCAGAGTTAATGGATACAACAGTCTGGGACTGAACTGAAAGAGTGAAATTGTGCTAACAGTCCATGATTGCTAGAGTAAATTATGCTAATATTAATGCTGTAAAATGACGTGTTTGTATTTATTTTTTTACTGTAGTGACATGTATGTAAATATATTAACTTTATCTATTACATTGTTCTTATTAAAATGTTTAATTACAATGCTATGATGGTTTTGTACATTCATGTAAATACGTTACTGTTCATGCAACCATTAAAACTTATTATAATATTTAATGCTTCTTGCTTATCTTGTTATTTAATTTAAAAATTCAGTGAACTGAAAGTCACTTGAACAAGTAAACTGTTTTTTCTTACCTAGGACAAATAAGAACAGATGATGGCAGGTATAAGGAAACAAATAAGAAAAAGATTAGGAATGGCCATTTATGGCCTAATTCTAATGGATAAGAGCCCTCACTCTTAAATTTCGGGTGTGCTGATGCCAAGGTAGCGGGTTCAACCCCTACACTAGTCAGCTGGACTAAAATGTTGACTCCTCATCCTTGACTTGGGGACAAGAACCTCATAAGTCGGAGTGGATTTGCCTGATGGCGAGGGACACTGGTAATAGGGAAAGCTAATTCTCAGGCAAAATCAATTCAATGTGCTCCTCAGTAACGGCAACTCTAGAAATAGTATGTGAATGGAGTGCTCCCAGAAGACACACACAGGACAAAAGTATTGGGGACTCATTACAGGTGATCTTCAATGCAGAGATGAGACTTGATGAGAAAAGTTGTGTGTAAATATTAAAGTTGCATAACCTTTACAGGACCCAGCAGTCAACCCCAGCATTGTTTGACTGTTTGTGATCTCTTGGCAAGTTTACGTTCAGTAGTTTGCCATTGCTTTCTGAATAACCGGCACCCATACCATTTTATAAAAAACCAACACAAAGTGATCTGCTTCCAAAACGCCTGCAGCTGTGTTTCGAACTTGGTATGTGGGATTAAGAACTGCATCCATAATACCTTCGCCACGGAGCCAGTCATGGTAGTGTACTAATTAACTAATATAAACGTTCTGGATCAATCCATAGCTGAGAAGGGATCATTTGATCAAACATACATGCCAATGTGGCGAAGGGGTTTCGAACGCAATTCGTAATCCTGCATAGTGAGAGAAAGAGTGTCAAAGTGATAAATATAACCAATAACTGCTGTATGCATGAGACACACGGACAACAAGCAGACAAGCTGAGAAACATCTAATGGCAGTGGAAATGTGGTTTCTGGGGTTATTGAAAGAAAACGTTCGGTGGACAGAAAAACAAATGAGATAGTTCTTCAAGAAACAAATAAAAGGTGAAACTGATTAGAAAAATTAGACATTGACAGTCAAGGTCTTTTGGACTAGTTATGAGGAGAAATAACATGGAAATTTAGTATCAGCTGGCAAAAATGATGGGAAAAACACAAGGAGAAGACAGAGTTAAATAAGAGTTAAATACCTGGATGGCCTGGCCACATGGCATAATCAGAAAGAGAAAACAGACATGATCTAAGGCTGGTGATTGTGTAAAATGATGATTTTTATCGGCACAACACAAGATGATAATCATTTATTAGATGATCTATTCATCAGAAAGCAAGTTCTTGCATTCATAGTATGATGGACGTGTTGAAGAATTCTCCTATTCCCCTTCTCTCTTCTTTCATCAGCTCTCTCTCTCTCTCTCTCTCATCATGTTCCTCTTGTACCTTGCGGTGTCGAGGTGAAGTATAAACTTCGTGAGAGTGCCCGGTTATGGGCTTCGTATATCGACATTCCCATGGATTCTGTTATTCCCTCCGTCCAGCGTTTACGTGGTCGGCCTCTTCCTCTGTTTCCATCTGGTCTGTACGTCATTGCCTGTTGTGGCATGCTGTTGACTGGTAGCCTACTTGCATGGCCAAACCATTTGACTTGCTGCTTTCTAATAAAATCTAGAGCAGCTTTAACCCCCACTTTAGTCCTGATTTCTTCATTTCTGATCTTATCTCTTCTTGATACGTTGAGTATTCTTCATCAGCTCATGAAAATAATAGTCAATGTTAGCATTGACTACATCACAGCAGAATTTTATATTAAACCTATGATGCTATCTTAATGGTTAAATAAGAATTCTGCCCACATTCTATAGTTGTGGGTTCATGTGGATGATAGTCCTGGCTAATGAATATACCTTTCTTAGGGGTGTCTAGCCGGCTTCGTGGCTTAGAGGTTATGACTTTTCTCCGTAATCTCGTATACTCTCGTGGGTTAACGTGATGACGGTAAGAATCAGCTGTGGTTCGAATCGTATCGGTAACTTACGGGGTATGTGAGCCGGCCGCTCAGAAAGCAATGGCAAACTACTGAGCGTAATCTTGACAAGAAATCAACAACAGCTGAAAGATGCTGGTGTTGACAGCTAAGTCCTGTAAAGGATATGCAAAAAAAAAAAAAGGGGGGGGGGGGCGTCTAGTTGGTCATATGTTGAAGTACACTTCTTCCTGCAGTGCCATCTTCATTTGGAAGTGACAGGTTATAATCCTGGTCGGTAACTATACATTTAAATGTTTATGTTGTCCAATGCCTCCTCTAGTCTCTACTTCCCCCTTCTACTTCTATGAACTGCAAACACACTGTGTTTATTATCTATGAACTGTCTTAGTAGCCATCAAAGGGTTCCCCAATTGATATTTCATTGAATAGTCAGGTATTCAGAATTATGCCCCACTGTGGTTCTAACAATGCCAGTTGAATCTGTTAACTTCTAAAGTTTGGTTTGTTCAATAGCCATGAAAATGAAGATGACCAGATCATGATGGCATAAACAAGCTGATACAGGTTTGAACAGCATTGGTGAAGAAAATATTTCTTTGAGTGAAAGTACAGAAGAACAAATCTGCAGGTAGCGTAATTTTGCTAGTCTTACTCCTGTGCTCGACTTCAGCTGTTGATTTATTTAACGTGGGCTGTAAACAGAACTCACAATGTGACACTGTGGACTTAGAACATGCTTTTACTGTGCGGGCCTCAGAAACTGACAGATGCAACCAGCAAGCTCTGCAGTATTCATCGGACATGACTGCCCAGAATTTGCTAGACTGAGAATGTCCTTGAAAGTCAGAAAAAGAGTTCTTGCAAGTTTTTTTTTAAATATTGCATTTCCCTTACAGGTTGTTGCAATCAACACCAGCATTTTTCAGCTACTGTTAATGTACTATAGTATGTCCCACAAAGAATGCCTTCATTCACGATCAATTATTTTGAAAACTGTCTGTCGCATCGTTATGAAATTTTTCCAGCCGTCTTATATTTACCCCCACCCAAGGAATATATCTTTGATAGGTCCAAAAACAACTTAAATCATCGAAAGCGGCGACATTCCTTTGATGTTTTGCTGAACAACTAGTGATTTCTCGCTAACAAATTTATGTTTACGGTAATGGGGGACCCGCCAATTCAGATGACACAAAGGCGTATCCGGATTCGTATGGGAGTGGGTGCAATGAAAGAAGTAGCTTAAAATCGACAGGGTCGGCTGCATTGCACCGGGTTTTATCCCATATGGCTCAGTTTCTTTCCGCAGCGCGGAAAGCGTCGCACAAAGCACGAACTCCGTAGCTCCAGCGACGACCCTCGGGAGTCTCCGAAAAAATGCACTCGTGAAATGAAGGACGCGGCCCGGAATCGAACATACAACCTTCGGAGCCCGAGTCAGACAGCTTGACCACTTCACCACGGAGAATCCCGAGAGGGGTGCAATGTGTAATATTAGTAAAGACAGAGAATTTACAGAGGCACGGGGTAAATAATTTGTAAATTAACAGGAAACTAGAAGGAATATATTTCTTACCTTATTTTTCATTTCCTTCTTGTTTCTTCAGCTGCTGGTTAATAAAGTGTACACAAGTATTCATGTTAGCTTTTTATATTGAGTTCGTGAAAGCTTCCAAATAGCTGTGCGTTAATGTGCGTATGGAGTGACCAGAAATGATACCGCAATTTAGTCATCATGTTTGCATTTTAAGGATCTGTTCAGCTGTCTACGTAGTTTGTTCACACGTACACATGGTGAAAGACTGCCTACTCTGCTGTTTACCGTTCAGAGACGGAACATGATTACTTGTTTTGCACTATGAAAATAGTTGTCAGTGTCTCTGTAGTGGGCTTTCTTCTTAACGACCAAGATGTTGGTCCTCTTTTCAGTGAAGTTTATAGATTGATTCGTATGCACGTGTGTAGTCCCCTAATTTGACAACGTGTTTGCTCTCACGTTTCTTGTTATGCCACAATACGTCAGTTTCCACCGCAATATTCTGTTGGTATTCAATGCGTTTAGTGTGTGTGTGTGTGTGTGTGTGTGTGTGTGTGTGTTTCAATACAGTTGTTTGTCACCGCTGAGGCCTTGCGGAATTAAAAATTCATCACTATGGAATACAAACTGTTGCCATTGACATTATGCTGATGCTGTAATGTTTAGGGCCTGCAATTCGTCTGAATAGTTGGAGCAAAATATCTCAGTAAGTGTGTACGTAGATTAAGGTCTGCGATCTGCTCAGACCTTAATCTGTGTTGGACGATTCCAGTAGGTTGATGATTGCTCTCGGTTGCATAAAATTCAATCCATCCTTTCTCCAATAGTCTTCTTAGACTTTCAACACATGATCCTCACATTTTTTCCAGTAACTTTTATCAATATTTAATAGCGCGGACGGACAGACAGACAGACAGACGGACGGACGGGCGGGCGGGCGGACTGACGGACGGACGGACGGACAGACAGACAGACAGACAGACAGACAGACAGACAGACAGACAGACAGATAGATAGATAGATAGATAGATAGATAGATAGATAGATAGATAGATAGATAGATCCCACCAGGAGCTGGGCGAAACCGGGCCGAGTCAGCTAGTTTATTTATATAATCACGTTTCATGAAAGATCCCCCATTTGGAGACACCTCTGAACAATCCCATTTAATTTCGCGCTGTTTGTGCCAAAACGAAAACCACTAGAAAATTTTTTTTAAAAGCGGGGATGTGTCTTGGTGAAGCTGTAATACTGTTAAAATGATGGACATAATCTCTAATCCGTAAATTATATCCCGCATTTAAACAAACTTTGAAATCTGCTGTAAAATCTCCAGAACAAAATTTTGTTGTTGTGTGGACATAAAGATAAGGTTATGTTATATACTAAATCTCATAATTTTCCCTCAGTTGGTTACTGAGATATGGATGTTTATATTGCGGCAAACAAATGTGGACATACTATAGGCAAGTTTTACGTTCAATAGTTTGCCATTGCTTTCTGAACGACCGGCTCACATACCCCCGCAAGTTACCAGCACAGCGCGATCTTGCATGTTGGAACTGCGACTAACTAACTAACTAACTAACCAATATTAATTAAACATACGGCTGTGAATCCTGGACAATTAGTAAACAGGCGAAAAAATCTCTGCAAGCCTTGTAGATGTGGTTTTATAGAAGAATGCTGAAAATTAATTGGACAGCCAAAAAGAGCAATCAGGAAAGGAACCTGAGTCGCAAAGACAACTTATCACAAACATCAGAAAGAGGCAGTCATTGTTGTTGTTGTTGTTTTTTGGGCCACGTTATGAGAAAACAGAGACTGGAACATATTGTGACAACTGGAAAGATTTGTGGAAAGAGAGATAGAGGAAGACAGGGTGAGAAGATTTTTGACAATCTTGATCCATGATGTCGGAGATCGTAATTTGTGGAGAGGCATGATCGCCCATGCCACCCGCAAGATACTGGATGATGATAATGGAAATCTGTCCCACAGGATCAACCATAAAAGACTGCCTAGAATTAGCTAGACTAAGAAGGGAAATCTGGCCCACAGGAACCACCATACAAAACTGCCCAGAAAATGTCCAAACTCTGTGGAGAGGCACAAGCATCGGCGCCATTTGGCAGGACCTATGATGGCGATGAAATCTCTTAATAGTTCAATTAAACTTAACTCAACTTCGTTTTAAAGGAAACAAGAGGCCAAAACAAGAATAATTTATAATTATAATATTTTATTTCATTAAAATTTGTTTTATTATCTGTACAATTTTCAGGCATGCATTTAATAATAATATTTATAGTTTATATAATATGCACAATTACCAAAAGCATTACTGTATAGAATGGCAGGTGAAATTGTCTCATTTGTGGCAAATAAACATTTTCCAGTTACGAAACGACATGATTACAGGCTTTCAGAATATCTAAAGGTGACCAGATAAAGCAGTCTCATGTATTCTGTATCAGAAATACTAATAGAAGTAAAACATTTTCATGTAAACATTTGATATGGAAAAGTGAAAAGTAAAAATACTTTATTATCTCTACCGTTATAGTGCGCTTGTGTATGCATATACGTGTGTATATAGGGTGTATTTGTAATGACTGTTGGGTTTTTGAAAATATTGCTGTTCCATGTTGTGTACTCACCCTCTGTGGAGCTCATGCAACATTAAAAAGTAAATACAAAACTTGGAACGACAATATTTTCAAAGACCCCGGTCATTAAAAATACATCATACATATATATATATATATATATATATATATATATATATATATATATATATATATATATATATATATATATATTTGTTGCTGAAATACACATGCATTTATTTATACCCTTTCGTATTCTTCTAAAAATTCCATCGAGCGGACATCCAAACATAATTGACCTGGGCGCCCATGTTGACCCAGCCTACAATCGTTCCAAACAATTTAATAAATTATAAAATATAATATATAATAATTATAAATAATTATAAAATATAAATTATATTAAATAAATCATAAATTATTTATGGGAATTTTATGGCAGCCAGACGGATATGGACCACATAACTCATTGAGTGCTGGTCTACAACAATGAACGAACTTTACATACCTACAGAAGTAATGTTAATTATCCCTTTACATGTCTTGAGATGTACTGAACACAAGATTCTAGTTTCCAGTCTGTACACACCAATCGGTGCTTGATGGGGATGTGATCTGTATCATAGGACACTTTCTGGTACCCATTTTAGGCTGGCTCAGCCTGCGAGCCCAGAACAATGTTAAAAATCTGCATTGATGGTGATCCAAACACGTAATTACCAAGTCTGCAGGCAAACATGCTAGCCCAGCACCACCACAGCTTCCTATGTTAGTTAGTTAGTTAGTCGAGGTTCCTCACAGCAACGGGTCAATCCCATTATGCTCAGTTCCTGTGCCAGTGAATATCACACAAAATGCTCCCCACTGTCCAATGTGAAAAGTGGAATAGGCAGGAGTCTCGGCAATCCAACAGCCCGCACAGGTACACTGTGCATAATGCCGCCGCAAGAATGCCAACACAAAATTAATCCACGAAAACCACAGTTCATCGTCGATGGACTCGGCAGTCTCCAGAAAGACCTCATTGATCCGGGTTTTCTCACATGGCTCTGTCTCTATCCGCAGGGCGACCCGCTGAAAGTGTCGCATAAAGCGCGAACTCTGCAGCTTCAATGCCGAATCCCAGGAGTCTCCTGAAAAATGCACTCGTGAACCGAAAAGGCACATCAGTCTATTCAGCAGCAGCCGGTATATTCCATTGTTAAAAAGTTGATTACATGTCCTAAAGTTGATTTCATGTCCTAAAGTTGATTTCATGTCCTAAAGTTGATTACGTATCCTGTACACAACATCTCAGTAAACCTCATAATTTGTTGGTTGTTTCTGATTTTCTAGGCATTTTATATTCAGTAGTTTGCCAATGTGAAAATCAATGCAAAATGATATGCTCCCAAATCGCCTGTGGCTAACTACGCACCTGGTAACTACAAACCTGTTATGTTGAGATTGTGAACACACATTCTTAACTCCTAAGTCACAGACACCGCCCCCTTATATCATAGCATTTAATAATTTATTTAAGACGATTTGACTGATCTGTGTAATACTACTTAAAAAGTTAGCTGAATACCTTTTACAGGACGTCACAGCCAGCCCCAGTATTTGTTGCTGTTTTATGATTTCTTGGCAAGTTTACATTCAGTAATTTGCCACCGCATTCCAAACAACCTGCACTCGTACTAATATATTAATACTAGTGCAAGATGTTATGCTTCAATACCATCTGCACCGGTGTTTCAAACGCGGTATGCGGGATTGTGTATTGCCTAATACTACTTAAGAGAGAATTATTATACCAAGGCCTCTTGTTATCTAGTTACAGAATCACATCGCTCCATATAGAGCAAGTCTACAAACACTGTCTGCCTCAGCAGGTAGTGAAGTGTGTGCATGTTAATCATCCCATCATAAGCTGCCCAGCATAAGCTGGTTGTGTAGAAGATACGTCAGCTCCTCCCTCTGATGTACCTCTACAGACCATTGTCTTAGGCAATTCCAAATTTCTGCAGTCTAACTTTGCCTCATTATTCAGGAGCTAGTGATCCATGGTCAAATAAAGGCATCCAAAATGGTTGTAGACACATCGTTGCCACTCGTATGTCTTGCCAACACTGAGAAAACGGACAATACAACTCAGCATTTAAATTCTTTTCAGTGTCATACACATTATAATAACATAATAATTTGTAATATTGTTTGTTCATGAATGTTAAATTTACACAGTTAGACTGATCCAAAAATTGACAATAATCTGGCAAGTGTAGCAGATATGGCTACAAAGCATTTTTATGTGAGATTTAATTGTATGGTTTGTTCGTGTTGCAAGCTTCACACAGCAACAAACCAGCTGTCACATAACAACAACACCATTGTCAAAGTACTGTGCTTCCACAGACAATGATTCCAATTCTTAACCAAAATCTGATATATTGGGAAGATACGTGTCACTTGAAAGCAAAAATGAACCTTGTCTTAAAAATATGAGAACCATATTTCAAACTTTCAAAAGAAATATAATTTAGTAGTTCAATGTATTGTGAAGGTGTCTTTCTACCTTAACAATAGATATCTTTACTTACCTCAGAGAATTTTGAGAGAAATTGCAATTTAACTAAATATATTGTTCAACTCATTGAATAGGTGGCATCTTTTAAAAGATACCTACCTTTTCATAAAGTCTGAATTAAATCATGTACATTCTATAGTCTGCTGTTTTTGTTCCCTGAAACATTACCCCAGTGGTTAAAAATAGGGGTGATCATATGGTGGTTGCTCCAATAGGGGTGTAAAGTGTTGATCCTTCACATATACTAGGTTATGACATAATAAACTGACATTACTAACTTTCTTTTTTGTTGGTTTCTCTTCCCAAGTAGTCTGAAAGTTATGTAGTGTCATTTTACTAGATTAGATAGACTCAGAAGCAACACTGGTAAGAGAAAGCCCTGCCGATACCAAGGTTTCAACCCAGTTTACTGTATTGTAAGAAAGTGTACTAACCATTATGCTACATGGGTTCTACATTGTTGGTAATCATCATTATCATCAAGTGTGACTAGCTAATGTATACAACTGCCTAGCTAATTAATATTTAAAACCTAGCTAATTAATATCTAAAACCTAGCTAATAAATATCTAAAACTGTATCTAGCTAACTAATATTTAAAACTATGCCTAGCTAACAAATCTATCTGCAACTAAACCAGAATCAAACATAAATATATTTTCTGTGGGTGGGTTTCCTACTGGAAATTCAATCTCAGTAGTGAAATCTTCAGCCTGAACTATTTTACATTTCAACTGTAAGGAATTTTTAACATGAGCAATGTGCACACTGACCTTCCACATTTTTTAGCGCTTATCCAAGAAGGCTAGACGTTTAATCCACTACCCTGTGATGAGGAAGGATATAGCCTACCATCCTTGAGTTCATTATTTGTAAAAATCCGCTGTCCACACCTGATCTGCTCAAGATAGAGGTGAATGTTTTTACCTCTTGACCACTTTGGATTTGACAGATTTGGCAGTTTGGATTTTCACAAAAATAAGATAAAATGTGATATACTCCCTCCTGATCCCATGTTAATGGACCATAGATCTAATCGTTTTTGACAAGGGAGAATAACTCACAGGATCCATGTATATGTTTAAAATCATTTGGCAGTTAAAAATCGAAATGATCAGGTTGAGTAACTATTGCCCAGGCAACATTTCTGAATTAAGAAAATAAAAAGCTAGTTGCATATCCTTTACAGGGCATAGCAGTCAACTACAGCATTATTTGGCTGTTTTTAGATTCCTGGACAAATTTTACGCTCAGTAGTTTGCCGTTGCTTTCTGAACGACCAGCACTCATACCATTGTATGGGAACCAACGCAAGGCGGTCTGTTTCTAAATTGCTGCATATGTGTTTCAATCGCAGTATGCAGGATTACGAATTGCATTCGCAACCCCTTCACAACAGAAAGAAAAATAAAGCTGCCCACAAATAATTTATAGGGTGTGTGATTCTGCTATATCCTCGATGGTGCTACCCTCGATGGTCTGTGCTGAGATTCTCATTGTGTGATCTATGGGAGCAACTGGAGATCTTATGGAGATATTTGCGTGTAATGAAAGTGATCCTTCACAAACCAAATCAAATCAAACCAGACAGAAAAGTTCTTCGAGAAACTTTAGAAAACTAAATAATAAAGAGAAAACTGTTAGGACATTATAGCAGACATGTTTCAAAGTGGTCAGAACAATTGACGGACTCGCAGCCATATTTGAAACAAGAATAACTGTATGCCCTCAGCTCTGCTGATCATGTACATATAATAAAATGAACCAAACTATGCAAATGAAGAATACAGTTAGTGAGTGGCACCTTACAGTCCCAAAGTATGTGAGTTGGAATTTGGCAAAAATTCCATCACAATGCCTGGTCAGAGCTTCAGAGAACATATGGTGCCCAAACAACATGTTCCCTCTTTGGCTTTGCCTTGTTTATTCCAGAGGAATGGATAACCAGTACGTCTGGAACAAGGTAGGCTGCAGACGCTGGCGGCTCAGCGTCAAACCTCCTAGACCTCGCCTCCACGATCAGGTGGCAATTGGTGGCCAGACCCTGGAACGCATGGAACCTGACTTAGAGGCGTTCAGCCAAGTCCCACAGGTGAGGGCCTCATACTGGCCTGGACCAAAGGACACGTACGATCATAAGTGTCTGGACCCGTGAAAGCATGTACAACCGTCAGACTCCCCGCCTGACTCGTGCGGATCCCGCGACACTGGGAATAGGCCCGCCGGAGATATTGCTCGTCTGTTGCGAGCAAATCTCCCATCCTTCCACTGTGTAGATCTCGCGACCAGCAAGAATTGGCCCGCCGAATATATTGCTCATCTGTTGCGGGCAAATCTCCACCGTCTGAATAAGTAAAGAAACGATAAAAGAAGGGGTATTTCAATTGCGCTTGCGCTCCCACCTATGCTACACCCTTCATATGTCTTCACAAAGTCGGACTAGAGTCAAGTAAGGAAGTTAATAACTCAAGGGAACTTGTAATTGATGGTATTATGAAATTCAACCAAAAATATCAAGTTTTAATATTTTCATCATATTACAACCAATGTACATTAATTATCTGTGAGATCAAAGAGGCATATATTGAAACTTAGAGACAAGTTGCCAGTTTGAACTTCAAAATAATTTTGTGAAGTTTGTTCTGTCAAAAGCAAACAACAATTAGACAAAACCTATTGATTTCTGACCATAAAAGCATTGTAGAAATCAAGCAAAAATCACAGACAACATAAATGAAACATTATAATTTATAGACTTTTTAAAGGTAATGTTCAAAATGTCATGCAACATACTGGAATAAACGTATTTTTAGTCAAAACAAAAGCTAAGCCTTGTATCACATATGAAAGCTGAAATCACAACACATAATATAATCTTATGTGGCAACAACATCTACATGACTCTATCAATCTAAGATGTCCTGCAATATTTTGGGAGAATCCTAGGAAGAATTTGAACTATGACATTTGGGTTACTTTCAGCTGGTTGGTTGGTTGGTTGATGAATTCTCTGGCACACTGAATATGAACTCTCAAGTCCAACACATAGGTGTTCAGGTCAAATGAGCCTGGAATGAGCATCTATTGGAGTGAAGTCCTTCTTCTTTTTTATCATCAATATTATCAGTACTGTGCCAGCTGGCAACTCCCATTCTCATTCATGTCAGTTAGTCAGTACAGGACTCTTTGACACACCTTGAGACCCACTGGGCATATGATGCTAGAACCATTTTTTAAATAGACCAATCGGCTCGCAGTGGCTGATCTGGTCAGAATCCCGACAGCTTGATTTTACTTCCCTAGACATTTCTGGAACCCATTTTAGGCTGGCTGGAGTTGTGTTGAGTTGAGTTGAGTTGAGTTGAGCTAAAAACCAAAATCACTGCACTCAGGACATTCCCATATACACTCTGTCCCCTCGTTCAACAGCCAGCAAAGAGTCACATTACTAATCGTTCCCACCGCTATGTGATTGAAAGTTCTCCTGGTCTTCCCTCTCAGTTTTGAGATTCTTCCAGAACCCTTTCTGACCCCCTGATATATCATTCTTTACGCATACTGGTTCTCAATCTGTTCCCCCACCTTCTCCACCTGGTCCCACAGGTGCTCGACCACCTCTCCCTTGCCTATAGGTAGTCTGCCACCAAGAGGTGCATTCCCTGCTAGCCTATCAGCCTATTTATTGCCCCGCACTCCTGCATGACCTGGGCAAAATATCCATACAATTCTCACAATCTGTGTCTTCTGAAGCGAGGATAGCCATTCCACACAAAACGTTTCTTTAGGCCGTGTTGACCTGTATGTCCAGGTCTATGTTTAAAACATTAGATTTTGTGTGCTTGCACCGTCTCTGTGAACACATGCAGATTACTCATTGTGGCTGTGCGTATTATTTCCAACATTCAATTGTAAGATCAAGAAGCTCCAAACCAGATGAAGTTTGTTCTGCATATTTTGTTAAAACCAGGAGCTGTGGTAGTGATGTGGTCTGGAGTTCGCTTCTTTGGCATGCAAGTTTGATTCTCTCAGATCAGTACCACTAGTGGGTGAGCTCAGAAGGTTCTCAGAAGGTAAGGCAGCAAGAATGGGAACAGGTTCATCATCAACATATTGCAGTTGACATCTTTTTATTGGTTAGTATGTTTTCAACCTTGCATAGGGCTACCTTTACCCAATCTAATTAAACTGCACCCTAGTATATGTGAAAGCCAAACACTTCTATCTTAACAACAATATTATAATGAAAATTCTGTATGTATGTGCAAATATTACAGCATAGATTGACAATCTATAGAAGAGAAGTTTTGCATAAATAATAAATACAATTGTTTTAAACATTGTGTGCTTATAAATTTGCAAATACCAGAAGTGTGAAGTAACTTGACATAAATGTCAATGTGACACAAAGAAACAACAAGTAGTTGAAAGCATGAAACACTTGACATTTAAGGCCAGTTGCTATTTGTTAATCACATTATGCTGAGCTGTAACATCACAAAAACCTTTCTGTTTTGTGGCTGGTCATCAAATATCAACAGGAACACATACAGTTATTTGCATTTACATAAGGTAATGTAAAACATAATCAATTCATATGCCCTTAAAACTTAAAGGATGGGAGCCCAGTAATTAGAAAATGTTATGATATTTTGTTTTATTTTGTACTGATTATAATTTTTAAATATTTCCTTTAGGATCATGAATATCATCCGTATATCAGTAAATCATCCTTTGAGTGACAAGTGGTCTAAAAATATAGAGACAGCACCATATACCTATATACCCTATGGCGTGAAAATGGGTCCTTTATTATTTATTTATAACATTCAAATCTTCTTCTTCTTCTTCAGCGTTCCGAGCCATTGAGGTTCTTTGCTGCAAATACAATCCGTCTCCATTCGTCTCTCTGGTGGACTTTCTCTTGCCAGTTGTTGATTCCAAGTGCTTGTAGGTCTGTACATGTATTATCTCTCCACCGCCTTCTTGGTCTACCTCGGGGTCTACGTTCATTTATTTCCTGAGTGTAAGCGAGTTTTGTTTCCCTATTATCTTCCATTCTTTCTATATGCCCCAGCCATTGTAGTCTATTAGCCTTCATGATACCAGTGATTAGCGGGGACTTAAACAGATCATAAATGTCTTTGTTACTTCTTCTTTTCCACTCTCCACTTTGTGTATCCCTAATGGGTCCAAAGATGCGTCTTAAAATTTTGTTCTCAAAGGTTTGTAACAAGGCTTCGTCTCCTTTCGTTGTACTCCAGGTTTCAGAGCCATACAGCACAACTGGTCTGATCAGTGTTTTGTATATTGTGATTTTGGTGTTACGAGATAGCGCCTTTGATTTTAGTAGATGTTGTAGTGCATAGTATATCTTATTTCCAGAGTTGATTCTAGTTTGTATTTCTTCCCTTATGATGTTGGAGCAGTTGAAGATCAAATGGTTTTGAAAAATCAAAAACTGGGAAATAACTGACCTTTCAGCCAAAACACAAAGAGAGATAACCATCATTCATCAGAAATCTTCACATCCTATAACAGTTAGTTGCTTGCCCTTTACAGGACGTAGAAGTCAACCTGACATTTTTTGGCTGTCTGTGATTTTCTTGGAAATTTTACATTCAGAAGTTTGCCACTGCTTTCTGAACGACTGATACTTCTAGCTTAGAAAAATCAATGCAAAGTGTTCCGCTTCTAAATCACCGGCCACTGTTTCAAACCTAGTATGAAACCATGTTCACTACAGTTTGGCCACAGACACATCCCATACGTTAAAGTTAGTTGTGTGTCCTTTACAGGACGTCACAGTCAAACCCAGCATTGTTTGGCATTTTGTGATTTCTTGGCAAATTTATATTCAGTAGTTTGCCACTGCTTTCTGAATCGCTGGCACACATACCATGGTATGAAAATCAGCGCAAGGCAGTCTGCTGCCAAATCACGTGCAGCTATGTTTTGAACGCGGTATGTAGGATTACAAATTGCGTCCTTAACCCCTTTGCCACAGAGCAAGCATCCATAAAAGGTAACAAATACAGTGTTAGTTCCATATTTTTGATAAGCAAACAGCACAATGGATCAACTTTAGTTTACCAGAAAAAACATCTTATGCTCATTGTATGAAACTGGTTTTATCCCAGATCCCTGTTGGGTGAAAAATAAAAACAACTGCATCACTGACAGTTTAATTCTGTGCCACAATGTTGAAAAGCCATTACTAGCCACCACAATACCATAGCTCACATTTGCTTTTATAATACAAAGAGGAACATTTAAATCACAATACAACAAAATAATGTAAAACCTATCGTTACAGCACTTAGTATACTTGCTAGTGTATGTTCAGAGGGTTTATAAAAGTTTATGTTTTGATGCATGTATTTGACTTCTTTCTTCTTCTGTTGCCCTTAAAGACTCCTAGTCATAATATCATTTCCACTCTTCGCTTTGTTATAATCATACATGTGGATTCTATCAAACACATGTCTAGTCCACAACAAGAAGACATATATATATTTTACATTTCTTTTGTTTCATGTACAGTATTTCATTTAGTTGTATGGATGTGTGTTTGTTGTCTGTGTGCTGACAAAGGCTTTGGCTGCATCATCCATTTTATTATTTGTGATCGTGTTCTAATAAAACTTACCATCTGTGTCTCGTTTTATTGGTGATTCATTCACTAGTGAAGTATAAGCCCACAACCACATAAGCCAGACCCTTTGAAGGTAAGTACATAGTCTGCTGAATGTTGGCAGATTGTTTTCTATGGTGTGAGATAGCCAGTCTCAAACCAACCCTCTTTAGTCATCTTTTATGACGTGCTCAGGAGGGTCAACAGTGTTAATATTCGTTTTTATCCAATTGGGGCCCAGATAACACATGGGCGATTTGGCCTCTAATAGACAGAAGTATCTGAGTTTAATGAGGTTTCAACCCCCTGATCTGTGAGACTGGTATTGTAACCTCAAGGCCATCCAAACCAACATAGCTTCTGGTTACGGTTTGCTTTATGTATTTTCCTTATGTTGGGCTGTTAGTACATGGTTCCATCGCACAGCTACTGAGTTTAGTGCGTGGAGTGACACTGTGAGCTGTAGATTTCATGTGGAAGGCATTTAGATCTGTCCACAGTGGTTGTATTGTGAACTGTTTGTTCAGAAAAATGGCATATGGCTGGTTGTTGAACGAGCTGGTTTTGTCTTATGCAGTAATGTGTGTGCAACTGCTGGTTTTCTAGTGACTGCCGCAGCCATTGATGATGAACTGTAATTTTAGTGGTGGACTGTTGTATTGGCATTCTAGCAGAGAACATATAGATGTATACCTGTGCGTGATGTTGGTTTGTTGGGGCTGCTATCTGTTCAGCTTTTCACATGGGACAGTGAGGAGCATTTTGTGTGATATTCACTGGCACAGGAAAGGGGCACTATGGGGTGACCCTTTGACGTATACTGGGAACTGCGACTAAGGACAAACCTCCCACTGAAATATCTTTAATCCTCAATTTGAACACTGCACTATTCGGACAAGTGGCCAGTATTTCCTCAGTCCTGATGAAAACTATCCCATGATTCACCAGTATTTGTACTAAGAGCTGTAACAATAAGCTTTTAAAAACAATGTTAAAACAATGTAACAGTTTCATATATCAATACTTTAAGTATGGCAAAACAATATTTGACAGATGAGCAAATCTGCAGAAATATTTGAAATTAAGAAAAATAAATTATCACATTTATAGAATGTATATATTGTCAAAACAATAACATATTGATTTCCCCATTCCACAAAAAGCTATTTGCGAACATCAATGAACTCCAATCTACAGCAACATATCCAAAGACTGGAATTCTCTTGTAAAAACATTACTTAAACATCATAATCATCATATTCATGTGCCATGCCAGCAAGCATGGGTGATCGTGGTTTTCCTTCTCATACAATTCTAAGTTTTCCATTCACTCTGTGTTCTTGTTCCGATTTTGCCATTTGTCTAAACCATTTAGGTATTTATCTCCTTGTCTTCCTTTTCCTCTTTTGCTATCACGTTTGTCTCTTGTCATTATGTTTCCAAGTTTATGTTTCTTTTCAACATATAAAAAAATTCTTGATTGTCTCATTTCACTAATAAATTTGTGGTTTTCATCTGATCCATAAAGAAATGTCTCTTTTGGTTTTCTGTCTGAACTTGTTTTCTTCATATTGTCTTCAGAAACCACCTTTTTTGTTGCTGCCAGATGTGTCTAGACTTGTCTGGATATTGTCCAGTTCTGACACGCACACATCAGTCAAACTACAGCAAGTGAACAGAAGAACTGTTCTCTGTGTTTTAATTCATTCTGAATCAGGCAACTCTAGCATTAAAATAACTCAAGCATTCAAATCAAATAACTCACACATTCAAATAATTCATACATTCAAACAACTCACACATTCAAATAACTCAAGCATTCAAATAACTCACACATTTGAATAATTCAAGCATTCAAATAAGTTATACATTCAAACAACTCATACATTTAAACAATACATACATTCAAATACTCATATTTTCAAACAACTCATACATTCAAATATTCATATTTTCAAACAACTTATACATTTAAACAACTCATATATTCAAACAACTCATACATTCAAACAACTCATACATTCAAACATCTCAAACATTCAAATAACTCAAACACTGATGCCAGCATGAAAACATCTTACATTGTCATACCCAGGAAGTCAATGAGTTAACATAGACTTCCATGAAAAGCTTGTTTAAAACTCACTGTGTACAATCAATGTACATTAATCCTCAATGGTTCTACAGAGTTTGTGTACTGGACTGAGATTCTTCTTGTGTAAACTATGGGAGAAACCAGAGTACTTATGGAGATATTCATGTGTAATGAAATTGTTTCTTTACAAACCAAATCAAATCAAACTAAATCAAACCAGACAGAACAGTTCTTTGAAAAACTCTAGAAAACACAAGAATAAAGAGATTATAGCTCTAATATTGTTTCAAATGTGTTTTAGTGTGGTCAGAACAACATATGGACTCGCCGATACATGTGAAACAACAATAACTGTATGCCATCACTGCGTACTTTCACCTCTACTGTTCATGAACAGATAATAAAAGAAGCTAATTACCCAACCTGTGGTGCTTCACAGCAAAAGCAGTAGGACAGAAGAAGAAAAAGAATTGCCAACCACAATTTCATAGGTTACCCTATAGCCACATACTGTCTTCATGACAACAGTGTATTTTGTCATAATGACTGATCAACACACAATATTTTTTGTGTAGGAACAAGTGCATTAAAGTCTATGGTCTTTATGGGACTTATCAGTTTTATGCATTTTTAAAAAAATGCATTGGTGTACATGAATTCCTGGCCCTGTTCAGTGGCATGTGAAATAGACAGATTTAATTACAAGCGTTAATTCCATTAAATGTTCAGTGAAGTTTGAAAATGTTTCCTCACTGTTTACATTCTTGTGGATTGAAAAACAAGTTCTTACAACCATGCTATGTGTGTATGTTCAGAAAAAATCCTCGTTTGTATGTCTATAAATAGATTAGATTTATATGTTGTAGTTCTGTATATATTGCAATCCCAAAGAAATCAGGAGCCTTGGAATGTGATCAACATCGAACAATTAGTATAATGAGTCACATCACGATGATTTTGCTACAAATTATCATGCAAAGAGTGAGAAAGAAAATACAACCTGAAATAGGAGAGGAACAATGTGGGTTTGTAGAAGGCATGGGTGCAGTAAATGCTGTGTATATACTGAGAACAGTAATTGAACGTTCTATAGAAGTAAACAAAGATCTACACCAGTGGTTCTCAACCGATGGGGAATTCCCCCCCCCCCTCCCACCCCCGGAGGGAATTTTAGAGTTTCCAGGGGGAGGGGGGGGGGTATTAAGATTATTTCTAGATAGCGTTAATACAAGAAGTGATTACTTGATATTGTTTTTCCCTTCATACTGTACGGTTCTGTACATCTCACCCTTCTAAAATTCAATTTATAAAGTAGACCTAGAAATCATGTCTTATATGGACGTCTAGACTTATTTTAGTATGTGCTATTAAATTTAGCTTCCATTATTACGTATACTGTGTAGGGGAGGGGGCGGGATTTTTAGGTAGGAAATACGAAAGGAGGGAATGACGTTCTGAAAATATGGTGAAGGGAGGCATGGGCCAAAAAAGGTTGAGAACCACTGATCTACACCTTTGCTTTATTGAGTACACAAAGGCTTTCGTAAAAGTGAGACATGTTGACATGATAAGGATGATTGAAGATCTACAAATTGATGGAAAAGACCTTAGACTTGTAAAAAACATATATTGGAACCAACAAGCTGCCATAAGAATTGATAATGAAGTAGGTCAATATCAGCCTATTAAGAGACCAAGGGGAAGACCAAGAAGTAAATACCTGTATGGCTTGGCTATGTGGCATGGTTGAGACAGAAGCACGGAGCTGATACACGACTCTGCTGATCGGGTGAGATGGCAAAACATGACCGCCCACGCTTATTGGCATGGCACATGATGGATGGATGGATGTTCAGAAGTGTCATGTTTGTATATTTAGAAGTATGTCATGTTTGTATATTCTGAAGTATGTCATGTTTGTATATTCAGAATCATGCCACATTCACAAGATCACAAACACGTCTCAAAAACAGATGGCAATTACATTCTCATAGAAGATCAAAATCTCATTGTCAATAACAGGTCCTGTTTGTAGATTTGAACAGACTTAGAATTTGCTGACATGTCCATTATCCCAATTCAGATGGGATGTGTTTTCTTTCAGTGGCTGACACGTTCAGCAATTGTTGGTGACAGAATAGAAGCTCTCTCAGTGCCAGGATGTAGTCTATGACTCCAGTAACACATGCCACCTGCAAACTTGTTCTCCTTTACTCTCCCTCATGTCCTGCCAATGGGAACTCTCCTCTTCACCACTGCTGTTTAAACCTGCATTGAAAATCAGAAAAAAGTAACCTTGAAGCATACAATATAATGCATATTGTTTCATTTGTTGTCTAAGATTAGCTTCATAAGTGATGTATGAATTAAATAATTTATGAGAACAGAGAGATAAGAAGGGCAGAATGTCAGATGGGTGCGCACCCAATTCTTAATCCTTTGAAAATAAAGTTTGTTCGTATGTTCATTCATGTCAAATTAAGACTTAAACTCGTTCTGTATCACATAGATCACTCATCAAAACTGTAAGGAAAAGATAAGCAAAATTTATGGGACATATCAGCAGAAGAGGTGGAATAGAGAAATTAGCCATAAGTGGAAAAAAAATACCTGACAAGAGAGGCAGGCTAGCCAAGTTACTACATTACAATGGCTCCTCAACTGAAACGTAATATGCTAAACAATCATCTGTTACAATAGAAATTAAACTAATAACTTGTACTGAATGGGTTAATTGAACAACTAGTTAGTACTAGTGGATCAAATGTGCTGGAAACTCAATATCTCTATTGATGTTCCACAATTTCTGATGTCAAACAGTTCCACAGTTTCTGATGTTAAACAGTCAAAAGCTGTGAAACAAGTATGAAGATCTATATTGTACTCTGTATTTCTTAAAGATGGTTTTCATGTTGAAGATACAGTCCCTGGTTTCTCTGTCCTGTCTGAAACCTGCTGTATTCTTGTTATTCACATGTAGACTTACCTTCAATCTTCTTCTTGATGATTCACATGAGGACTGTGCTAACATTAATCAGTACCTCCTATCTTTAATGTAATAAACATGTGATATGTCCGCCTGTTGTCTCCTGTGTGGAGTCTGAAGATTGTTACTTGTTCTCTTCGGTGAAGATGGTAATATGCATTATATTTCTGATGGCCTGCATGCTTTGGTTCCTACTTGGTTCTAAAATTGAGTCTTATCTTGGCTTCATCATAGATTATATTTATATCAGGCTGAGGTAGTCTTCCACTTTCTTTTGCCAATCTGTTGGCGTCTTCATTGATACAATTGTTGCAATATGAGGGGAGCCATTTGGTGACAACTGGTAAGATCGAGGGGAACAGACCAAGGGGAAGACCTAGAAACAAGTATCTGGATGGCTTGGCCTTGTGGCATGGTCGAGACAAAAACATGGAACTGATCCACGACTCTGTTGATCGAGTGAGATGGCAGAACATGACCGCCCACGCTTACCGGCATGGCACATGATGGATGGATGGATTTTATTGCAACCCTTGTGGATTTCTGACATAGTTCATGGGGTCTTCTCTTGGGTCTGCTATTTTATGTATTATTTCTGCCCTTCAGTATTGAAACAACTGATTTCACATCTGTAAAGAAAGCTTTTGTTTCTCTATTTTTCTCTGTCAATAGCATTTCTGCCGCAGTTTTCAAGGCTCTACCTCTACTCTGAGGTGTGAACTTGATAACTTTCCTATTGCCACTGACTGTCTTCTGTGCTCCATATTCGAGATTCAGGACAATCCCTTCTACTCCATTTACTGTGGAGGTTTCTGCTGATCTGTCTGTATATGTATGGGTCCAGTTGCTGCTTGGGTAGTGCTCTACTGATCTATCTGTATATGCATCAGTCCAGCTGCCGCTTGGGTAATGTTCTGCTGATCTGTCTGTATATGTATGGGTCCAGCTGTTGTGTGGGTAATGTTCTACTGATCTGTCTGTATATGTGTGGGTCCAATTGCTATTTGGGTAATGTTCTGCTGATCTGTCTGTATATGTGTGGGTCCAGCTGCTGCTTGGGTATTGTTCTCCTATGTAGTTTCCGGCTGTTTCGCTTCTTTTTTTAAAAATTCATTCTGAATGTTTATTTTCTCTCTTAATACCAGGAATGTTTTCTATCATCTCAGACAGTTGACATTGCCTGCAAAACCAATATCTAAGTTCTGCAAAGGATCATTCACAAAGGCATCTGATTATCCCCATCAGGATAAAACAATCATCATTGTTGGTCATATTATGTCATGGATAATAAACAAACATGTAGTTTACTGACTCTGATGTATAAATCAGAATTTATCTTATACATACAAGACACAAGATTTTCCAATATGGCCGACTAGCCATACAAACAAAACCAAAATATGAAGCCCACCTAATGAAAACCAGCCAATCATTTCTTTCTTCTTCATACTCTTCTTATTGTAGACAGACACCATCAGGGTGACCTCTGGGAGCTGAAACAGTGCCACCTGCAGCATGAAAGTTTCTTTAAACAGTGGGTTTGGCTGCCCTCTACGGATGGATGTTTTGCAACGCTGCACTTCCTGACCAGATGAATTCATCAGGCTGAGTTTCACATATGTATCTGAAAGTAGTCGTAGAATGTGATCATATCACCATAGCATAAATAGGTCTTTGGGGTACATAAAAACAATGAAAGATAATACTGCACAGATGTATGTTTGTTGTATGTTGATGTATAGAACAGTGGAATTATACAAAGTATATATGAAATTCCGGCTCCGTGGCGAAGAGCTTACGGACGCAGTTGTAATCCCACATACCCACGTTAAAAACACAGCTGCGTGCGATTTGGCAGCAGACTGCCTTGCATTGGTTTTTTTTTAATGAAATGGTATGGGTGCCAGTTGTTCAGAAAGCAATGGGAAACTACTGAACGCAAACTTGGCAAGAGATAACAACAACAAAACATGCTGGTGTTAACGGTGACGACCTGTAAAGGATATGCAATTAACGAACATATATAAAATACTAGCTGACCCTGCCCGGCTTCGCCCAGTCCCTGGTGGGAAGCATCTCATTTAATTCATATAAGTAGTCATATAAGTTCCCGTTCCCGTTACCGACTATCTGTCTGTCTGTCTGTCTGTCTGTCTGTCTGTCTGTCTGTCTGACCCGGCCCGACATCGCCCAGCTCCTGGTGTGAAGCATCTCATTTAATTTATATAAGTAGTCATATAAGTTCCTGTTCCCGACTGTCTATCTGTCTGTCTGTCTGTCTATCTGTCTGCCTGACCCTGTCCGGCTTCATTAAATTCATACAACAACAAAAAATGTAACTTAAAAGAACGTTCTACCACACACCATCCATTATTTTTAATGAAAACTCTTTCTAATCACCTGCATGACTACAGTAACTTCTTAAGCAAGAAAAGATGAGTTACAATGTTATGCATTGTGCATCATTTTTATGAAAACTTTGAAAATGCCTTACAGATTGTATCATTATTTATTATAACTCATATGCTGGTACATAACTATGGACAAAGAGTTTATAAATCTTTGAAAACGATGCCACAATATGACTATAAGTTATACAGAAAAGTTATGCCCCTTGAAATAACTTTTACAGAGTTAGGTCCCCTGAGATATATGAAATTATGATGAAAAATGAAAAATGAAATAATACTGAGTAAGCAGGCGATTTCACACTAACAAAATATCACAGTTGACAGCTCTGGAATGAAAGGAAGGCGTGTAGAAAATTTCATCTCAATCGGATGGGCCGTTCGCGAACAAATAAAGGACATACGGACAGAGATACGCACAAGTCTTTTTTATATATAAGACTAGCTGACCCTGCCCGGCTTCGCCCAGTCCCTGGTGGGAAGCATCTCATTTAATTCATATAAGTAGTCATATAAGTTCCCGTTCCCGTTACCGACTATCTGTCTGTCTGTCTGTCTGTCTGACCCGGCCCGACATCGCCCAGCTCCTGGTGTGAAGCATCTCATTTAATTTATATAAGTAGTCATATAAGTTCCTGTTCCCGACTGTCTATCTGTCTGTCTGTCTGTCTATCTGTCTGCCTGACCCTGTCCGGCTTCATTAAATTCATACAACAAAAAAAAATGTAACTTAAAAGAACGTTCTACCACACACCATCCATTATTTTTAATGAAACTCTTTCTAATCACCTGCATGACTACAGTAACTTCTTAAGCAAAAAAAGATGAGTTACAATGTTATGCATTGTGCATCATTTTTATGAAAACTTTGAAAATGCCTTACAGATTGTATCATTATTTATTATAACTCATATGCCGGTACATAACTATGGACAAAGACTTTATAAATCTTTGAAAACGATGCCACAATATGACTATAAGTTATACAGAAAAGTTATGCCCCTTGAAATAACTTTTACAGAGTTAGGTCCCCTGAGATATATGAAATTATGATGAAAAATGAAAAATGAAATAATACTGAGTAAGCAGGCGATTTCACACTAACAAAATATCACAGTTGACAGCTCTGGAATGAAAGGAAGGCGTGTAGAAAATTTCATCTCAATCGGATGGGCCGTTCGCGAACAAATAAAGGACATACGGACAGAGATACGCACAAGTCTTTTTTATATATAAGACTACTATGATATTGATCACATCAAGTGCTGATTTGTCTATAAAAATGTGACACTAGCATCTTATATCTAAAACACTTCAAGCTGTGAACAAGGGTCCACTACTATACTTTACTTATTTTAGTAAGTAAAGCTCATTTACAATGCAGTAAAGTTCACTGTGGATATGAAATTAGGCCCTCTCATAAAGTATACTGTGGATATGAAATTAGGCCCTCTCATAAACTATACTGTGGATATGAAACTAAGCTCTCTCATAAAGTATACTGTGGATATGAAATTAGGCCCTCTCATAAAGTATACTGTGGGTATAAAACTAGGTCCTCTCATAAAGTATACTGTGGATATGAAATTAGGCCCTCTCATAAAGTATACTATGGATATGAAATTAGGCCCTCTCATAAACTATACTGTGGATATGAAACTAAGCTCTCTCATAAAGTATACTGTGGATATGAAATTAGGCCCTCTCATAAAGTATACTGTGGGTATAAAACTAGGTCCTCTCATAAAGTATAGGCTACTGTGGATATGAAATTAGGCCCTCTCATAAAGTATACTGTGGATATGAAACTAGGCCCTCTCATTACATATACTGTGGATATGAAATTAGGCCCTCTCATAAAGTATACTGTAGATATGAAATTAGGCCCTCTCATAAAGTATACTGTGGATATGAAATTAGGCCCGCTCGTTACGTACACTGTGGGTATAAAATTAAGCCCTTTCATTAAATATACTGATATCCCGCAGACCCGTGTTCTAAACACAACTTTGTGGGCAATTTGGCAGTAGGCATGGTATGGGTGCTGGTCATTCAGAAACCAATGGCAAACTGCTGAACGTAAATTTGCTCAGGAATCACTGAACAGCCAAAAAATGCTGGGGTTGACTGCTACCTCATGTAAAGGATATGTAATAACTTTTAACAGTAATATACAACAAGTGTAAATATTACAAGCTTCCTTCTGAGAATCTCATTGTTTTATCTGACCATATCCAACCCTTATATAAAACATAAATGCTTATAAAAAATATCAGAAAACAAAAATGGTATGTACCTGGTGCACGATTCATTGCCATATTTCTGAAGTTACTTCCCTTGATGATCTCCACGGACAAACGTCCAGTGGTTCCATTGTATGCCAGTCCCAGCAGTAGCTCCGGCATGCCTCCGTGTTGTAGCGACTGGGTGGAGGAGCCACTGTCACTCCGGGATAAGCTAGACACATCGAAGCCCGAGTCACCGTGCTAGAGGAATTAATAATACAACTTCACTCATTCTGTCAGATCATCATCAACCATACAAAGCTGGGGAGAGAGTCACCGTGCTAGAGGAATTAATAATACAACTTCACTCATTCTGTCAGATCATCATCAACCATACAAAGCTGGGGAGAGAGTCACCGTGCTAGAGGAATTAATAATACAACTTCACTCATTCTGTCAGATCATCATCAACCATACAAAGCTGGGGAGAGAGTTACCGTGCTAGAGGGATTAATAATACAACTTCAGTTACTCTATCAGATCATTATCACCCATACAAAGCTGGGGAGAGAGTTACCGTGCTAGAGGAATTAATAATACAACTTCACTCCTTCTGTCAGATCATTATCACCCATACAAAGCTGGGGAGAGAGTCACCGTGCTAGAGGAATTAATAATACAACTTCACTCATTCTGTCAGATCATCATCAACCATACAAAGCTGGGGAGAGAGTTACCGTGCTAGAGGGATTAATAATACAACTTCAGTTACTCTATCAGATCATTATCACCCATACAAAGCTGGGGAGAGAGTCACCGTGCTAGAGGAATTAATAATACAACTTCACTCATTCTGTCAGATCATTATCACCCATACAAAGCTGGGGAGAGAGTCACCGTGCTAGAGGGGTTAATACAACTTCACTCATTCTGTCACATCATTATCACCCATACAAAGCTGGGGAGAGAGTCACCGTGCTAGAGGGGTTAATACAACTTCACTCATTCTGTCAGATCATTATCACCCATACAAAGCTGGGGAGAGAGTCACCGTGCTAGAGCATAGAGCAGTGGTTCTCAACCTATTTTGGTCCATGCCCCCCTTTACCATATGTTCAGAACGTCATCCCCCCCCCCCCCACTTTTCGAATTTCCTCCCTATAAATCCCCCCCCCCCCCCCCCCACCTTACACAGTATACATAAAAATGGAAGCTCAATTTAATAAAACATACTAGAACAAGTCTAGACATCTACATAAAACGTGATTTGCGGGTCTTCTTACGTTATAAAACGAATTTCATTAGTGCGAGAAGTACAGAACCGTAAAATTTAGATGGAAAAACAATATCAAGTAACTGGTTCTTGTATTAATGTGATCTTGAAATAGTCTTAATTCCCCCCCCCCCCCCACACCCTGGAAACCCTAAAATCCCCCCCCCCGGGGGAATTCCCCACCGGTTGAGAACCACTGGCCTAGAGGGATCAATAATACAAGTTCATTCATTCTGTCAGATCACCCATACCCATACACAGCTGGGGAGACGGATCCATCTAGGGACTAGAAGCTCGCCTGCCAGCCTGCTGTCAAGGCTTCAAATCTGCATCGGGATGGATTTGTAACATTGACCCGATCTCCCAGGTCGACCAAGCGTGAAATGGATACCGGGAAATGTCTGGGGAAGGCGGCCAGCGTGAGCGGCACCGAGCGTCGACTGGCTCTACAAATGTGGGCCATCATGGGCGGCACCGAGCGTGGAATGGCTCCACAAATGTGGGTCTATGAATGAATCACCAAAAAACAAGAAGTAGATTGTGAGCTTTACTAAAACATGATTACAAGAAACAAATTGGACGTTGCGGCCCAAGCCTTCGTCAGCACAGAACAGACAAACACAAACCAACACAAAACTACATGAAACACACTACATGACAATAATATTAAGGGTACTTATCTGAATCTGTGTCCTAGCTTGGAGTGACTGACACGAGTTCTACGGCTATCAGTGATATTATTGTCATGTAGTTTTGTGTTGGTTTGTGTTTGTCTGTTCTAAGGCTTGGGCCGCAACGTTCAATTTGTTTCTTATAATCGTGGTTTAGTAAAGCTCACAATCTACTTCTTGTTTTTTGGTGATTAATTCATTGCCTGTTTAAGCTTTACTGCAGTTCCCATTATTCTTGTTAACCAAATGTGGGTCCAGCACTGTATGCCCAATACGCATTAACTGATTCAGTGCCGAAGGATAACATTTCTCCACATGTGACCTCCCATTTGGAAAGAAGGACGATATATCGCTATACTAGAGTCAATGTGTTATTTATTTTGTTTTGTCGTATCTTTCGTGATTTCAATGCTCAGTGAACAGACATTTACATTATAGAGCTTGTTCAATTGATTGTGCCCCATGATTGGTCCAAACCTGCTTTTTGTTGGGCACGGAATCAATTACGACGTGTAAAGGGGTTCTTTACTTGGTTTGTACCATATAAAGCTGCATTTCTGAAGATGAAAAGTATCTTATGTAATACGTCACTCTCACGGAATGTCTGAAAGCCAGTACTCATATGTTATATAGAGCCCGTTCTGGTGTATGGCAGAGAGTCATGGTGTGTGCATGAACACATTAGCAACAGCCTGAAAGATAAGAAGATGTCGTGTCTGAGATCACGTTGTGAACTGTGGTCAGCAAGGCCGAATGGAAAAGAGAGCTCAGTTTTAAACTTCCTTCTTATGGCGAGGTAGTGGGTTCAACCCCTATACCGGCGAGTTGCACTAAAATGTTGACTTCTCGTCCTTGACTTGGGTACGTAAATTACAAGTACTTCAGTAGTCGAAGTTTGTTCGCTTAATGGCGGGGGACACTGGTAATAGGGAAAGATGTCCCCCACTCAAGTTCATAGCGAATGAACGAAAAGAAAATGTGAATATTTTGGACTGTCAGAGTTACTAATAACGAGTGCCCGGTGAAGACTAACAGAAGTAGAACAGTATAAACAACTACATGAAAGGGACAAATAATATTATTTGATTATGTAATGAGAAGAGAAGCTTGAAAAATGTTGTCATAACTGGACAGATCCGTGGTAGAGGAGTCAGAGATAGATCGAGAGAAATTGTTCCGGATGGCCTGGTATGATAGGATTGATGAATATCACCGATATAATTGATCCAGAACACCAGGGGTATCATTTGTGACGCGACATGAAAACCTATACCATCTGGAAGGTCACGTAGTGAATAAGATCATGAAAGCAATGCTCACAACATCTGAAACTTGTGAAAACAAAAGAAGCTTACACTCAAGTTACTTCTGGGTTCCAGAACAATCCAATGCGTAGTTTCTTGCTCCAAGTTCAAGGATGCAAAGCCAAGAATAGATTCCCCGATCATCCTTTCTCTCCTCATCCGCTCCAGCCCGTACAAGCGAAACCTCAGCCCCAAGCTGTGAAGTTCATCTGTTTAATACAAGATGCCTTGAAGTCATGTTTGAAACAATTAAGGCATTTATACCTACATTTATTTGATACAAGATGCCCCAAAGTCACGTTTGACACAGTTAAGGCAGTTATATTTAGTATTCACAACTTAAGACCATAATTTTGCTGCTGCAGCTACCACCACCACCACTATCACTACTACTTCTGCTACTGCAGTTACTACTACTACTACTACTACTACTACTACTACTACTACTACTACTAAACTGCTGCTGCTACTACCACAACTATTTTGAAACACTTAGTTGAATGTTATTTATAGGACGTCGCAGTCAGTTTCAGTATTTTGTGGATGTAACTTTTTATGATTTCCTAGAGAATTTTTACCATCAGTAGATTGCCATGGCTTTCTGAACGACCGACACCCATACCTTCTAAACCCACGCAAGGCGATCTACTTTAAAATCGTATGCAGTTTATTTCAAACCCTCCATTTGATATGTCGGGAATTTTGAACCACGTTCACTGTCCCTAAGCCACATCGCAAGCTCTTGAAACAGTAGCAGTCTAAATATCCGGCCACGAATTTGTAATAAAAATAACAATGATAATGCTTATTATGACGTAGATAATAATTTCACGAAGAAGGCCAGTGGCTTCATTGCCAATGCCTGGAACAACTCAAGCTACATTACATGTCTTACAGTTGAGGTGTACAGTGCCTAAATAGCAAGTTCACACAAATAGTAGAATCTCTGACATGGGTTCATGCACTAAAAACTGTGTTGTTATAGCAACAATTACACGTTCGACGGAGAACTCGCAAGCCATGCCTTATTGTTATCGTTTAAAATAAAATATGCGACATATTACATATGATCAGTTGGACTAAAACGATGACTTCTAGTCCATGACTTGAGGACGTCAATTTCAAGTACTATGCCATTATTTTGTAACCTGCCAATATTGTTGTTAAGGATGTCAAGAGTGTTAAGCACGTGGCATCACAGTGCAGACGAACACAATAACATCATGAGGACAATTTAAAGATGGCCCCCCACTTTTGACATGCACCAAAGAGGAGCAGTGTTCTGTTACCCGGTTTTTATTTTAACAGTGTAGCTGTGAAACCTATAGACGTTCATCGGCGAATGAAGGTCCTGTATGGTGATGCATGCCTGTCAGTCCAGCAAGTGTATGGGGTGGGTTAGGAAGTTTCAAAACAGCGTGACTTTTGTGACAGACCGTTTACGGCCGGCCAGGCCGAGTAGTGACCTCAGAGTCGATTGCCGCCGTTGAAAGCCTCGTACAGGAAAACCGCTATTGCCTGTGAGTGATATTGCCACACATCTTGACATCAGTTAAGGTTCAGCACACCACATCATCCATGATGTGCTACAGTACCGCAAAGTGTCTGCAAGGGGGGTGCCACGGCAGCTTACCCCAGAAATGAAACAACGACGCATCGACGCTTTTCAAGAACTTTTGCAGTGTTTTTAAGCAGAATGTGATTGTTTCCTATCACGAATTGTTACTATGGAGATGAAACATGGGTTCACCGCCACGAACCGGAAACGAAGAGAGCGGGCAAGGAATTGCACTATTCCTCCTCACAGAAACCAAAGATGTTTCCACGCAGCCATCTGCAGGGGAGGTTATGCTAACTTTTGGGATGAACGAGGTGTTATTTTTTAGCGCTACATGCTAAGAGGGAAAACTGCCACCAGTGATACGTAAACAGATCTTCTCGGGAATCATCTTCGACCCGCATTCAAATTCAAATGACGTGGACTTCTGAGTAAAGGTAGTCTTTTACAACATGACAATGCTCGACCCCATACTGTCCATGTAACAGTTGAAACCATAGACCTTCATTTTCAGTATGTACCACATTCCCCCGTACTCGCTACACCTAGCCCCAAGTGATTTCCACCGGTTTTGGACGAGCCAAAGAGTCATTGGAAGGAAAGACTTTTCGGTCTGATGAAGAGGTACAGCAGGTGGCCCATGAGTGGTTACACATGCGACCAAGAGAATTTTTTTTTTCTACAGGAATCCAAGCACTTTCTCGGAGCTGGAGGACTTGCATTGAACGCAGTGGTGACTACATTGAAAAATGATACATGCGTTCTATATTTTTTTCAGAATATATTCACCCTTTCCCTCTTCCCCCCACCCCCGCCATAAAAAAATAAAGGTTTTAATTTGAAGCCCCTCGTGTATAATCTTATTATTCTTTTTTCACCTGTGATGTTTTGTTTACAGATAACTTATGCCCATTTTCACAATCACTAATGAGGAATATATGGGCTTTTAAATGTAAATATTCTAGAAAGTTTAGAAACGTCCTAACAGACAGACAGACAGACAGACAGACAGACAGACAGACAGACAGACAGAGACATACAGGCACATAACCAGACACACAGACTACACTAACCAAACCTCCCAAAACACAAACAGCAATGAGAAAATATTGGCGGATTTACATATAAAAACCCCACACAAAAGTTTATCAATCACACTGCAATGCAAAATTACCTGGTAAGATTTTGCTAAAGCAGAATTTCTCATCAAACACTGGGTTCTCTCCGTCCTTGACCTTTGTCTTGTGTCTCTGTTTCTTGCCAGGTAGCAGCATTATTCTTACCTGTAAATGATGTTCAAAACAATGCACTCCCTCAGTGAAAGTATACACAGAAGCCACAAACAATATATTGCACGATTGATTGCCTACCATGTTTTCGCTGCATATCGTCAGGTGCATACTGCATAGCTATATATTATATGAAGTGAATAAATGAATAATAGTTTAGCTGCAAGAAATAAAACACATAGTCACAGCTATTTTTCGGATGTGGAACGCCTGTTAGCTATGTTACAATCTATGTAATAAATGATGTTAAAATCTCTATAATAAATGGTGAAAGAATCTGTGAAATAAATGATGATACAATCTCTGTAATAAATGATGCTACAATCACTGTAATAAATCATATTATATTCTCTGTAATAAATTATGTTACAATCTCTGTAATAAATTATGTTACAATCTCTGTAATAAAAGATGTTAAAATCTCTGTAATAAATGATGTTACAATCTCTGTAATAAATGATGTTACAATCTCTATAACAAATGATGTTACAATCTCTGTAATAAAAGATGTTAAAATATCTGTAATAAATGATGGTACAATCTCTATAACAAATGATGTTACAATCTCTGTAATAAATGATGTTACAATCTCTATAACAAATGATGTTACAATCTTTATAATAAATGATGTTACAATCTATATAATAAATGATGGTACAATCTCTATAATGAATGATGTTAAAATCTCTGTAATAATTGCTTTTACAATCTCTATAATAAATTATGTTAAAATTTCTATAATAAATGATGTTACAATTTCTATAATAAATTATGTTAAAATCTAATGATGTTAAAAATTCTATAATAAATGATGTTACAATTTCTATAATAAATTACGTTAACATTTCTATAGTAAATGATGTTAAAATTTCTATAATAAATTATGTTAAAATCTCTGTAATAAATGATGTTAAAATTTCTATAATAAATGATGTTAAAATTTCTGTAATAAATGCTGTTAAAATGTCTATAATAAATGATGTTAACATTTCTATAATAAATGATGTTAACATTTCTATAATAAATGATGTCAAAATGTCTATAAAAAATGATACTAACATTTCTATAATAAATGATGTTAACATCTGTAATAAATGATGTTACAATCTCTGTAATGATATTGATAAATCCTTTATAATAAACGCCGTTAAAGTATGCAGCACTGCACACACTGACAGGCTGGGATATGGCCCAGGTTGGTCACGTGTCTTCCACGTGTGTTATGTACTTCATTGTCAACAAACTTTAATGCACGGGACCCCTCCATGGCGAAGTGTTCAAACAGCCTGCCATGCGGCGCTGCGAAGGTCCTGGGTTCGTTTCGGACTTAGCAATTCTGCTCACAAATGCAGCGTTATATTTTTTCTTCAAGAAACCCAGTGTGGCCTACGAAAAAAGTCAGAGGCATATGGGATAGACCTGGTGCAATGAAGTCTATGCTTTATCCATAAAATCCGATTTAACATCAGGGGAAGTCAGTGAGAGAATAAATACTGTTCCTCCACAAGAAATCACTGCAAACAGAACCAGTCCCGCAGCGGGAACTTGCTGTGAGCATGTGATTGGTTAGGACGATTACATGGTTAGGCACGAGTGCATGGAGGGATAGGCGGTCAGTGTGTCCTTTCCGTTGATTATGACGAGTGCGGACATCAAACCCTCGTCCCACCGTGACCATGACAATGTCAGCGTGATCTTGTCAATAATTTATCAACACGCAACAACAAAAAATGGCGGCCTTATGCAGTATTGTGTGGCTGCTGGTTTTCTAGGGACTGCCCCTTCCATGGATGATGAACTGTATTTTTCATGGCGGACTTTTGTGTTGGCATCTGGCAGCGGCATTATGCATAGTATATCTATGCGGGCTGTTGGTTTGTCGAGACTCCTGTCTGTTCCACTTTTCACTTGGGGGAGTGTGGAGCACTTTGTGTGATATTCACTGGCACAGGAACGGAGCAGAATGGGACGACCCTTTACCGTAAAGTTGGAACCGCGACTAACTAACTAACGTCAACACTCAATGGATCTACTTCTTCAAATGCTCTTTATTTCCCATTGGAGCTATGTCCTCAACGAACCCAAGCAATCATTGCTATCACCTGCAGCTGCCACCATGTCCTCCCAATATTATTCATCTCTGCAATTCTCTTCTCCGTGTGTTGTTAAGTCTCCCACTATGAAACGTCATGAAAGTCTGGAGAGAACAATCATGGAAGAGTATATGCCCGGGAAGAAAAGAAGAGGAATGCCAAAGACAAGATGGGGGAAAGATGTGGCAGATTATCTCCAGATTAGTGTATCGGACGCGGGACGTGTTTCTTATGACCGAGAACTTTTCTTGACGGCTGCGATGGGAGCGAAGTTCTGCGAGGGACATGATACTGAATGAATGAATGTGGATTCCAGACCAAGAGAATGTCTAGTTACATTGTCCTCGGGTTTTCTCAGTTTATGTTCTATCTAGCGCCATCTCTTTTCCTCACTTCTTGGTTCAATGGAATGTCATTTATTCTCTCCATCAGCTCTCCATTCGTGATTCTGTCGTACCATTTCATAACCCATTATTTCATTTAGACACCAATTAGTAAATTTGTGTAGTTGATTAATAATTCTTTTAGTTGTTCTCCACGTGTTTGATACACACAGTAGTACTGGTGTGACATTCGGGAAAAGAATTCACTTACTTGTGTATTATTAGCTCCGCCTCTATCTTTGGCTGGGATTTCTTTGGCTTGATGAATTGTCACCAGCAGACGACTGTGGGCGTTATCGTACTGGAAGGAGACCTCCAGGCTGCCACATTTAGAGATAATGGATGGCTCGTGCTGAAGGTCACTCACGTCGAACAGGTGTTCCTGTGGGAAATGGACAACTTGATTAACTCTACAAGTCCCAAACAACGCACTGTGGGTTAATAAACTGTTTACGTATGGTCAGAACATGGTGAAGCAAAATGGCTATTAAAAAACATACAACACGTAAGTTTTATATAGTAAAGCAAAGTAAAACAAAAATAACAATTTCTCACGTTTTGAATGTATGGTGATAGAACTATGTTGTTAATATACCAGTCTTCACTTAATGGATCACGTGGTCAATACACCAATCTTCACTTTATGGATTATGTGATCAATACTACGTCGGTTTTTTTAAAATGCTGCTGCAACGAGGGCCATGCACGCAATGGGACTGCCCAGTGTCCAATGACGTGGTTCAACATAACTTAACAACATCATGTCTTTACTTCCTATGACAAGTTCTGATACCCATTATAAACTAGATGGATGAGGGAGCAAGGGTCGATATAACAGAACACATCCCAGCCTCGATGGGGATTTGAACACATGGTCTCCAGACCAGCAGGCGAGTAAACTAGCCACAGCTCTGCCTCGGCTCCCCATGTTTAATATCAGGTTAATTAGTTGCATGTCCTTTACATGACATAGCGGTCAACCCCAGCATCTTTTGGCATTTGTGATTCTTGGGCAAGTTTACGTATAGTAGTTTGCCATTGCGTTCTGAACGACCGGCACTCATACCATTGTAATATATATATTGTAGCATAATGCTAACCACCATTATTCATTTAACAAGACCGCAAGCCAAGAAGAGGAAATAATGTAAAACAATTGACTACACAACCGCAAACTGGAACTAGGACTTAAAACTTAACATCGAAACTGGAACTGCATAAGTGACAGATGACGTGGATTCTTAGAAAGATTTCATCAGACAAAGCTCGGGAGACCATTGGACGAAATAGACATGTGACCCCGCTTTCGCGCCAACGCATGTTTTGCATATGTTAATATTTCATCAGAATATGGTAAGCCCGCACTGTTCCTGCAACCAGCCTGATGACCAGACGTGGAAAGCTGGTGTGACCAAATTTTCAAACATGGGAATGCGGAGTGTCTAGATCCGAGGTAAGCTTGTAATTCCCGAGATTAGACTAAGAACCCGATGTATCAGGTATCAAGAAATGGTATCCAGTGTTTGTGATGTCAATTGAAATGTATTATTATTAATTAAAACCTCTGAAATGTAAAAATGCTCGACTGTAGATTCTGACGACGCAGAGCCGTTCCCGGGCAAACTGACACTCTAATACTATCTTCGATGAAACTGCAATCTCTGATATTCTTAAAGATAATTATTAACTTTAGGAAGTGCATTATACTACTCCATTCTATTCTGAACAACTGTACGAAGTGATGATTCTAAAGCAATCTTGTGCATTTCAGCAGACACTGATAAAAAATTCTATCACTACCTACAGCTAAAATGACAGTTCGTGTACTAGAATAAGTGCCTTGTTTTAAAACAGACTTATCTATGTCTATTTTCAATTTAGAAAGTTGAGAGAGAAATCCAATCTTTTCTTTCTGCTTCATCTATTGAATGGATAGGGTTTGAAGGATAAATATTTATATTTATGTCAAATTTTAATTAGAAGAGAGCACTTATGAACTGCATTACATCAGAAGAGTTGTGCTTCGCGGAACTCCATCACACGAAGTGAACTTAACTCATTACTCAACATAACTTAAAACACAACCCCACTCAACACCACTCATCACCACACAACCCAACACTCAACACCACAACAACAACAGATAATGGGAGAGAGTTATTAGACACAGAAGAAGAAGAAGTTGGTTAATTGGGAAAACACAGAGAATTATTTATACACACTATAAACACCATTGAGTGGAAGAAATGTTATAAATGTATGTCATTTATTTACATGCATCTTGACACATTCTCACTCTTGTCACTGTCTTAATGTACACGTTCACTGACCCCAGGTCAAATGAGAACTTACATACAGCAGGAACCAGTTGATACAAGGCGTACACAGTGTGATAAACTCTGACCACCCCAAATTAACCCAACACTAGCTTAGAGAAAAAAGGAGGGGAGGGGAACTAGTTCCTACTTCAGGAATTTAGATTTCTTCCGACCTACTTATAGAATATTGTATTGGGAAGATTGTATATATTTATGTGAATTTTAAACAGTGATCTCCCGGAAGAGCGCAATTGGGAGGGTACAAGCCTTACCCTGGTGCGAGGAAATGCAAGCTAAAGACAAAATTGTCATGGCAGGGCAGACCAGGCCCTAAGCCTTGGTTGGCGACTGGTCTAGGATCGAAGCTCCGACAGGCGGACAGTTAGAGCATTGCTTTGCTGATCCGGCAGCTTCTGCAGCTTGTCTTGTTCCAGATGTAGGGGTGTTACCTTTCCTCTGGAGTGAACTAGGCAGGCCGAGAGAGGGATCATGCTGCATGGGCAACACATGATCTCTATATTTTAGCCCAGGCTTTGTGCTATGGAGAGGCAAGAGGCAATAAACCACTGTTTATTGCCTTCATCGACCTCACAAAGGCATTTGATTTGGTCAGTCGTGAGAGTCTGTTCAAGGCACTAAAGAAGATTGGCTGCCCACCAACTCTTCTGTCCATTGTGGAATCGTTCCACACAGGCATGAAGGGTATAATCAAGTTTGATGGTGCAACTTCTGAAGAATTTGAAATCAAGAGTGGAGTTAAGCAAGGTTGTGTACTAGCTCCCACCCTCTTTGGAATATACTTTTCACTTCTACTGAAATATGCATTTCGTGATCAGGATGGTGGTATATACATTCACTCACGCTCAGATGGCGGCCTCTACAATGCTCAGAGATTGAAGGCTAAGACCAAAATTAGGAGGGTACTGATCAGAGAGTTGCTTTTTGCAGATGATGCTGCAGTTACGACCCACTCTGAGGAAGAATTGCAATGTCTACTATCTGCATTCTCCAATGCTTGTTCTGAATTTGGTTTAACAATTAGCAAAAAGAAGACACAGATTATGTCACAGGGTGCACATGGGGTACCATCAATCTTTATTGACGACGCCGAACTAGAGATAGTAGACCATTTTACATATCTATGATCAGTGGTAAATAGCAAATTATCCCTAGATCAGGAAATCAACATCCAGATTGGTAAGGCAGCAACAACAATGAACAGGTTAAGAAAAAGAGTCTGGGAGAACAGGAAGCTTACTGCCAAAACAAAAGTCCTTGTCTATCAAGCCTGTGTCCTTAGTACTCGTCTCTATGGCAGTGAAACCTGGACAACTTACTCACACCAAGAGAACAATTTAAACAGCTTTCATATGCGGTGTCTGCGAAGAATTCTTGGTATTAAGTGGCAAGACAAAATCACAAATACTGAAGTATTGGAAAGATCAGGTTGTGTGACAGTTTATTCCATGCTCAGTCTTCGTAGACTTAGATGGATAGGACATCTTAGGAGGATGGATGATGGTAGAATACCAAAGGATATCTTTTTTGGTGAATTACAGATGGGTAAGAGATCTCAGGGTCGGCCTCTACTACGATACAAAGATGTGTGTAAGCGGGACATGATTGATACAGGCATTGATAATGCACATTGGGAGCAAGTCGCCGCTGAACGTGTTGCATGGAGGGCAAATATCAGAAATGGAATAAAGTCAAAGCAGAAAATTATTGCAGAAAAGTCACACACCAAGCGTTTGAGACGTAAGATGGTGCATGATGGTGGAAATGACCACGTGTTCACATGCACCCACTGTGAACGGACATTTACAGCGCAAATTGGCCTTATCAGTCACACTCGCTACCGCCATAGTTAAAAGTTATGCCTTTTTAAAGCACAAACTATCGTCTGTCAAGACGGCAAGGTGCCAATGATGAAACAGTGATCTTGGTGGCTACCAACAACCACCCAACACATCAGCAAACTAACCACCTAAATCAGACCTGAAAGAGGGAAGCCGAGAGAAAGAGATGAACCACAAGTGAGATGGAAGATGACTTGGCCATGAGCAAAGTATGGGGAGGCCTTCAGAGGAGCTATACGGGCAGACCTGAAGTGGATCCATCAGTCAATGGACCCTGGCTTACCAAATCTTCCAGTCACCAGGTTACAATTTTAATTGGTACACACCACACCCAATTTCAGGAAACTGATATTTAATTGTTGATTCATCATCTTCACACTTAACATGTACAACATCAAAATGTTTACTATGTTTTCACACTTGTTGACCTCTCATATATTGATGCTTGTTTATTGATGGTCTGTGACAATGGTCCAATATGCAACTTTTCTAATATATCTTGTGTAAATCACAATAGAGATGTGTGTACTGGCCAGAAGGCTCGGGCCCAGTCAATAAATGATTAACATGAATTGACCTTCTGTTAATTTATCAGTTCAAACCTATCTGTGAGTCACCAGCTTCTTTGTACATCATGTTGTCAGAATCTAATGTGATTGATTATGTGTTTGATTGTTTAAAAATAAATCCACTCATAATGACTAACTAAAATGGGGGAGAGAAGACTCTAGATCTATCAACTGCTCAATATCCATGTTTTCTTCATCTAAATCAGGCTGAGAAAATTCTCCAGACTTTCCTCAGATTTGATAACCAAAAAAAGGGGGGCTCCAGAGCTACAGTTTCCTTGGAGAAGGGGCAGAATCCCAGTTAGTAATCATTATTCTCACCAGGGCCATAATCTATATCTCCTAGACTACTTAATAGAACGAGGCCTGCAGATAACTCAAAGTTCATATTCTGGGGTTATTGAAGATAGAAGAGGATGGGCTCTACTTCTTTTGTTAGAAATGGGGCATGCACTACAGTGATCTCCCACTCCCTTCAAAAATATATGACATATTGGGATGGCTACGTCCTGGATGGTTCCCATAAATAAATTAAACAATTAAATAATACATTGTGTGTAATTAAAGTTACATAAAACATTGTGTAATTAAATGATTGCATAAAACATTTTATTACATAAGACATTAACACAGACATCTTTAGATCAAGTATTGTTATCTTTTGATAAACTTTATTGATTGACAGCCACATGATATGAATGACATTTATAGATAAATAAGAATAGGTGACTGATCATCCCTCCTGAAGAAGGGGACCTCTTTCAATTAGGTATACTTCAGAAAAAGGTGCTCCAGTAGAAGTATAAAGTGTGTATCTACTATCTCAACACTACTTCTCTTCCAGAGAAGGTGTTCTTTTCCGGTGGAGTCTGAACTTAACAGCATTTCATCAACCACCGGAAAATCTTATCCGTTGGGAAACCTCTGTCTAATTTCAGATTCTTTTCTTTACTAGGAATTAATTCTGGGTACTTCAGTGCCTGCTGCCTTTGGCTTTTCCAGCATTGACAGACAGACATAACATAGGGTGTTTTTAATATTGCTCATGCTCTGTTGTATATTTGCAGATCAGGGACTGACAAGCTTACGCGGATCAGACCAACTGCAAATATATTTTTTTAGGCAGGGCAAATAAAGCAATAAATTCTAGGCATGGCGGAAACTGCAAAGTTTAGAGCCCAAATAACAGAAACAGGTAGGGAATGCGGGTTAGATGGCCCTGAGCTAGCTAACTATGTTTCAGATGCATTCGACAAAAGAGAAAGACTGCAAGCGGAATTGACCCTCAAAGAAAAACAGTTTCAGGCTGAATTGGCTGAGAGGGAAAAACGACTTCAAGCAGAATTGGAGGAGAAAGAGAAACGATTTCAAGCAGAATTGGAGGAGAAAGAGAAACGACTACAGGCTAAAATGGAAGATAAGGAGTGAGAGCGTCAACACCAACTGGAGTTGAGGAGAATGGAGACTGAAGTGGAGATCCGGAGAATAGAGAAAGGGAGTGGTCCTACACCCTCAACCTCATCAGGATCGCCAGTGACAGAACCACCTCCTCACGTCTCTCACCTTAATTCAGGAGCTATGTCGTTTCCTCTGGAACCCTTTAATGAACAGACTGACCACATCGAAGGATTTTTATCACGCTTCGAGGCAATGGCTGCCAGCTGTGGGCTTGAAGAAAGTAGATGGGCGACGAAGTTAGCGCAGGCCCTAAGATCCACCGCGTATGAAGTGTTCTCAAGACTTACTCGCGAGGAACAACAAGAATACGCAACACTAAAAAGGGCACCCTTGAGCCGATTCGAAGTGGACGGGGATTCTTACAAAGCTCGATTCAAAGCCGCAAGGAAGGAACCGGGTGAGAGTTACGCGCAACTAGTTGAAAGACTGAAGTCATACATACAAAGATGGGCTTGCTTGGGAGGATTTGAGGAAAGTTTTGAAGGACTCCGTGAAATGATCATCATTGATCAGATCAAGGGGAAAATGCAGAACGAAATGAAGGCATTCTTAACCCAAAACGGGGCTGACCGCCTAGAAACTATAATCATCCTGGCAGAGAGATTTCAAAAATCTCAGAAGGAGATGGGAGGTAAGGGACGTTCGAACAACACCCCCTCTTAAAACAAAACACCCACAGCCAAAAGAGGGTGAAAACACTGTAGCCACCAAGAAAAATGGGAAATCCCAGAAAAACACTCAAAACACAGCCCAAACAGCGCCGAAGGAGGACAAACCATTCTGTACCCATTGCAAAATTAGAGGTCACACATTTCAGAATTGCAGGAAGAACCCACCTCCACACACAGCGGCCTGTTTGGCCAACCGAAAAGAGAAAAAAGTGAGCACTGGTGAAACGTCCAAACAGACACCTCATCAAGACACATCATCTCGTATTCCGGTTGTGGAATCCATCTTGCTAAATGGATTCAAAACGACCTGTTTATATGATACTGGATTATCGTATGACTGTGTTGTGTCATCATCCTTACTTCACCCTGAACAGGTGACAGAGGAAATAGTGGAATTACAGGGACCACTGAAGAGTTCAACAAATATGTCTCTTCAAGTGGCAAAAGTGAACATAGCCTCACGGTATGTCACCGGGCCAATCAAGGCAGCAGTCTTGGACGATCCGATATATCCCGTAATCCTCGGCTGTAGATTTATCGTTCTAGGAGAACCTGTTCAACCTGTGGCGATGGCGACCATGACCACTCGATCCCAGGCGACAAAAACTCCAGAAACAACTACGCCAATCCCTCGAACGGAGGAACTGAAGAGGGCACAAGAAGCCGACAGCACATTGGATCCCTGCTTCAGAAAACTGCCAAAATCACATTTACCTCTACGTAAAGGTGATCTGTTCATGAAGTCAGCACTTCTTTACAGAAAAGCAGGACGAGCTGGACAAGAGTTTAATCAACTTGTTGTACCAACTCAATACAGGACTCAAATTTTAGAGATGGGTCATAGTCTACCATTCAGTGGGCATATGGGTATCAACGCTACTACACAGCGGATTACCACTCACTACTTTTGGCCAGGGATGAACTCAGACATACAACGGTTTGTAAAATCATGCCCACGGTGTCAGAAAGTATCACCAAAACACCGGACACCACCGGCAATGTTGGGTGAATCGCCAATCACTGGAATTCCATTTGAGAAAGTGGCTGTAGACATAATCGGACCTCTCTCAGCAACGAAGAGGCGAAACCGATTCATATTAACGCTTGTGGACACAACAACCATGTGGGCCGAAGCAGTTCCTATGCCCAGCTGTGACTCCAAACACGTCGCTGATGCATTATTAGGAATATTCACACGTCTAGGATTCCCACAAAGGATCTTGACGGACAACGGTTCACAGTTTCGTGGTAAGCTCATGGAAGAGACCTTCAGTCTTTTTCATGCACGCCATATCTTCAGTTCACCATATCACCCTCAGTCAAATGGACTTGTGGAAAGGTGGAACGGGACATTGATTAGCATCCTGCGCAAAATTGCTTAGGAGAAGACAGAGGATTGGGACTTGTATTTACCCGCAGCTTTATTCGCTTACAGGGAAGTACCCCATCACTCAACAGGTTTTGCTCCAGCCACATTGTTGTTTGGACGACCGATCAAGGGACCACTGGAGGCGTTACTTCGAACGTGGACTGATAATACTACAGATGATACAGTCGTGACTGCATCTACATATGTTGCCGAGTTGAAAAATCGTTTACAACACAGTTGGAAACAAGCGAATGTCAATCTACGTCAAGCCAGACGAAGAATTGCTCGTAACTTCAACCGCAAGGCAAAGGATAGAGAGTTAGAGGTAGGAGAGAAGGTGATGTTGCTGCTTCCAACCAGTCAGAATAAGCTGCAAATCGGATGGAGAGGACCTTATGTAGTGACGGAGAAGATCTCACGTACCAACTACAGAATTTCAGTCAAAGGCAAGATGAAAGTATTTCACATAAACCTCTTGAAGAAGTTTCATGAAAGACCCTCAACCACCGAACCAGCACATCTGATGGCCATGAGTGTGGCTACTGAAGTCGAAGAAGGATCAACAATGGGAGTCGAGTGCCAACTGCAAGCCAAAGAGACCTTTAAGGATGTGGAAATTAATCCAATCTTAACAAAGGATCAGCAAAAGCAGATTAGGGAACTTATAGCAAAATATGCAGAAGTACTTACTGATAAGCCAGGAAGAACTGATTTGGAGGAATTTGACATGAAGTTAAATGACACAGTGCCTGTGCGAGTCAAGACTTACCCAGTTCCTTATGCAAAGCAAAAGACTTTAGAGGAAGAAATACAACAGCTGCTCACCGCAGGAATAATCTCACCATCTGAATCACCTTACAGTGCTAGCGTCGTCTTATTGAGAAAGCCAAGCGGAGAACATAGATTGTGCATCGATTATCGACAGCTCAATGCTATTACTGAATTCCAAGCAGAACCTCTGCCTGATCAGAATAAACTCTTCACAGCACTCAACCGAGCTAAGTACTTTACTAGGATTGATCTCAGTAAGGGATATTATCAGATTCCTGTAAAACCGGAAGTTAGACCATGGTTAGCTTTCAGCACGCCTGGAGAACACTATGAGTTCAACGTTCTTCCATTCGGATTAAGTAATGCTCCCAGCGTCTTTACACGTATGATGAGAAAATTACTTGGCCCACTACAGCATCCAGACATCAGTCACTTCATGGATGACATCCTGATCGCCACTGAAACATTTGAAGAGCATGTAGAAACCCTGCATCGTTTGTTCAGGCGCCTCAGAGAAACTGGGTTGACGGCTAGACCAAAGAAGTGTCAGATAGGATTCCAAGAATTGGACTTTCTAGGTCATAAGATATCTCATGGACTGATAACTCCACAAGAGGGAAATGTGGACAAACTCCAGAGAGCACCTCGTCCAAAAACAAAGAAGGATGTAAGATCATTTGTATCCATATGTGGATTCTATCAAAAATACATCAAGGACTTCAATACTCTGTCAGCACCTTTAACGGATCTTACCAAAAAGGGGAAACCAGAGAAAGTCACTTGGTCAGCTGACTGTGAGAGAGCTTTCACAGCACTAAAGCAGGCATTAACTGCTCATCCAGTCTTACATCTACCAGACCTCGACCAACCATTCGTGCTGCGCACCGATGCCAGTAACATAGGAATTGGGGCAACGCTGTTGCAGAGAAAGGGAGATGTACCATCAGAGCTATTCCCTGTAGCCTATGCTAGCAGGAAATTGAATGCAGCAGAGAGAAATTACAGTACTATCGAGAGAGAATGTCTTGCGCTCGTATGGGGTGTACAGAAATTTCAGGCATACCTATATGGCAAACACTTCACAGTGCAATGTGACCATCAACCACTCATGTTTCTCGAAGCATCTAAGACTCTGAATGCCTGACTTATGAGGTGGTCGCTGCTTCTTCAACCTTACTCGTTCCAGGTTGAGTATGTTCCTGGGAAAATGAATGTGGGAGCGGACTTCCTGAGTCGACACCCAGTGCCCGATGAACCAGGTCAATCAGATGCAGAAGAGAATACAATGGAGGAAAAATGGGAACAGCTTGATAACTGAAAATGTTGGAAACATAGTTCCATACCGTAGAACAATCTGGGGTGGGGCCATGTAGCATAATGCTAACCACCATTATTCATTTAACAAGACCGCAAGCCAAGAAGAGGAAATAATGTAAAACAATTGACTACACAACCGCAAACTGGAACTAGGACTTAAAACTTAACATCGAAACTGGAACTGCATAAGTGACAGATGACGTGGATTCTTAGAAAGATGTCATCAGACAAAGCTCGGGAGACCATTGGACGAAATAGACATGTGACCCCGCTTTCGCGCCAACGCATGTTTTGCATATGTTAATATTTCATCAGAATATGGTAAGCCCGCACTGTTCCTGCAACCAGCCTGATGACCAGACGTGGAAAGCTGGTGTGACCAAATTTTCAAACATGGGAATGCGGAGTGTCTAGATCCGAGGTAAGCTTGTAATTCCCGAGATTAGACTAAGAACCCGATGTATCAGGTATCAAGAAATGGTATCCAGTGTTTGTGATGTCAATTGAAATGTATTATTATTAATTAAAACCTCTGAAATGTAAAAATGCTCGACTGTAGATTCTGACGACGCAGAGCCGTTCCCGGGCAAACTGACACTCTAATACTCTCTTCGATGAAACTGCAATCTCTGATATTCTTAAAGATAATTATTAACTTTAGGAAGTGCATTATACTACTCCATTCTATTCTGAACAACTGTACGAAGTGTTGATTCTAAAGCAATCTTGTGCATTTCAGCAGACACTGATAAAAAATGCTATCACTACCTACAGCTAAAATGACAGTTCGTGTACTAGAATAAGTGCCTTGTTTTAAAACAGACTTATCTATGTCTATTTTCAATTTAGAAAGTTGAGAGAGAAATCCAATCTTTTCTTTCTGCTTCATCTATTGAATGGATAGGGTTTGAAGGATAAATATTTATATTTATGTCAAATTTTAATTAGATAAGAGCACTTATGAACTGCATTACATCAGAAGAGTTGTGCTTCGCGAAACTCCATCACACGAAGTGAACTTAACTCATTACTCATCATAACTTAAAACACAACCCCACTCAACACCACTCATCACCACACAACCCAACACTCAACACCAAAAACAACAACAGATAATGGGAGAGAGTTATTAGACACAGAAGAAGAAGAAGTTGGTTAATTGGGAAAACACAGAGAATTATTTATACACACTATAAACACCATTGAGTGGAAGAAATGTTATAAATGTATGTCATTTATTTACATGCATCTTGACACATTCTCACTCTTGTCACTGTCTTACTGTACACGTTCACTGACCCCAGGTCAAATGAGAACTTACATACAGCAGGAACCAGTTGATACAAGGCGTACACAGTGTGATAAACTCTGACCACCCCAAATTAACCCAACACTAGCTTAGAGAAAAAAGGAGGGGAGGGGAACTAGTTCCTACTTCAGGAATTTAGATTTCTTCCGACCTACTTATAGAATATTGTATTGGGAAGATTGTATATATTTATGTGAATTTTAAACAGTGATCTTGGTGGCTACCAACAACCACCCAACACATCAGCAAACTAACCACCTAAATCAGACCTGAAAGAGGGAAGCCGAGAGAAAGAGATGAACCACAAGTGAGATGGAAGATGACTTGGCCATGAGCAAAGTATGGGGAGGCCTTCAGAAGAGCTATACGGGCAGACCTGAAGTGGATCCATCAGTCAATGGACCCTGGCTTACCAAATCTTCCAGTCACCAGGTTACAATTTTAATTGGTACACACCACACCCAATTTCAGGAAACTGATATTTAATTGTTGATTCATCATCTTCACACTTAACATGTACAACATCAAAATGTTTACTATGTTTTCACACTTGTTGACCTCTCATATATTGATGCTTGTTTATTGATGGTCTGTGACAATGGTCCAATATGCAACTTTTCTAATATATCTTGTGTAAATCACAATAGAGATGTGTGTACTGGCCAGAAGGCTCGGGCCCAGTCAATAAATGATTAACATGAATTGACCTTCTGTTAATTTATCAGTTCAAACCTATCTGTGAGTCACCAGCTTCTTTGTACATCATGTTGTCAGAATCTAATGTGATTGATTATGTGTTTGATTGTTTAAAAATAAATCCACTCATAATGACTTACTAAAATGGGGGAGAGAAGACTCTAGATCTATCAACTGCTCAATATCCATGTTTTCTTCATCTAAATCAGGCTGAGAAAATTCTCCAGACTTTCCTCAGATTTGATAACCAAAAAAAAAGGGGGGCTCCAGAGCTACAGTTTCCTTGGAGAAGGGGCAGAATCCCAGTTAGTAATCATTATTCTCACCAGGGCCATAATCTATATCTCCTAGACTACTTAATAGAACGAGGCCTGCAGATAACTCAAGGTTCATATTCTGGGGTTATTGAAGATAGAAGAGGATGGGGCTCTACTTCTTTTGTTAGAAATGGGGCATGCACTACAGTGATCTCCCACTCCTTTTAAAAATATATGACATATATATATATATATATATATATATATATATATATATATATATATATATATATATATATATATATATATATATATATATATATATATTGCTTCTTTACTCTCGTTCTAAGTAGCTATTGTCCCCTTTGAATGAGAGTTGATAATTTGCAATCTTCTTCTTTTTCTTTGGCGTATTCTTTCTGTGACGAAACGCGTTTATCTGTCTTGGGTTGTAAAGATCCCGCTCTATTTTGGCGCATCATCGGGGGACTTTCCCAGCTAAAAATAGACTGAGGGAAGCCGATGGAGGAATTACTATCTAGAATCTTCTCGAAACACCGGAATTTGAGTGACCCGTGAGGCTGGGTATCGCAGTAAATTCTCGTGCAGAGAGATCTAGAAATTCTAGGCGGGGAATGACGGTTTCCCGAGAAAGTGTCTTTTCTCAAGAAGCACTAGCTTCTTGTGCGCATTGAGTTGGCACGAGTGGGGAAATTGGCTAAACCATTCATTCACTTCACTTTTGCTCGCAGAGAGCAGACGCAGGCCTGTGTGAGCCATTTTGTGTTGCGTCTCACCTCAACCATGATTCGGCTGACTGTTACGGAAAGGAAGCTGAGAAGCCCTTGAACAGTTCTAAAGCTGACTGGAATCTGGTTCTCGACATTCAGGTACATATTTGTTTAAATCATTTAACTCTGTAAGTGTGTACCACACGCCATTGTTCTAACCTCATTACCTATGCGGATGTCCTTGCATACTAATTAGCAAACCGATCGATAACGCGGTTGACGGCTAATCGTGTGTTTGTTTACTGGGTGTTCGCGAATCAGCTGTTGGGAACGCAGGAATGCGATGTGGGCTATATGGAGGTAAATTATATTTACCATATATTGCAACTCGTTGCTTCTATTAGGTTGCTGTGTTAGAATAAAACATAGTTTCTTGTGCCTGATAGAAACTTAGATTTATGTCAGTCAGTTGCTGAAGCCAGAAGAACGGTTAGAAAACCAGGTAAGTTGGTAGGTGGAGATTCAGACAAAACTGTGCTTAGTTACTAAGTAAAGAAAGAACTTAGTTCTGTGCCACCAGGAATGATGTAACTATTGTGTAGTAACTTAATAGTGAATTCATTGTGTGGAACACAGGATTTCTGTAGGGAGGTAAGTCTGCATTGGTGATATATATATATATATATATGATGTGACATTGTGTATATATATTAGGTCATGGCATGTTATACTTCCTGGAGTAATTCCGAACGCCGGATAGGTCGATGCGTGATAACAATGCGTGCCGTCGCGATATACATATGCGTTCTGAACTCTTGTCTGAGCTATCTTGTTCTTTCATACTGGCGCTAGTGCGAGTGAATGCTAAGGTGCTGGAAGTATGGAAGGATGCAAGGGGGCTGTATGAGACAGGGGACATATAGAATATGGGGGATGTGAAAGCAAGTTGTGAAAGTATAGGTTGGTAGACCAGACCAACGATGAAGTTCGGTCCGGCCAAGGCTAAACCACTTGGGAGGGCGGAACTGGAACATCACCTTTGGAACATGTGGGGAACATGTATGCTCAAGAAGGCTTCTTGACTCTAAGGAGGAGTCTGATAAGAAGAGTTTGCTATGGCGTGGGCAGGTGGTCCCACCAGCAATCAGGCTTGTGTACATATTGGATGTGATCATGTACTATTCCTATATCCCAAGGGTTGGTATATTGATCAGTATTATGTTTCTTAATGAACATTGATGATATTAGGAACGAGTCCAGGGACTCTTTACCTTATTGTTTAGTTCGATTAAATTAGAACTATGATAACAGCCTACTATCACTACTGACGTTAGTGACGACTGGTAGATGATTAGGGATAGGTGAGACCTACGATCAGACTCGTCATTCTGATTTCTTGCTCTGTTTGACGGGCTGTTCTATGAGGCCACAGCTGACATTACTGAACCCATGCTTTACTACTCTCCAGATAGAGATAACGCTTTGGTTATATGTATAACTAAGTAGCATGACTGAGGGTTGAGTAGTCATTGGTAGGATGCATGTGGACTAATGTTTGGGCCAGTATACGCTCACCGGTCGCTCTTCCTTTTCAGGAGTTTGCCTGTTGAGGAACCCGTCAACTATAATTGTCGTTGGCAGGAAACCACTTCGTGTGACACAGCGAAGGGTTCAATTCTTTACTTATCACGCCAGACTCAACCACACCATGTACCCAATGTGATTCACCATGCGTGAAGTTTGCATCAAGTAATCCAGGTGCCCTGAAGGTGCACGTGTGGGACGTGATGGTTTGTGATATTTTTCTACATTAGAAGATACTCTATTTCAGCCAGGAACATTTCAGCATTTTGAGCAAGCATGCTCAAAGAAAGGAAACACCTGACCGTATATTATTACGGTGGTTCTGCCTAAACGCGGAAATAAATGAAATTTAGACACTTGAATGGTTCTTTTGACAGCTATAGTGGCAGGTCTTGAGAAGAACTACACCAGCTATTAACTTGTGGCAAGTGTTACCAGGTGGAAGGGACAATTGACTATTGTCCAACCTGAATTGTTTCCGTGAAATTAGATGTCTGATTCTAATAATGTACTGACCCAGTATGAAGATTATGAACTGTGTTCGAGTAGGACTCAGTGACATTTCAGTGGCCATATCTTATTCTTCAAGCAGTGTTACTGTGAGGGACCATTGAATTGGTCATTGACATATTCTTCAAGCAGTGTTACTGTGAGGGACCCTTGAATTGGTCATTGACATATTCTTCAAGCAGTGTTACTGTGAGGGACCATTGAATTGGTCAGTGACTTATTCTTCAAGCAGTGTTACTGTGATGTGAGGAAGGGACCATTGAATTGGTCATTGACATATTCTTCAAGCAGTGTTACTGTGCTATGATTGATAGACCATTAGATTGGTCAGTGACTACTTAGGTTCATCGAAGTCACGAATACTTGGAGTCAAGTCCAGGAGGATTATCTCCCAACCAGTGTTGTTAGAGAACTGTGTATTAACAGTGACTCCGTGGGAGTGATACAGATGCAGTTGGTCCAGTTGAGTGAGGTCCAGCAGTGACTCTATTGTTGTGGATCTACACTCTGGGGACGGAGTGGTCTCCAAGGTTCTAGTCATCTCACTGGAAGGAAGCCGGGTGAGTGGCGGACCGACTGGACGGGACATCTGCATCCAATCTACTTCTCAACTCCATGATGACAACCATATCTCTGATTCTGTCTCTACTCTATCCTCTATTTGTGTAAATAGATTATTCTATCAGGATGTTCATTTCAGTTCTATATTCTCAAGGGTAGAATAAACTTTATGTACGTTGACTTGCTATTTGTATAATGATTGAGTGTGGTCTCGGACGATGTCTAAGTGTTCATTGTTCCTCAGGAGTAGGCAGTTAGTGGGGGTCTAGAATCTGGAGGGGCTTGTAGACATAATTAACTAATATGAGATCAACCACAGAGTAAAATGTGTATCTGCCTGTCCAACCCCTGGGGCTAGAATACACGGGAGTGCCAGAGACACGTCAGGTGTGGTTCACTCTCACTACCCAAGGTGAACTCGTTACACTCCAGAATACAGAGTGGGGGCTCGTCCGGGATTTGAACCCGGGACCTCTAGCATAGGGATAGGGACTTAGTCTATATCCTCTACTTCAGTCTACATAAGATTCTACTACTTCTACCTATCTCCTAACTGCCTGGCGGACATTTGTGTTGTGGTGATTAGTTAGTACTATTGATTATTGATTCATTGTATTGCTTCACCCACACATACTTGAGTACCCACCTCTCATAGTCAACATTTCTACCCAAGAGATAGACTTAGACAAAGTTCAGGAAACTGGGCGTAAGTCAGGTCTAGAGGGAGATGCTTTGAAATCCTATGTGCAAGAGGTGAAAAGAAATTTTCGCCAAGAGGAAAGAGAGAGGAGGAGAGCAGAAAGAGAACTGGAAGCCAGTAAAGTGGCTCTTGAGGAAAAGAGGATAGCGGCTGATAGTGAAATGAAACGGCTTGAGTTGGAAGCAGAGTGAGAAAGACGCGACCATGAGTATCGAATGAAGCTACTTGAGGCACAAGTGCCTGTTACAGGTATAACTGATGGAGCTATGGGAGGAGGTGTACCTCCTGGCTCAGAGTCAACCAGTAGACGTGAATACCAGGCTATGAAGTGGCCTTTACAGTCGTTCGAACCCGAGAAAGAACGGATAGACCAATACTTAGAGAAGTATGAGGCCATGTCTATTGCAATGGGGCTAGACAAACAGAAATGGTGTTTGAAACTCTCCCAGGGACTCAGAGGCGCCGGTTATGAAGTGTACGCACGCTTGCCACCGGGTTTACAGAATGATTACCCGGCACTGAAAGCGGCTCTCTTGAAGCGATTTGAGATCACAGCACACTCATACCGAAGGAAGTTTCGGACTTCTAAGCGAGAGCCTGGCGAACTGTTTTCAGCATACAGTGTGAGATTGAACTCATACCTTCTTAAATGGATGGCTTTGGCCGGATTTAAGGAGGAGTATGAAAGTTTGCGTGAGGTGATGGTGGTAGATCAGATGCGAATGCAAATGTCTAAACCCTTGCGAAACTTCTTAGGTGAGAATGGGGCTGAGAGATTGGATATAGTCACCAAGTTAGCCGAAAGATACGTTGAAGTCTATGGCGAGACTGGGGATACCAGTCCAACAGATCCGAGATCGAAAGATACGGATCAAGGTAAGTCAAAGAAGAAGACAAAGAAGACCAATGGTTCGGGAGAACCAAGTAAACAGGTAAATTCTTTAGAGAAGATCTCTAACGTCAACCAAGGTAAGAATAGCCCACCTAGTTCTCCAAAGAGGAAGTAGAGTGAACGAGGGTGCAAATTCTGCAAGTCCAGCACTCACAACACGAGTGAGTGCAAGAGTAAGCCCAAGGACTTTCACTTTGCTTGTCTTGCAGAGGTTAGGGATAGACCATGCAGAACAGTGAACTTGGTTGATGGGAATGTAGAACCTAGACGACCTCCAGTGGTTGAGAGAGTAGAAGTGAATGGGCAACAGGTGATGTGCCTCTACGACACAGGATTGCAATTTCCTGCGGTAATTGCATCCCACCTGACAGGCCCAGAGCAACTCACCGGGGAGGTAACGGAGATACAGCCCGCCAGTAGGAGTGCTGTAGCGTTGCGTTGCCCGATTGCCAATGTGGAGATTCGGAGCAAGTACGTTACTGGACGCATTCAGGCGGCAGTAGTACCGGATCCTCTCTATCCCCTAATTCTTGGCCGGAAGTACGTGTTTCTGGGCGAACCAGAACACCCTAGCATCCATAAGTCTAGGCAGGTCAGATATACAGAGTAAGAGGGCATAGAAAAGGTAAGTCTCCGGAAAACTCACCCGGATGTGATGAGTAGTGCTCGGAGCAAGGATGCGACGGAGTGTCCTTGTTCAGAATGGTTGCCCAACAATGAAAACCTGTTAACTCAGGGTAAGTTCGTATCTGACAACCGGTCACCGTTAATTCAGACCGGAACAGAGAAGCGGCAGAAGGAACGTAAGTTGGTTCCTGAGAGCTTCAGAGCTAATCTGCTGCGAACGGTACATGTCAGGTCCCCAACCGGACATCTGACTGCAGGGACAACCAGCAAGTGTCTATCCCGGTACTATTGGTGGTCGGGAAGGACAGGCGACGTGCGCAGGTATATTAGGTCTTGTCCGGATTGCCGTAAATGCACACCTGAGAAACGGACGAAGACGAAGATATCCTTAGTGGTTGGAGACCGAGTTCTAGTACTCCTCCCAATCGAGGGGAACGAATTCGAAATCGGGTGGCAGGGCCCATTCCTAGTGGATAAAGTGGGGCTCCACAAGCACTATGGAGTGGCGATCCTGGGAAAGTCTACTACTTTCCATTCCAGTCTCCTCATGCGCTATGAGGGGAAGCCCGATGATAAGTCTACCAGCCCAAGGGCGCTGAGATTCGCTGAGAGAACGTTTCGGGGTTCAGGTCAGGTAGCAGAAAGCCTGTCACACCATAGGAAGTCCTATATGTATGTGCAGGTACCTTCTTCGGTTCAGCCCGGTGCTCGGGGGAACATGACCGGCCAAAGGAACACCCGCAGTGCTAGTTACACTGAGAACCGTGGTCGGACGAGGTGGGTTGTGTCGGAACTGACACAGACCCCTGGTTCCTCAACCCGACCGACTGCAGTCCAGCTGGGTCCTCGAAAGGGGAAGCTGGAGTTGCAGAAGTCCAGTAAACTCTGGCAGGAACGATCGTTAAATCAGATCGAGACGGGAGCTCTGGTCCGCAAGACACTGCGAGATGCCCGATCGCAGTAGCGGAGTAGGCGTTGATCACCCGTGATACTGAATAGCTTGTCACCCCACCAAAGGTGGTAAAAGTATCCTATGAAATATTGACGGGTTAGACTTCCTCACCCGCCATCCGGTCTCTAAGAAGGAAGAAAGAACGACATAGACAGCTTCTGCGTAGAAGTGGAACGACGGGGTCGATCCTCTTAAAGTGGGGGCCTATGTGACGAAACGCGTTTATCTGTCTTGGGTCGTAAAGATCCCGCTCTATTTTGGCGCGTCATCGGGGGACTTTCCCAGCTAAAAATAGACTGAGGGAAGCCGATGGAGGAATTACTATCTAGAATCTTCTCGAAACACCGGAATTTGAACGACCCGTGAGGCTGGGTATCGCACTAAATTCTCGTGCAGAGAGATCTAGAAATTCTAGGCGGGGAATGACGGTTTCCCGAGAAAGTGTCTTTTCTCAAGAAGCACTAGCTTCTTGTGCGCATTGAGTTGGCACGAGTGGGGAAATTGGCTAAACCATTCATTCAGTTCACTTTTGCTCGTTGAGAGCAGACGCAGGCCTGTGTGAGCCATTTTGTGTTGCGTCTCACCTCAACCATGATTCGGCTGACTGTTACGGAAAGGAAGCCGAGAAGCCATTGAACAGTTCTGAAGCTGACTGGAATCTGGTTCTCGGCATTCAGGTACATATTTGTTTAAATCATTTAACTTTGTAAGTGTGTACCACACGCCATTGTTCTAACCTCATTACCTATGCGGATGTCCTTGCATACTAATTAGCAAACCGATCGATAACGCGGTTGACGGCTAATCGTGTGTTTGTTTACTGGGTGTTCGCGAATCAGCTGTTGGGAACGCAGGAATGCGATGTGGGCTATATGGAGGTAAATTATATTTACCATATATTGCAACTCGTTGCTTTTATTAGGTTGCTGTGTTAGAATAAAACATAGTTACTTGTGCCTGATAGAAACTTAGATTTATGTCAGTCAGTTGCTGAAGCCAGAAGAACGGTTAGAAAACCAGGTAAGTTGGTAGGTGGAGATTCAGACAAAACTGTGCTTAGTGACTAAGTAAAGAAAGAACTTAGTTCTGTGCCACCAGGAATGATGTAACTATTGTGTAGTAACTTAATAGTGAATTCATTGTGTGAAACACGGGATTTCTGTAGGGAGGTAAGTCTGCATTGGTGATATATATATATATATATATATATATATATATATATATATATATATATATATATATATATATATATATATATATATATATATATATATATATATATGATGTGACATTGTGTATATATATTAGGTCATGGCATGTTATACTTCCTGGAGTAATTCCGAACGCCGGATAGGTCGACGCGTGATAACAATGCGTGCCGTCGCGATATACATATGCGTTCTGAACTCTTGTCTGAGCTATCTTGTTCTTTCATACTGGCGCTAGTGCGAGTGAATGCTAAGGTGCTGGAAGTATGGAAGGATGCAAGGGGGCTGTATGAGACAGGGGACATATAGGATATGGGGGATGTGAAAGCAAGTTGTGAAAGTATAGGTTGGTAGACCAGACCAACGATGAAGTTCGGTCCGGCCAAGGCTAAACCACTTGGGAGGGTGGAACTGGAACATCACCCTTGGAACATGTGGGGAACATGTATGCTCAAGAAGGCTTCTTGACTCTAAGGAGGAGTCTGATAAGAAGAGTTTGCTATGGCGTGGGCAGGTGGTCCCACCAGCAATCAGGCTTGTGTACATATTGGATGTGATCATGCACTATTCCTATATCCCGATGGATGGTATATTGATCAGTATTATGTTTCTTAATGAACATTGATGATATTAGGAACGAGTCCAGGGACTCTTTACCTTATTGTTTAGTTCGATTAAATTAGAACTATGATAACAGCCTACTATCACTACTGACGTTAGCGACGACTGGTAGATGATTAGGGATAGGTGAGACCTACGATCAGACTCGTCATTATGATTTCTTGCTCTGTTTGACGGGCTGTTCTGTGAGGCCACAGCTGACATTACTGAATCCATGCTTTACTACTCTCCAGATAGAGATAACGCTTTGGTTATATGTATAACTAAGTAGCATGACTGAGGGTTGAGTAGTCATTGGTAGGATGCATGTGGACTAATGTTTGGGCCAGTATACTCTCACCGGTCGCTCTTCCTTTTCAGGAGTTTGCCTGTTGAGGAACCAGTCAACTATAATTGTCGTTGGCAGGAAACCACTTCGTGACTTCGTGTGACACAGCGAAGGGTTCAATTCTTTACTTATCACGCCAGACTCAACCACACCATGTACCCAATGTGATTCACCATGCGTGAAGGTTGCATCAAGTAATCCAGGTGCCCTGAAGGTGCACGTGTGGGACGTGATGGTTTGTGATGATTTTCTACATTAGAAGATACTCTATTTCAGCCAGGAACATTTCAGCATTTTGAGCAAGCATGCTCAAAGAAAGGAAACACCTGACCGTATATTATTACGGTGGTTCTGCCTAAACGCGGAAATAAATGAAATTTAGACACTTGAATGGTTCTTTTGACAGCTATAGTGGCAGGTCTTGAGAAGAACTACACCAGCTATTAACTTGTGGCAAGTGTTACCAGGTGGAAGGGACAATTGATTATTGTCCAACCTGAATTGTTTCCGTGAAATTAGATGTCTGATTCTAATAATGTACTGACCCAGTATGAAGTATATGAACTGTGTTCGAGTAGGACTCAGTGACATTTCAGTGGCCATATCTTATTCTTCAAGCAGTGTTACTGTGAGGGACCATTGAATTGGTCATTGACATATTCTTCAAGCAGTGTTACTGTGAGGGACCCTTGAATTGGTCATTGACATATTCTTCAAGCAGTGTTACTGTGAGGGACCATTGAATTGGTCAGTGACATATTCTTCAAGCAGTGGTACTGTGATGTGAGGAAGGGACCATTGAATTGGTCATTGACATATTCTTCAAGCAGTGTTACTGTGCTATGATTGATAGACCATTAGATTGGTCAGTGACTACTTAGGTTCATAGAAGTCACGAATACTTGGAGTCAAGTCCAGGAGGATTGTCTCCCAACCAGTGTTGTTAGAGAACTGTGTATTAACAGTGACTCCGTGGGAGTGATACAGATGCAGTTGGTCCAGTTGAGTGAGGTCCAGCAGTGACTCTATTGTTGTGGATCTACACTCTGGGGACGGAGTGGTCTCCAAGGTTCTAGTCATCTCACTGGAAGGAAGCCGGGTGAGTGGCGGACCGACTGGACGGGACATCTGCATCCAATCTACTTCTCAACTCCATGATGACAACCATATCTCTGATTCTGTCTCTACTCTATCCTCTATTTGTGTAAATAGATTATTCTATCAGGATGTTCATTTCAGTTCTATATTCTCAAGGGTAGAATAAACTTTATGTACGTTGACTTGCTCTTTGTATAATGATTGAATGTGGTCTCGGACGATGCCTAAGTGTTCATTGTTCCTCAGGAGTAGGTAGTTAGTGGGGGTCTAGAATCTGGAGGGGCTTGTAGACATAATTAACTAATATGAGATCAACCACAGAGTAAAAATGTGTATCTGCCTGTCCAACCCCTGGGGCTAGAATACACGGGAGTGCCAGAGACACCTCGGGTGTGGTTCACTCTCACTACCCAAGGTGAACTCGTTACACTTTCTTTCTTTCTTTCTTTCTTTCTTTCTTTCTTTCTTTCTTTCTTTCTTCGTACGCCTCCATAAGTCAAACCGAATATATTTCAAGAAAGCAGCAGTCAACTAGCTTGATGTTACCCTCATATAGTTTGTCGTAAAATGGAGCGGGTGTAGACCAGATGATCGTCTCTGTTCTGCATATGTTGGACACACCAGCAGTGAATGTTTAGTTGTTAATTTTACCAGTTCCATAGTTACATTCATCAATGACACTATCAACATTGAATGCTGTTATGTAACCACGTTGGGATTCGAACCCCCCCCCCCCCCCCCCCCCCCCGTCTACACGTATGACTTTTCTCCGTAATCTCGTATACTCTCGTCGGTAACGTGATGACGGTTAGAATCAGCAGTGGTTCGAATCGCATCGGTAACTTACGGGGTATGTGAGCCGGCCGCTCAGAAAGCAATGGCAAACTACTGAGCGTAATCTTGCCAAGAGATCAACATACAGCTGAAAGATGCTGGTGTTGACAGCTAAGTCCTGCAAAGGATATGCAAAAAAAAAAAAAAAAAAGAAAAAAAAAAAAGCGTGTTTTCTGATCTCTACATCTTCCATTTACTTCTATAAGTACCGGTCAATACATGCGAATTTATTTCTAATAACCATGTAAGTGGCCTTCAGGATTCCAAGCAGCTTTGAACCTGATCACCGCAGCAGGAGAAGTAGCTGAAGAAGAAGAAGCGGAAGAAGAAGAAGGGGGAGGAGGAGGAAGAAGGAGGAGGAAGAGGAGGAGGGGAGGAGGAGGAGGAAGAAGAAGAAGAAGAAGAAGAAGAAGAAGAAGAAGAAGAAGAAGAAGAAGAAGAAGAAGAAGAAGAAGAAGAAGAAGAAGAAGTTGATGATGACGATGATTACGCTGATAATAATGCTGTGGACAAGGAGGAGGAGGAGAAGGAACTACTTACATCACTGGTTACTCTCTCAGCGCTGGCATCGCTTGTCAGACGATCCCCAGACTGTGCGTTGTTGCTGCCGGCAACACTGTCTCCCGCATCCGCCATAAAGGCCTGATTCTCAAAAATGAGTGATCCTCCCCTCTCCTTGCCGCTGTCTCCAGCCATCACAGCACCGCGCGGCTCTCTCTGAGGTGAAGCCCCTTTGTCATCAGTCTCTTCATTGTATCTGAGGGGACCTGTTATGTCGCCCACCTCTTTGGTTGACGCTACGTCCGATTCATGAGGACTGGCTAAGAAAGGGAGAGAATAGCATCTCAATAATGAACTGAAATTACCTCCCCTTTGGCTTGTCTGAATAAGGCAAATCATTGGCTTGTCGTTTCAATAAACGTCTGCCTTAAAATGCTATCCCTGTAGTCTCTCCCTCGATGGGATATTTTAACCGATATTTCAACGTTTATGTTGGCCTTGATGTTGTTTTGTTGTTTCCCATCTTCAATTCTTTCTATTATGACAGCTGTTTCTTCCTTTACGCTTGACAAACCATACAAAGACGTAATTTAAAACAGACATAATCAAAATGCACTGAGAACAAGAAATAGATCCAATACACGAGATAAAGCTTAAAGATAGACTCACGGAATGGGTAAGCAACCATAGAGAAGTTGTGATCTACTACATGACGTCATCGTGACCGCGGGGCTTAATGCGCTTGTGCATAAACCTCTGGTGCGTTCATTCCCTACACCGGTCAGTAGGACTTAAACCCTGACTTCTCGTTCAGTAAACAATGGCAAACTACTTAACGTAAAATTATCTAGTAAATCAGCATGGATGAGGAGTTCATCGCAATGTCCTTAAAGGACATGCACTATTTTAAACCTAATACAAGAGTGATAATGAAAGACATAAAACACAAAGGACTAAAACGGAAAATGAGAATTACCATCACGTCGATAACCGAATGATCATCTTCATCGTCATTTCCACTGAGTTGATCAACTCTTGGGTTAGTTAGTTTTGTTAGATTGCAATGTTAAATTCTCCATTTATCTGACCCACGAATTTACTTTCTTCAGAAGCCTTTTCATAACAGTAGATATAAACAAGTAGTCGTGGTAGCATAGTAACTTGACAATCACTTGCCAACCCCGTGAGCATGGGTTCAAATCGGCATAGAGGCTGCCAGGTTACCAAGCCTAAAATGGGTACCAGAAAATGTGTTGAGAAGTAAAGGAAGACATCGTGAAATTGACCACATCACCCCCCACATCACCCAGCACATCACCCAGCACATCACCCAGCACATCACCCACCACATAAACCACCACATCACCCACCAGACCACACAGCACATTACCCACCACATCACCCACCACATCACCCAGCACATCACACAGCACATCACCCAGCACATCACCCATCACATCACCCACCACATCGCCCACGACATCACCCACCACATCACCCAGCACATCACACAGCACATCACCCAGCACATCACCCATCACATCACCCACCACATCGCCCACGACATCACCCACCACATCACACAGCACATCACCCACCACATCACACAGCACATCACCCACAATATCACCCACCAAATCACCCACCACATCACCCAGCACATCACCCACCATATCACCCACCACATAAACCACCACATCACCCACCACATCACACAGCACATCACCCACCACATCACCCAGCACATCACACAGCACATCACACAGCACATCACCCAGCACATCACCCAGCACATCACCCATCACATCGCCCAGCACATCACCCAGCACATCACACAGCACATCACACAGCACATCACTTACCACATCACCCACCACATCACTCACCACATCACACAGCACATCATCCACCACATCACACAGCACATCACCTACCACATCATACACCACATCAGCCAGCGACTGCCGATCGGTCTATGGAAATATTGGTATGACATCTTGTGATCAATGCTCCTGAAGGTGTGCAAAACGTGCCTTTTACACATACTTCCCGTTTACACATACTTCCCGTTTACACATACTTCCTTTTACACATACTTCCTTTTACACATACTTCCTTTTACACATACTTCCTTTTACACATAAGTCCTTTTACACATACTTACTTTTACACATACTTCCTTTTACACATAAGTGCTTTTACACATGCTTCCTTTTACACATACTTCCTTTTACACACGCGTCCTTTTACACATACTTCCTTTTACACACGCGTCCTTTTACACATACTTCCTCTTACACATACGTCCTTTTACACATAAGTCCTTATATACATTCGTCCTTATACACATTCGTCCTTTTACACATACTTCCTTTTACACATAAGCCCTTTTACACATACGTCCTTTTATACATTAGTGCTTTTACACATACTTTCTTTTACACATACTTTCTTTTATACATACTTCCTTTTACACATACTTCCTGTTACACATACTTTCTGTTACACATACTTTCTTTTACACATACTTTCTTTTACACATACTTCCCTTTACACATACTTCCTTTTACAAATACTTTCTTTTACACATACTTCCTTTTACACATACGTCCCTTTACTCGTACGTCCTTTTACACTTATTTCCTTTTACACATACTTCCTTTTACACATACGTCCTTTTACACATAAGTCCTTTTACACATACTTACTTTTACACATACTTCCTTTTACACACAAGTCCTTGTACACATACTTCCTTGTACACATACGTCCTTTTACACATACTTCCTTTTACACATACGTCCCTTTACTCGTACGTCCTTTTACACTTATTTCCTTGTACACATACTTCCTTGTACACATACGTCCTTTTACACATACTTCCTTTTACACATACTTTCTTTTACACATACTTCCAGGGGGCTGCGTGGTCTCGAGGTATGGTGTCCGCCTCGAGTGCTGGAGGTCCCGGGTTCAGGCCCCGGTGAGGACCAGGATTTATTTAAAAAAATCCACCGGGACTTCCAGTAATTTCCCCTGGTCTCTGGGTAGTGAGATCGGAAGCCCGTGTGTATTGTTGCGCACGTAAAAAATCCCTTGGCAGTTGAAAATCGAAAAAGAGTAGCCTAACGGCGCTGCCCGGGCAAAATTTCGAGTTAAAAATCTACCCAAAGTATTTCAGGATCCTCAGCGGTGCTACGGAGTTCGTGCACTGAGCTGAGTTTCTCCAGACTCAGGTTTGAGTTAGGAGGAGAACGGAGCACTTATGGGTTGCACCCGTGTGCCGTGATGTTGATCCATAAACTAAACTAAACTAAACACATACTTCCTTTTACACATACTTCCTTTTACACATACGTCTTTTTACACATACTTCCTTTTACACATAAGTCCGTTTATACATAAGTCCTTTTACACATACTTCCTTTTACACATACTTCCTTTTACACATACGTCCTTATACACATACTTTCTTTTACACATAAGCCATTTTACACTTAAGACCTTTTACACATAAGTTCTTTTACACATAAGTTCTTTTACACATACGTTCTTTTACACATAAATCTTTTTACACCTTTTACACATAAGTCCTTATACACATAAGTCCTTTTACACTTAAGTCCTTTTACACTTAAGTCCTTTTACACTTAAGTCCTTTTACACTTAAGTCCTTTTACACATAAGTGCTTTTACACATAAGTGCTTTTACACATACCGGAACCCCGGACCTCCAGCACTCAAGGCGGACACCATACCTCGAGACCGGACTCACGTGTAAAAAAACTTATGTGTAAAAGGATTAATGTGTAAAAAGATTGTAAAATGGTGCAAGTCCTTTGCAGAACCCCCGGTTGATCTTCTACACAACTGTACGTTCAGCAGTTTGCCATTGCTTTCTGAACGAGAAGTCGTCAGTGTTCAAGCCCAAATGAATGCCGATGTAGGGATTGAACGCCCGACCCCGGTATTAGAGCGCCGGAAGTTTAAGAGTGAGTGCTCTTAATCCGTAAAGAAAATCAAATACACCCACCAGTTGCTTCGAAGCGTGTCCTCCAGGGCACCTGTACTTCAACCGGGTCATAATCAATGAAGCAGATAAGTGGGGTCGATCTGGTTGTACAACTGATCGCTATACACCTATTGCCTTCTGGGTGCGCACACCTTTACAGCAAACAAATTAGCTTTCACCCAGTACTGATCCTATCTTAATATAATTAGTGTGATAACCTTGAAGATAATTATTGATGCATGCGATATCCAGCTTATTTTGCGAAGCCGTTCGTAATTATTCTCATCCGGCTTCTCATATGTTTGAAGCAGCACTGACACGGCTTGATCAACTGGAAATAATTAATTTCAGTGAATGAATAAATTATATCAAAGGATTTTCATGGTTTCAAAGAGGTTAGTTAGTTGCAACCAACCGCAGAGTAGCAGCAACCAACCCCAGCGTTTTGTTGTTGTTGTTGTTGTTGTTGTTGTTGGATGTTTGTGATTTCTTGGCGAGTTTACGTTCAGTAGTTTGCCACTGCTTTCTAAATGACCGGCACTTATGCCATTTTATGAAAGACGACGCAAGGTTCGAACTCAGTATGCAGGATTACGAATATGCAGCCCCTTCACTACAGATCTGGCTTAAAGAGGTAGGAACGTATTATTTTATATCGAGAAACTGCCGGATGCTGCTGTCGGATTGTGAATATTGACTGGCATCTTGCTGTTTTGACGTACAATAGTTTGTAAAATGGAGTAATATCTCTCCATAACACAAAGCCTGGGCTGAATTCAGAGACCATGTGTTGCCCATGTAGTATGATCCCTCTCTCGGTCTGTCTAGTTTACTCCAGAAGAATGATGACACCTGTAAGTCTGGAACAAGACCACGTACAGAAGCTGCTGGATCAGTAAATCTAAACTGTCCGCCTGTCTGAGCTTCCATCCTAGACCAGTTGCCGACCAAGGCTTAGGGCTTGGTCTGCCCTGCCATGACATTTAGTCGTTAGGTTACATTTCCTCGCTCTAGAGTAAGACTGTCGGTCTCCCTGGCCTAGGTATTAAACGACTTTCTCCGTAATCCCGTTTATCCACGGGGGGGGGGGGGTGTGTTAACGCAGCGCGCGAGAATTGGTAGCGGTTCTCGCCGCGTTGGTGACTTGCGGGATATGTGAGCCGGCCGCTCAGAAATCAATGGCAAACTACATAGCGTAATCTTGCCAAGAAATTAACAACAGTGGTAAAATGCTGGCGTTGACAGCGATGTCATGTAAAGAATATGCGAAAAAAAAGGATAAGGCTTGTATCCTCCCAATTGCGCCCCTCCGCCCGGAGCAGTTGACACAATGAGAGATGTTGGGTTTGGTGAGCGCCGCCCAACATTCGATGCTAACAGAAGCAGATAGTGCCGTCTACTGTCATACGGTAGCTCAGTCATATCTGATTAAGACCTGACTTTCAGATTGTGAGTATCAGGCCGTCACATATTCTAGGCAGTTGCCACCCTTCAGTGCCGCTTTTCCTCCACTGACAGTTCTCAGGGAATTATGCTCGTGTTGATCTAACAATATTTGTTGCTAGGAGACACAGTTACTTAAAGACTAAAAAGCCATTAACATTTTTTACATATTGTCTAATGTTTAAAGGGGCCCACTTGATCTGGGAAGCACAGGGCTCACTTGCCATCGGGCAAGCTGGCCCCCTGGCCAGTCCGACTCTGACCATTGCTATTCTCTTGTCTTCAATGACTGCCAATCAGTGTTTGTGAATTTATTCGTCTTGTTATGACGATGTCTTCAGGACTATCAATAACTTCAACCGGCTTGAGTAACAAGTCAGTGATATCTACGTTCTGTATAATTCTGCCAGAATTTCTTACATCTTAAAGCCGAATCTTGCGGTTGCCACCATGTCTTTATTCTTCAGATTCCTTGCGTACCTTGTCTTAATCCAGTTGCTAAGATGGGTGCAGGATGTGGCGGATGATCTCCAGATGGGTGTATCAGACACGGGGCATCTTGCTTACGATCGAGAGGTTTTCCGGAAGGTTGTTATGTGAGCGAGTTTCTGTAAAGGACATGCTACTGAATGAATGAAGACAGCAATTGGTAAATCTACCAGTAAACGCTAGATATCAAAGCGATGATTGTTGTGGTGGATTTATCACTTGGACGAGGTAAGGTGAACAGGACTGAAAGGTTTGCGTGCCACAAGATCTATGAATGTGACATCCCTGACAGGTTCGGCGATTCCATAAAAAGTAGATAACCAACGTTGGCAGAATCAGCCAGACGACAGCCAGCACGCAACTTTTGTTGGAGACTGAGAGCCAAGCCGGCATTGTCTGATGTTAGGCTGATGTTTTGGAGACAGGAATGATCTGTCAGTTGAGAGTGGCCACGTATATAAGGACTTGTTGGAAGGGAGAAAAAGGCATAGAGGGAAATATGACGTGGAGAGAGTGGCATAATTGGATATTTGACGCGGGGAAAGTGGCATACTGGGAAATATGATGAGAAGAAAGTGGGAAGTATGTCTTGGTGAAAGTTCTATAGTGAAAACTATGATGAGGAGAAATTGGGAAATATGACACTGAGAAAGTAGCATGCTGGGAAATATGAAGCAGTGAAAGTCGGAAAATTATAAAAATGCATTGTGGGAAATATGACGCGGAGAAAGAAGCATAATGGGAAAGTTGATATACAGAAAGTGGCATAGCGAGAAGTATGACAGATTAAAAAATGGAAGGCTGAGGAATATGAACAGAGAAAGTTGCATACTGGGAAATTATGTTATACAGAAAGCGGTATACTACGAAATATGACAGGGTAAAAGTGCTATAATGGGAAATATGACAGGGTAAAGGTGCTATACTGGGAAATATGACAGGGTAAAGGTGCTATACTGTGAAATATGACAGGGTAAAGGTGCTATACTGGGAAATATGACAGGGTAAAGGTGCTATACTGGGAAATATGACAGGGTAAAGGTGCTATACTGGGAAATATGACAGGGTAAAGGTGCTATACTGGGAAATATGACAGGGTAAAGGTGCTATACTGGGAAATATGACAGGGTAAAGTTGCATACTGGGAAATTATGTTATACAGAAAGCGGTATACTACGAAATATGACAGGGTAAAAGTGCTATAATGGGAAATATGACAGGGTAAAGGTGCTATACTGGGAAATATGACAGGGTAAAGGTGCTATACTGGGAAATATGACAGGGTAAAGTTGCATACTGGGAAATTATGTTATACAGAAAGCGGTATACTACGAAATATGACAGGGTAAAAGTGCTATAATGGGAAATATGACAGGGTAAAGGTGCTATACTGGGAAATATGACAGGGTAAAGGTGCTATACTGGGAAATATGACAGGGTAAAGTTGCATACTGGGAAATTATGTTATACAGAAAGCGGTATACTACGAAATATGACAGGGTAAAAGTGCTATACTGGGAAATATGACAGGGTAAAGGTGCTATACTGGGAAATATGACAGGGTAAAGGTGCTATACTGGGAAATATGACAGGGTAAAGGTGCTATACTGGGAAATATGACAGGGTAAAGGTGCTATACTGGGAAATATGACAGGGTAAAGGTGCTATACTGGGAAATATGACAGGGTAAAGGTGCTATACTGGGAAATATGACAGGGTAAAAGTGCTATACTGGGAAATATGAAAGGGAGAAATTGCGTACTGGAAAATATGACAGGAAGAAATGGCATATTGGGAACTATGGCGCTGTCAAGGCGGGAGACTGTGAAATACGACTGTGAAAATGACTTACCACGAAATGTGACAGGGAGAAAGTGACTTACTGGAAATGTGACAGCGAGAAAGTGACTTACTGGGAAATTTGACAGGGAGAAAGAAAGTGGCCTAATGAAAACATAATGCGGAAACAGTGGCATTCTGGGAAATATGACACGAAAAAAGTGCGGGAAACACTCTTCTATCAAGCATCAACAATGGTACAAATGCACTATTAATTGTCCTTTTCTTCAACAGTGTCCCAAAGATGGACCGAACGAGGACGAAGATAACATTGGAAGAGCATCCCGCATGATCATTATTACTGGAGAGTGATCACAGAAAAATATATCACAATAAATAAATAAACAGTCCATCAGCTAATGGGGCAAACACTTGACAAGGAAAAACAAAACACAAGATTGTGCTCAGATTGTAGAGAATGTGCTCTCTCTCTCTCTCTCTCTCTCTCTCTCTCTCTCTCTCTCTCTCTCTCTCTCTCTCTCTCTCTCTCTTCCTTTCTCCGTCTCTATCCCCCTCTCTCCCTCTGGTTGTCTGCGTCAGATAACGTAGTATGCGTTGTTCTTCATTTGCCGGCCTGTAATCTGCCCTCTTTGGGGTTTTTATATCATCAGTTTGCGATGCACTTTATCTCCTGTGTGATTTTTTATTTAGCATCCAGGAATTTGCGTTGCGTTCATTCTGGGACACCTCCCCTCTCCATTTTTGTTTCTTTTTTACTGTTACCACACTGGATCTGTAGGGAATGCGGCAGCGCAGTGACTTGCCTGCCTGCTTGCCGCTTGGGTATGTGTTCGAATACTCATCGAGACCAGGACATTTGTTTTGTTTAACCTGGTCCTCCAGGTCGACCCAGCCTTAAATTGTGTACCAGAAAATGTCACCGGAAGTAAAGGCGGCCGGCGTGATACTTGCCACATCAGCCACCGAGTGTCGGTTGGTCTATACCAATATATCTCTAGCACATATATCCAATGCGGCTTAAAGCGTGTAAAAAGAGTCATTTACCGGCCCACCTGCCGGGTCAGACATAATAACAACAGGCCACACATTTCTGAAGAATATGAAACTACTTGAATAAGAACATACTTGAATATGAAACTACCTGAATATGAAACAACTTGAATTTACATCATATTTTCTAGTCATGTTATCCTAGAACTACTTTATAAATTTCTTTAATTTACATCATATTTTATAGTAGGTTATTCTAGAATTGCTAGAGAAATTTCTTGAATTTACATCGTATTTTGGAGTCTCGTTATTCTAGAACTATTCTAGAAATTTCTTGAATTTACATCATATTTTGGAGTCTCGTTGTATATCATGCCTCTGCAAATATCCATCCCACTGTGTATTGCTAAACATCCGCACATGCACCTAGACAGGCAACACGTGAAATAAAATCCATCCGTAGAAACCGGCACTCCCATAGAACAACAAACCAGAAGAAGCAGAAATAAAACAAAACACACACACACTTTTAAAAAGTTAGTTGCATATTCTTTACAAGACGTGACAGTCAACGCCAGAGTATTTTTTTTTTTTTTGTGTGGCTGTTTGTGATTTCTGGACAAGTTTACGTTCAGTAGTTTGCCATTGATTTCTGAACTCCCGGAGCTCATACCTTTGTATCGGAACCAACACGAGGCGGCCTGCTGCTTCCAAGTCGCCTGCAGCTGTGTTTCGAACGCGGTATGTGGGATTACGAACTGCGTCCGTAATCCCTCCTCCACAGAGCGGGTACACTAGATAACAGAAAGATAAAAAAAATTAAAACTTCAGGTACATCAAACTCCAACAAATAAATAATCATCATCATCAAGTGCCATGCCGGCTCTCTTAGGTGTTATGTCTCTCCACAGATCTCATTTCTTGGTGTTCTGGATCAACTCTGCTGCTGATATTCCTCCATACCACAGTCTCAATCCATCCAGCATTATTTCTCTTGGTCTGTCTGTGCCTCACTTCCCCTTGGATCTGTCCAGTCGTCACAATGCTCTCCAATGCAAGCAAATAACAAACACACAAAACGTCTCTAGCTTACCCCCGGACGTCCTGTTGGACACGTCTGACCGTCCTTTGCCGCTCTTTCGGCTGCTCTTAATGCTCCGGACACTGTTGGCTCTGACCAGGGTTGTCTGGTAATTCTTGAGCACCTCGTCGTCGCTGTCGCTCGACGTCTCCTCCTCATACTGGTAGGATGTACCTGGGGAGTACCATCACGGAGGTCATCAAGCCGGGGCAAGACACTTCCTGGTGGTCAGTGCTTTTATTGTTGTTTTATTATTTGTAGAGACGATGCATTTGGTTTGTATTTAAATAGATAAAGTTGTATTTTAATGCTGTTTATGTACATGCCGAGCATTGTTATGTGTGTAGACAAAGAACAGTGATATTTATGCAGACGGAGAAAAATGGTATTTATGTAGACGGATGAGTGTCATTTATAGAGATAGAGGGCAGTGTTATTTATGTAAAAGAAGAGCAACGTTACTTAAGTAGGGAACACTGGTATATATGTAGATAGAGAGCAATGTTATTTATGTAAATAGAGAATAATGTTATTCATGCAATTGGAGAGTAATCTTATTTATGTAGATAGAGAATAATGTTATCTGTGTATATACGAGAAATATTATTTAAATAGCTAAATGCGATGCTATTTATATGCATAAAATGCAATGTTAATTGATGTAAATAGAGAGCAATGCTATATATGTAGCTAGAGAGTGAAGGTATTTATGTAGATAGAGAGCCGCGGTATTTATGTAGAGTCACGTTATTTATGTAGATAGACATCCACGTTATTTATGTATATAGAGTCACGTTATTTATGTAGATAGACAGCCACGTTATTTATGAACATAGAGTCACGTTATTTATGTAGATAGACAGCCCAAATTATGTATGTAGATAATAAGCAATATTATGTATGTAGATAGAGAAGCATATTCTTTATATAGATATAGAACAGTATTATGTATATAGATAGAGAGGAATATTGTTTATGTAGATAGAGAGGATAATGCAGATAGAGTCGAATATCATTTATACACATAGAGAGAAATATTTTTTTATGTAGATAGAGAGGCGCGTTATTGATATAGATAGATGACAATATTATTTATGTTGGTAGAAAGGAATATTATTTATGTAGATAGAGAGGAATATGATTTATGTAGATAGAGAGGAATATTATTTATTCGTAAGTGTTCAACGGGGTGTGCTTATTATTTAAATCAGAGAGCCACAATTTGTGGTATATTTTTATTACGTAAAAAGTGCATTTAAGGCAGCAACATTATTTGGGACATATTGTTAATTTCGGACTGTGTATAATAACTCAGTACAGTTTTCATTTGCAACTAACCGCTGCCTCACACACTTTCATTTTTGTCTGTCTGTAGCCTTGTCCGTCTGCTCTCTCTCTCTCTC